>JAPZDV010000026.1:1173301-1203372 GCA_029814665.1 Acanthurus lineatus
TGAGTTCCTCTTCTATAGCTTTTAGGTGGTAAAGTATGTGTTATTATTGTCCTTAGCTGTTCAAAGTCATGCTGTTTCAGATGAAATGTAATTGAATATTTCTCTAGCAAAGTGAATGCAAATGAGAGCTCCATGGGGACACTAGCTACATTACTGAGCGCAGTGTAACTGTGATCAAGGTCTTATTCAGGTTAATGTGTTCATCTCAACCTTTGATGGCATTTGATGGAGTCTCTTTTTGTTACCATGAATCAACCAGTGAACAAGACCTCCCCTCTTCCTCTGTGATACCCGTGCAAGATAATCTGATCTATGGACATAGCTACATAGCAAACACAACGTTGCTGTGCTTTTTGGTAAAGTGATGGCAATTTGTAATTAAGGTTTCAATACAGTTTATGTTTACACAGATTTGACAGCACATTCACAGAAAAATACGTTAGACTCATCGTATTTGGTACCTGGTGAAAAGGACACGAGAGACAAAAGAAAGATGAGCAAATAGTTTTTAAAAAGTTATGATAAACAAGACCTGTGTTGCTAATTTTGTGTTTTTTGCTATAACAGCTATAAAAAGATGTTTGCGATCCTATAAAATCCTCCTTAGACAGTGAATCCACAGATTCAATTTTTCATTAGTTTCATCAGTCAATGTTACTGTGCCGCCTATTGTTTAATAACTTAAACATACAAAAACTGAATGACATAATATATACTGTATAATATTTATGTATTATGAAGGATTTTTTTACTGTAAACAGTGAACAGTAGGGCTGATATTTTTCATTTCTGAGATTAATTTGCAAACAGTTACACTGCATGCTTAAATGCTGCATCATTTTTTTGTGAATTAATTCCCTAACATATGTGAAGCCAGTATTAACTCAGAGACTAAAAAAATGACCATGCCACCAACAGGTACAACTACCATGTACAGACAGTATATATTAATACTTCAAAAGATTATTTCTGAAATAACTCAACCATAAACAGTTAAAAAAAACAAAAGATTTGTTTTCACTTATATTCCTTGAGATTATCCCAAAGAAATGTGGGTTTTGAATTACATACATGTAGACCACACAGATATTGACGGCAACATGCTCTTTTAATATATGTTTCACAAAATATTTTGACATGGATGCTTTTGTCTATTACAATGGGGGAAAAGGGAAAAAATTGTGTTTAGAGGGCTGCAGTTTGGGGTCAAAAGATATATTTTTTTAATAGGTTAAAACAGGTAGTGACAGCAGGACACTGTTCTTCCACAATAAAATTTTGAATGTTATAATAAACTAAACATAAGAAGCTGGTTTCTCATCATCACGGAGAAAGAAGAAGAAAAGCAGGTTCTTCTAACTCATTCAGGTTCCATGTTCTATGTCAGCATAAACCAGGTCAGCACAGTAACTGGGTTAACAAGGGAATTCTTTTAGTATGGAAATCTTTCATAGTGACTCATAATGTTTGCATGTTAGCTTGGTCGCTGCAGTGAATAAACAGGAAGTGGAGCTTCTAGCAGATTTGTACCTGCAGGCTATACTTCTGGTCAACTTGTAATGCTAAGGGTCAAATTATTTTTCCTGCATTTGTGTGTCTTTGACCAACAATAGTACTGGGATTAAACATGGTTAGAGGGGCTCTTTGTAAAACAAAATAAAAAAAAGTTCATATTATTATCAAATGCATTATTAGATAAGCACAGTACACAGAGCAGCAGTAATTTACAGGAGCATCATTATGTTTGCAGAGGTGTACAGCTGTTACCATCAGGGCTGTAGATTTTTCATTAGTGCGTACCTTATTTTCCTCAAATAAAAAACAGTTTTCAAATTAAGGCCAGGCCTCCTATAATGGCAAATAGCATGGTCAAAAATAAAATAAAAAAAAGAAATTTAGTCAGCCTCTGATACATGCTGGGTTACAAAAAAACAGAGGTGGCCAGATGTCTGTCATTAATGTGCAAGCCAGTTAAGCAAAACATAACCTTGGGTATATTCAACAAAAAATTCTTTTTTCAACACTTTGTTGTTGGGTTAAGGTGCTTTCTAAAAGGTGCTTTCTAAAGTATTTTTTTTTCTAAATATGGTTTTATTGTCTCAGCCAAGTGTTGATTCTTGTGACATACAAGCACCACAATGTGGCAGTAGTTACATGTGAAGTAGAGGATTCTCAGTCAATGCGACTTCCACAATACAAAAATGTATGAATGATTTTCAATAACACAGTGGAGAATGAACTCGAACAGCTGTCACAGAAATCAGATTTGTTTTAAATCAATGGTATGCCAAAAAAAACTTTAAGAGAGAGAGCTGCAATGCATTTTGATACACGCGAGAGAAAGTAAGGTACAGGTGACAAAACTAATGTTACTGGTTCCCATGCAAGACAAACATAACAGTGATTTAAAAAAAAAAATAAATGGAGATCTACACTTCATTGAGTGATTAGGGATAGATGTTTGTGGTAAGTACTGAGAAATTGTGTTTCTTTGTTGACATCTGCGCAAGGCTTTCAGCTCTGAAAAGATTTCAGACGACATCACTGCAACGGCTAAGACTTCTCGCAGGAACTGGAAGAGGAGACATATTTTTCTCATATTTGTGTCTCTACAAAGGCAATCTATAAAATTCAGAAAAATAAAGTCCTTCTCTACATCTACAAAATGCTTGGTGATCAGGCAGCTTCATATTTCAAAGAGCTCATGGTCCTCTGCTATCTCTGTTGAACACTTAGATCCCAGGCTGCAGATGAATATGTGGTTCTTAAGGTCTCCAAAACTGGAACAGGAGCATTCAGCTCTCAGCTACCCTCCAGTGAAACCTTTTTCCAGTTTCAGTGCAGGAGGTATACACCCTCTCCAGATTTAAGAATAGACATATGACTGTCTTTTTTTATGTAGCTTATAGTCAGGGCTCATAATTTGCATTTGTGGTTAATGTCTCAATGTGTCGTTTATAATATTCCCCCCAAGAGATGTTGCTTTTCTTTCCAAAACATCTATAAAAGTCTTTAAATTAAAAAGAGTAATCAACAAGGCAACAATTTATACGTCATCTTCTAATGCTGATGCTTGATTTAGACTTATCAGTAATATGACCCTTTGTTTGACTCAGACCATTTAAGCCTTGAGAAATCATTCTTGGATTGTTCAGTATCTCTGATTACACTGTGGACAGAAAAAAAGTTACTCTTATTTCCATCTCTGTATTCATCTTTGATCCTTCTCTTTGTCACCTCTTGTCCTTCTCCTTTGTCACTTGCATCCCATCTGGTCTGCATCAGTGGAGCAACACTATGGCAACACTGATTCCCATTGTGGGTCTCTTACAGCCAATGGAGAGACTGGCAGAGAGTGTTCATATAAAAAAAAGGAAAGAAAAAAACTACCTTCCTCTTTTGCCAGGAAACAAGCTGCTATTGTGTACTTGAGAATGAAAGTCGTGGTAACAACTCATGTAATATGTTGACAACATCAGGCAAAGACAACAAAAAGCAGATTGGGCTTAAAAGAAAGAAGTAATTTACTAATAATGATTGATACTAAATTTTTCAAATGACATCTCATTTACTTGCATCACTATATTCTCACCAAATTCTAATAAATTGCAATCTAATTACATCATGCAATTCAAATCAACCTTTTCTTGCTAAAGTAAGTCATTAAACTTGTGCTACTGTAGTGAGTTAAAACATGAATAAAAACACGAATAAGTGATAAAATAAACTTTGCGGAAAGACTGACAGCAAGACAAAAGATAAAGCCGTGCTTTGTCCAACCAGCACCTTTGAATCTAACTGATTAACATATTCTATTTAATTTGTTTAACCCAGAAAAAAAACATTACAAAAAAACACATAAAAAACAGAATTTAAGGGTGTCACAATTTATTTCAGTGTTGACTGTTGCATCACTGCAAGCGTTCCGCAATGTCAACAATGTATTAAAAAAGGTTCTCAGACAGGAGGGAGTTGCATGTTGCACACAAACGCGGTGTGATATGACACCGGGCTGGGATGAGAACATGTTGTAAAAATCATAATTTTTTCTTTGTCACTGTATAATAACCTAAAAATTAAAACTGTTGTGTTTTCATTAACTTAGAGTGAGCCTTTTACATTTGCAGATGGAGCAAGGTCTCCTCCACAATGCCACCATATTGCACCACCATGCTTCTACAGTAGTCTAGAGTGGACAAATCAAAAGCTGCCTCGAAAGAGGGCCTTTAGTGAAGGAATATTCAGTTGCCTTCAATCAGAAACTTTACCGCCAGATGAAGTTCTGGACTGTATTTTACACCCTGGACCTTTAACCGTAAATCAAGCTCATTGCAAAAGGTCTCAAGACCATTTGGTCCTTTAAAAGCATAGTGTCAATACTGAGACTGGGAAACCAGCTCCATGCACCCAATGGAACAGTCTCCAGAACTTTTTAAATCTACAAACCACAAATTGATCCTTTTTGTTCAGCATAAATCTCTTTTGATAGACACAGAACAGTGTGAATGTATGTGTTTTCTTAAAATTTTTGTTATCTATCAAGGACATCTTTGTTGTCTTTTGACAGTTTGTTGTTGGGGCTTGTGGATTTTTTTTTCTATAATTCTTTTGCTTTATTTGTATTATAGTTTATTGTTTTGTATATTTTGTAGTTTTATTTTCATTAGAAATTGTATTTGCGTTGTAATCAGACATAATTGCTCTAAATTGGCTTGAATTCATTTTGGTGCTGTTGCTTTTCTGGCCTCCCCTTTTTGGTGTCAAAACATCCAGCCAAAGAACTTCAGTTAAAAAATAGTTAGCTGGTTATAACATTGACAGAAATTTGATTAATATGTATTGTCCTTAAACATGATAAAATAAATTAATAAAATAAAAATATGAGATGCTTGTAGCATCACAGAATATTCAATCCTAGATTCCCAATAACACAAATTCATACCACCTGTGATCTGTGATCCCTTCATGTCTGCACATGCCCATGTCATTAAACTCAAGGCCCTTGGTTTGCAATCGGCTTTCTGACAAAAAAATATCATCTGAAATTCATTCTAAGGTCACCCAGAAAAATAATCAGAGGTGAGCCTCACAAAAGACAACATAATTGTCTTGTCTTTTCACCTTTTCAGTTTACCAATTTTTAAATAGATAAAATTAAATATTTGAACATGTAATATTTAAATTGCTACATTTTTTTAAGACCCACACATTTTTACCTCCTGCTAGATTAAAAAAAAGTGCCTTCTTTTCATGTGTCACTGTGTGTCATTTTTGAACAACACGTGAACATTTTTGTCATTTTCAGTTTTTCTGTGTGCATGTGTGTTTATCGAGCAGTAATGATGGCGGTCTCTCAGGAGCAGGACTCTGGTCACTTTGAATTAGTAGCTTTGTCTTATCAGCCATCCTCACTACCTACCTCCTGCATGGAGTGCTGCTCGCTAGACCTGAGTCACACACACTCACAAACACCACTCACAGATTGTGTGTGTGTGTGTGTGTATGTATGTATTCATGTATGCGCGCATGTGTGTCAGTCAGCCTCTCTGACAGCAGCAGCCTCAGGCCACCCAGCCTCATCTCCTACACATTTACATGCAGAAACAAACAGCTTCTAAGGTTCTTCAGAACGTGCATCCATTCATCCATCTCTGCTCTGATGAAGACAATGCCCACACTCACACACACATACACAGAGAGAGAGAGAGTAGTGTCACATCCAATTGGGCCATGAGTAACCCTGTGTGTAGACCTTTCTTACCTGGGGGGTTTGCTGCTTCCTTTTAATGGGGCAATCCTGGAACCTCAAGGTTCATCTCACACACACACACACACACGCACACACTAGCCCTATTAGTCACACTTTGCCAGAGGAATTACCCCCTCCTCTCACTGTTTTTAGTCACAGCCACAGTGCAGCAAACACACACACACACTGTCATGAAACAATAATTCTTTATAGTTTGACCTTCCCACTAACCTTTAAATAATTTCCTGTTAGAGGTGACTTTTGACCCTGTCCTCAGGCATCCTTTGCCACTGAATAGGCACATTTGAGAAGAGCCATGCTAACACAGAATTGATCACTGGCTATTTCCACACCATTCATGTTGGTTAGATCTATGCCCAACTTGATCTTGATTTCAACACTGTGTTTAAAGATCAGCAAACTGATATGATAACATTATGACAATTCAATATAATGTTTGATATGATCCTTAAGCAAATATCACAGATCCTCTGCACAGCATCATAATTACAATAACTGGAGGTTGCACACAAATCTTATAGATTTTTTATTAATTAGTCTGACAGGATGTATAAGTTTCTGTCTCTTCCTACACAGACCAAAGGCAGGAAAACTGCCCAAGTTGGCTGAAACTTTTTGTCTCTGCCTGCTTCAACCACCTGTCCTTTATCTGGAACAAAGCTAATACCTCATTCCTAGCATCAGGCTAGTACTGTCTTCCTTATAGCACTTTCTTCTTCACTGGTAGCTCTCCACTGCCACTGAGTACAGAAAACAATGCTTAGTGATTTTGAACTGACATTATCAAATACAGTGATGATAGAGCTCAAGCTCTTAGTCTATTTAGTAGTAACATATTAAATTACCAGAGTTTCCTTGTGGAAGTTCTGAACCAGGCTAGAATGAAGTTAGCCAAAGCAACTCCCACAAGCAACACCAGGCGAGTGCTCATTGAGAAAGCAATGTGCCGACAAGCTGGAGTGAGAAAGAGGAAGTGACCTTGCTTGACTCATATACTTAGATTCTGGAGTTTGATTTGAGTGTTTATAGGTGATTATTTACCAGGGTTAGACCATTAAATCCTTAAAACATTCTTTTGTTGTCTGATGGATTGATGCTATCTGCCAGAACTGCAACTATTTGATTTGTGAAAAGCTGCAGGTCACTGTTTGAGCAGGTAGCAAAATCTCATTGTTCAATGTGTTTTTAATACATAGTTAAACAGTCGATTATTGAAGGTGATACTAATTTTCTCATGACTTTCTTCACCTTGTTACTTTCAAATAAAAGCTTGGCTCCTCAGTATCACTGACAGTAACTTAATAATATTCCTTTTCAGTGTACTCATGTTTCTACTTGAGGTATTTGAGTGTGTTTGTGGTGGTGTTTCTCTTTGTTTAGCAATGCTCTTTGCTTTAAATAGTCATTTTAACAGGAAATGTGCGACAGTGTTATGAAGTGCCGCAGCACCCCCATGTGTCTGTCCTGGTAACTGCATCCAGCTTTGTGTTTGTCAGAAAAATGGGAGGTTTATGCAGGTGTGTGTTTGTGGTGGGTGTACAGGGGTGTTATTGGATAAAACAATGAAAGGTCAGAGCAGTCTTGATGGTGAATGTGTATCCTGAGCAAGAAGAGAAGAAAACAATTTGAAAGACAGAGGAGAGAAGAGGATCAGAAGGGAGTGGAGAGGAGAGGAGAGAGGAGAGAAGAAGCATGAATTCTTCTGCTCGATCTGCTTTCACACCACAAATGAACCTTACCGGAGATCACTTCAAACTGAAATGATTCCCACCTTTTCAAGCATTTTCGATTTGGTTGTCTTGTCTGCATTAAGCCCACAGGTTTTATGGAATACAAATCTTCCAAACCAAGCTTGAGAGCTCACACACACGAACATCAGGCTGCTCACAAAAACATTTTAATCTCTCAAAATGCTTTTTTGGTAACACTTAAGGAAATAGGTGTATCCAGAATAAACACAGTATGGGCAATTGACATGCTGGCTCATATACCACAGAGGCTACAGGGGCTTGGGCAGCAGGTGAGCCAGGCTCAGTTTAGTGTGAGCAGGGCAGGAGGGTCTTTTACCTCTGTGGAGTCTGGGCTGTTTGGAGACTGGGATCACTTGGCTGGAATCAATAATTCCCTATATTTAATACAAGGTATGGTCTCCTAAAAAATGGCAACTTTGGAGGTTTTGTCTGCCCTTTAATTTTTTAATGTAGAGCTTTAAGATTCCTTCCCCACAAACTAACAGTTTTATTTAACTTCAGTTTATTCTCTAAGTTTGACTTCATGAGACCTGCTGTGGTCTTGTAGCTGGTTTTGCCCCCTGTTAGACAAATCTGAGCCAGTACTTAAGTTTGTTCCAACATTCTATGAATTCATTCATCACGAAAAAGGGTTACATTTGCCCACCACTGGATAGCAGATTTACTGAGTTTTAACAGTTTATCCAACAAATTCGACCTTTCAGATAAAATGCCTGTTGTTCTGTAGACAACAGTAAAGTCAAAAACAGGGAGTAAAATACATAGCCTGCTAGACAATCAGACATATTTAGCAATTATTTATCCAGATTATCTAAGAATTTATTTGGAGGGAATAACTAAAACTAAGCACATCTAAAGTATCAATTAAAATCTCTAATTGCAAGAAAATTTAAAAAAAGTTCTACACGATCAAAATGTTTGATCAGCCCTTTGCTATATGGCTAAAATACAAATATTTACTTTCAACTGATATTTACCTCTAACAGCCAAGTCAAGTCAGTTATAGCTCAATATGTCACAACCAAACACTGGAGTACAACCTGGATTACAAATATTAATTATGTTCTGGCCTGTGTTCATTATTGTTTGAAACATGTTGCTAGCATCAAATTCAAAATAAGTGTACATTTACAAAAATCATGTAAGTTGATGAAGTTATGTAAACATACCATCTTTGCACCATTTTCAATTGAATATATATTTAAAAGGACCAGCAAATGATCACATTCTGTTATATTTATGTTTCCAACAGCATCCTAACTTTGTTTTGCAACCATGGTTTAAGCGTGATGAGTCACAAAACCTTGTTTGCAACAAAGCATGACAGTAGCAATGGAGACTGCTGTTTGGTTCTGTCCTTCAAAAGAGTATTCAGGTTTATTTTTACAAAGAAATCTAATCTAATAACCTAATCATTCTTTTCAGCCCTAAATTACAAAGTAGTCTTTAAAGCCCAAACAGCAAACAAGTTATTCACACTGAGGGTGCTGTGTTTACAGATCTCCAAAACTTCAGTGCAACCTCACATCCCAAATTAAAATGAGGGCCAAAATGAAGAAAATAAGCTCTGACTTTTTGTGAGAGCAAAATAATCCTTTAATCTGTTTAGTGAATATGTGATCAAATGCTGTTTTCTTGCTCTTTTTGATGCTGTATGATAAACACAATATCAGCTGTGTGTGTTTTGCTTGTGTGTGGTGTCACAGTCGGATACTTTAGTCACATCACAAACTGTAAACTGGATGACTTTCACTGTGAATGCAGGTTGGTGCATTTCCTCAGATCCCTCCTTAGAACACAATCCCGCTCTTTTTCCTGTGTCTGCCTCTCTCTCTCTGCCTCTCTCGGCCTGCAGCCAGGACTCTGGCACACTATTCACTCACTTTTGATTGAGTGAGTGTGTTTGTGCGTGAGAGAGGGAGTCTTAGTCTTGACTACTGTGACAACTCCTGGCATTTTCTCTGTATCAGTGCATTTGTGTGTGTTATCTCTTAGCCAGCAGCATCAATGTTCCTAAATGTTACCACAGTGTGGTAATAGAACCATTTTATCACATAAACACACACACACCGACATGGGTTGATACAATGGTGACACCTTACATAGGCGAATCCTCGGGTAGATGTTTTTTTTTTTTTTCTCATATTGCATCTTAAAATTATATACAGCCAATCCTTTGATGTGTTAATTATCTCTTTCACGTTGGTCTAAGGTAAAATAAAAAGGTCACACATCATCACGCTGAATCAACTGAAAACAACAAAGCATTTATTGCAGATTTTCCTGTTTCTTCAGTGTTTTTTTGTAACACAAGTTGTTATAGTAGGAAAAAAAACAGTGTTCAACCTCTTGTTTGTTGGCTCTAATGAGGAGCTCAGATATAGTGATGTTCTGCAGTGTGTTTTTCGTCTGCTCAGCCACTGGGAGCTCTTTTTTCACAGTGCTGCTGTTGTTTTTACTTTAGAGAATGCATCAGTGTGCCAGGATTCAGCTGAACTCAACTCACATTGCCAACTACTACAAGAACAGAAATATGTCAGTGTTGAGCTTTTAGCAGACTTGGGGGATTAGGTGGCCTACTGTAGCATTCAGTTTGAATGGAGTTTGAAGCCTGTTCCTCCAGCTATTAAAGCTGATCAAGCTATGCTAAGCTATGAAAGGCTCATACAAGTGCTTTGTATTGCAGTTCCAATAGACAATATTTCCTGCATAAATTAGTTCTGAAACAACAATTGGCATTCAATAGATTAAATGTTTTCAATAGTCTTGTAAAATGGAAATTGACTTTTTTATTTAATATTTAACAATACAGCAATAAGACTTCTGCAGTAAAGACATATTTGACAAATAATAAGAGATAACCTTATAATAAATGTACAGAAAATGCACAAACATAAATGCAGTCCCACAAACATATGCGATTTATCAGATAGGTCAGAGTGCAGGGCCCCTTACGGTTCCATGCACCTGGAGCAGTTTTTTGGGGTTCAGTGCCTTGCTCAGGGGCACTTAGCTGAGATAGTAGGCAACCACTAATGTGATATCAGCTGCTCACAGCTGGAATACGTCCTCCTGTTGGTGCAGGATATCGATCCAGGGTTTACTGGCCAGCCTCTCTACTTCTCTCACATCCAACAGTGCTTTAAGTGTCGCCAGGGACATTTGGGATGGGACTACACAGACAAAATGCCATGCAACAACCTTCACCTGACTGTGAGGAGGTCTCTCTAAAGCACTGTGAAATGGGGTTGCCCGTCATGTTTTAATTAAGGCTCATTCAAAGTCATTTAAATACATGTTAATGTAACACTTGAACCTAAGCTGTGACAGCCAATGAACCAGCAACAGTAGTAAAGGTCTACACGCCCGCAGTGTTGGCACGGCTAGCTTTGCTCACACAAAGGCTAATGCTAGCTGACTTTAAGCCAGCTTTTTTATGGCTCAGCGCTAAAGTGGAAGCTCCCGGGCATTTTGTCTCCATCCTGCCATCCTCTCATCAGCAGTAAAAGCCCTCCATTTACAGGACACAGAGCTGAGAGGGAATGCAGTGTGCCACAGGGCAGCAGTTACACAGAGAGATTACCTGCAAATCCCACCCAGGGGGAATGGAGAGCAGCCACATCAGCAGACTGCACGCCATGCTCACACACGCACACACACGCAGACACACACAGACACTCGCACACTCACACAGCCCTTAGAGTAAAGACTGTAACCACACCAGGGCACATAGGGTGAAGTCACTTTTGTATTCCTGATGCAGGAGGAAAGAGGGTGGTGCTGATGCAGTCTGATGGGACAATGTGAAATGTGAGTGGACTACCTGGGGAGCAGAAACTCCACATAAGGTCAGGGAGGTTAAGAAAAGTTATAATAATGATGGAATCAAATAGCAAAGGTCCTAACCTTAAGGCTAGACTATCCGCATGCCAACGCCAGGCAAAAAAAGAGAGAAACAGTCTAATATAAAACATGGTTCCTTCCACCTGTCTACTGTAATTCTTCTAAACACTACTCTATAATAGGTTTTCTATCCAGGGAATTATCGGCCCTGTTTTGGCACCGATATGACCTTCTAAGGTCCATGTCATGTCAGAAAACATCTTAAATTGCTAATCAACAATATTTTACAATGTTATAACCGTCACCTACCCATCTACTATGCTAAGCTGTGTCAGTAGAAGGCCCATTTCAAGGAATGTGTCCTACAGTTAAGCCTTTTATCACAGACAAAACCCTTTGGCTCAGTTATCATAGCGAATGTTATTTGAGATTAGTGTTTTCATGTTGTCATTGCTCAGCAGGGACAACCATCAGGATGATCTGCAAGGTCCTATTGAAGGAATCTGAGGATACAGACACAAAGAAAAGAACATACAATGACATAATCTCCCAATGTTATGTATAAGTTGAAATGTCTGACACATGAGCTATTTACAATGTGGGCAGGCAAAAAATTTAGGCATATTTTAAATCCCTCACAAACATTTAGAAGTCTATGAAAGCCTGAGAATGTGCACATTTCTAAGCTCATACAATAGAAATGAGATACCATTAGCCAAAATCTGCAATCAGCACATTAGCAAGAGCTTATTAGCATTGCAAATTGAACAGGCTGTGCAGGGGATAGAACTGCTACCTGAGGATTTGCCTCACTTTCTTTCCATTATTATTTCCGCATTCTTAGTCTGGGCAAACTATTACTAATTAACTACTGTAACTAATTAACAAGCCCATCAAATAGGTAAGAGCAGAACAATCTGGTTCATGTGACTTGACATCACTAAAACAGAATAAGCTCCAAAGGGTTCTCCACATGTTTAAAGGCTGTCAAACTTAAGGAGCCTGTAAAGAACCTGATTTGGGAGAATTTTTTTTTTGTTTGTTAATCTCTGAATTGTAACTGCCAATTAAATCAATATTTAAAAGCTAGTTCCCTTCTGACCCTTCAGCTGTTGGTACCTTTTGAGATGGCAAAGTATTGGATTTCTATAAGTATTTCTGTTTAACTTTTACAAAACAAATTTATTTCAACAGTGAAATTGAAATTGTGAAAAAATTAATAAAATTTCCCAGAGCCCTTACACATCTAATAATGTAAAAAACCCCTCAATATTCAGAGTGAAATTATATAATGCAGAGAAAAGCAAATAACAAATTTAGAAGCTGAAATCACTAAACACTTGAATTTTTTTCTTGATGAGTAATTATTGTTTTTTTCAAATGTTAAAATTATTGTTTTTTCTGTCAGTGGACTGCATGATTATTAAAATAGTTGTAACACAACTAATAATAATTATCTAGTATAATATGATATGAAGAGCTAAATGTGATATTCCATTGTTAACCACCAGTCATGACTTACTCAAAGCCCTCTGAAGGAACCTCGGTCTGTTGTCAAAGTAAATGAAGATATAGTAGGCAGGGATGCCAGTAAGGGAAATGGCAAATCCAATCCCTGTGTTGACAGGGTCGGAGTACAGAGACAGGAAGACCATGAAGAAACATGTGAGGCAGAACACCACTGGGATGAAGAGCGGGACCTTTGGATGAGAAGAGACATCAGGTATTAATATCTATATACTGTAGGCAAGCAGATGCAAAAATTGCATTCATGTTTTAAGAGTAGTCTACTTTTTGTGGAATTGGAAGTATTCACATGTTCCTTTTAAAAATACTGAAAGATGTTCTGAGCAAAATGAGTGTTCTGCTGTGTGTTCAGAGCTATGAAAACAAGGTCAGGTGCTGTGGAGTGCATGGAAGGTCAGTGAGCTGTACTTTGGTAAATAATGTGGCACAGGCCCATACTGTATTCAGTACAGCCGCATCTGTATACCTTAAAGGGACGGGGGAGGTCAGGTTTTGTAAATCGAAGATAAATTAAACCCAACACCACCACACCAATGAAGAGCCAACGCAGGAAACTCATGAAGTTCAACAGGCTGTAGATGTCCCCCACAAACAGCTGGAGCAGGGTCATAGGGTACTGTGCACACACACATACATACACATTTTGAAAGTTATGTAAAGTTACAAAAAATAGCTTCATTGCTAATACAGTAGTTACTCTTGTCTTGTTTATCATTGGCTGACTGATATAAATTGAAAACAGGACACAGTAAACACAGTACTGTCAGCATGCAAGATACATGCAGGTTAACCACAGCTGTGTCCTTCTGCTGTGAGCCACAGTACCAGTGAAATGACTCAGCTTGAACATATGTTTATTTATCAAAACGTTTAAAATAAATTGCTACATTAGTAATAGTTGTAATTATTATCTATGAACAATAGTCAAATGTTGCGGTAAACTGACCAGTATGAGGACAGCAGCCAGTGGAGTGTGTCTGCGAATGTGGATCATAGACAAAACCTCAGGGAGCTGTCCCTCACGTGATGCCACGTAAAACATTCTGGGAACACACACACACAAAGACATTAAAGGTAGAATGCCACAATGATTTTATATAAAACTGATTTGTTTTGATCTTGGTTAACATTCATTTGATGTTACTATTATCAAATTATCTGTTGTAACAGCAGAGAATAAACATGAGTATGAACTTGATTGGGGATTTTAACATCAAATATCATATCTAGTCAGCTCTCTATTTCTTAATTTTCTGTAGGAATGTCTCTGATGCATAGGCTCAAACACTTTGACAGAGACAACTAGTGTAATACCTACCTGAGCAGATTTCCTGAATCGCAGTATACAGTCTAAATTCTCAAATAAAGGCCTCATCTGCCAAATGTAGTGCTACATTAGATAGTAGATGGTAAAAGACTATACTGTTTCACTTCTTCTTTGCTGTTTAGGTATCACTGTTACTGCCATTAAAATTTAATCCTTCTTCCAATGGTATTTTTCCTCCTATTTTCTGATGGGCTTTTTACCATGAAGAATCAGTAAGAAGTTTTAATTGAGAGCTGCTTTATTATGTTTTAAAAACATGGAAAACAAAAGGGACCAAACATAATTATTAAATTACAAGTGAAAATAAAAATTTTCCTCAGTGCAGTGGATTGAGAAATAGCATGTTATGAGATAAAGCTTTTGTCTTTCTTATTTGAATGGTGTGGATGTCAGAAGAAGTTTAAGAGAGAGGGAGCATCTGTACCTGGACAAGGCAAAGAGGCAGCCATTCATGGAGCCATAGCAGGACAAGGCCACAAACAAGGGCACAGCGATGGAGAAGTTCCCCATCAGCTTCTCTGCAAAAGTCTGAGACAGGTTGAACCAGAGCAAGGCAGAAGAAGCAAAGTTAGCACATGGAGTACTTCAACAGCTGAAAAGAAATTTTAATAAGGCAAAGCTCCAACATGAAACTCCACTAAAACTGTACATTTTTACAAATTGTCCAAAAGTAAAATGAGCAAGGTAAGACATGTTTGCTAATGCGATGGTTTTAAGCAGAGCTGTCTCTTTGCTAATGTAAGCTAACCATGCTCTGACTCTAGTTCTAACACACAGACACTCTGAAACACTGCAAACAAGTTTTCACCAAAATTTTAGATACAAGGGTCATGGGGTTCAACTGTGAATATATTTAAGTCTTCAACTATCAATTTAATATTCTGTGTTTTGTCTTATTTTATTAACTGTAATTAGAGCACTTGACAAGGCAGCTGGCAGTAATTCATTAAAGGGTCATGCACAATTAGTGTAAAAGCTGCTTATTACACATGAAGCCATACAGCCCTGATTAATCACAGCCCAAGCTTTGTGGACAAGCACAGGCTGGAAAGGAAAAACTAGGACTTCATCATGTACTTGTGAATTTGTCAGTTTTAGTGTCCCCTGAAATGCTGTTATCTAAGGTCATTTCAGCCCCTCTGTAAAGAAACCTTTTTTTTTTTTCTGTTTGTATGATAAATATTCCAAACAGAGCAGTAACTTTTTAAAGGCATCAAAGAAGATGGTCAGAGGTCATTTAACATAAACTATGGTCACCAAAAAGCCCTGCTGGAGCCTCAGAAATGTCACCATTTGAAATTGATATAAAAATAGACCATTACCCTGAATGAATATTTTGTGAGAAGAAAGACTGGGCAACACCCAGAGGGCACCTGTTAACATTTCATCCATGTTTTGTGTGTTTTGGGGGCTTGTAATTTTAGCAGCTCTGTATCACTCTTCTGTTACTAATCACTTGCTTGTACAAGTTTTTAAGAAAACTGATGTGGAAAACCCAGCCAGAAGCTAGCATTTGTCAAGAGCGCCCACATTCCTTATGAAAATCTTTTGAAGCCAAGCAGATTGAAGAGGAAGGAGCAAACAAAGGCTAGACAGGTAAAAAGTTAAAAAAGAGTCCAGCAATGGAAACCTGTAAGTGTTTTATCTAAAAAAAAATGTATAAAGAGTGGAGAGCAAAGAGTAAAGATCAAAAAAGTTAAGCACATAAGACTATACATGTATACAAGAATGTGATGGAGAGATTAAAAAAAGGGAAATGAAGAGGATGAAGCACAATGAGCAAAGAAAAGGGCAAAAGAAAGACTGGACGAGAAGAAAAAAGTTAAGAGAGGAAGTCAATCTGATAGATAAGGTACCATGGCTCTCTCTTGAAATGTAAATGCCATTTTAATGAAAAACATGATGAAAGAATTTCAATTTATATGCCCAGGTCAATGCAATACAGTGGTTCACTGCACCTTTTGTAATTGATCATTTTCAATTGGCAGCAGGGGAAGAATGGCAGTTAAAGAAACTGAATGGATGAAATAGCATAAAGTAACTCTAATAACCTTGCTCATGTGCCCTCTGTCTCTTCATACTTAAAGGAGGTAGAGTCTTTGCAACAGGAGTATGATATATCTGTGCAGGTAGATGTTTTTACACACCAGACTGTGCAACTAAATCGTACTAACAGATCTAAGGACTGCACAGCACAACTGAAATGAAAGCTTTATGAGGTATGGACATATAAAGCTGCTGCCAAAAGTAGTTATACTAGTTATAGTAGTAGTTTCTACCTTTTGAGCAGTGCCATTATGAGTTGCCAAATCAGTGATATGGATACATTTGTTGGACCTCTGAAAGGAATCTCCAGTGTTCACAACACTTTATAAGGAGGTCACCTGTCTTTTACATGTAAGTACAACCTGTTGGAGAGTAAGCTACATGGGTAGTTTTATGTACATATCAAAATTACTCATTGACAGAAAATCACCTTATTATTGGTCACTACAAAGCTGGTGGATGTTTGTTTCTTTTTTTTTGTTTGTTTGTCTTCCCATTCCTGCTGCGTATCCCTTCAGATACATCATCAGTCATTTGTAAAAGGGCTAACAACGATCAGGTCTATTTTTGGTGTCTCAAATATTATTCAGTCTCATCTTGTTCAGCTTGAATTCAAAGTTCAAAGTTGATTGTTCAGGTGTTTTTAAAAGCCTAGAATCAGTCATTCTCAGGTCCAGTGTCTTTCACACTCTTAACCAGGACACTGAAGAACAGTTTCATCAGACCTCAAGGTGCATTAGACTGTGACTGGAAGGAGGGTTTATGGAGGCTATTTTAAGCTGCCAGTGGAATGTCCCAAGAGGTTTTAGGTTTTAGTCCAGATGAGCTGTTTCTTGGTCATATCGTTCCAGGCCCTTTATAATCCCCACATAGTGACAGGCAAACCAAAGAGGCCCCTGAAACTTAACAGATTATGTTAATAGCTTCAGAAAAAAGGCTTCATCAGGCAAATTCAATGGCAAGACAAAATCTTAAGGCAGCTCAAAAAAATAATAAAATGAAAAATCTCTCTAATCAGCAAGGATAACGCTGTGACTTTAGTCCTAGAGACCAAGCTGTGTAATTACAAAAGAGCAGAGGAGCAGATTCACATGGAGAAATGGTTTCTGCTGTTTACAGCCTGGCTACTGCTTGTAAATAAGCCAGATGCATGCACAAGCCCAGTCTAACGCTCCACTGAAACATAACAAAGAAAAACAATAATGAAAAGGGTGATTATTACTTAATTGATTGTACTTTCACTTATTTGCAGAAGGAAAGTGCTCAAAAGCCACTTCAGTGTCTGTTGTGGTCCTCTTATCCAGGTTTTATAGTCTCCTTTTCCCAATGGTTGCCAGAGCAGGGACAGTGGTTGTGATCAGTTTTTTAAATCGTAACTGCAACAGCATACTCTGATGTCTGTAGATAAATATGAAGCTGGAATCAGGATTTGTTGTCTTAGCGTGAAGTGCTGTAACACAGTTAATATTTTGCACATTTGTAGAAGGTTAAAATGTTTTCAACATCTCAAAGCTCTTTGGAGTTGAAGCTATATTTCTGATAAGGTAGTATGGCTCAGGTTTGAGTATTTTTACTGGACAAAATGCACAAGTACAGTATGATTGCTATAGCAAAGCATAGCATAGCATAGCATAGTATACCATACCATACTATACCATACCCTAACACTAAATCTAGTATAATATAGTATGATATAGCACAGTATAGTATAGTATAGTATAGTATAGTATAGTATAGTATAGTATAGTATAGTATATTATAGTATAGTATAGTATAGTATAGTATAGTATAGTATAGTATAGGATAGGATAGGATAGGATAGTGTAGTATAGCATAGTATAGTATAGTTAAAAAAAAAGAAAAAACAACCTGAAAACTATGGCAGAGATCATTTGGGCACCTGTTATAGAAATCAATTGTGTATACCGAAAATTGCAGAACAATAAGTCATGGGATACATACAAAGTTACAATCATCTTTAAGCTTGCCATCTTTTTTTCATCTATCACTTCAGACTCTCTCATAATGTGAACATGCCTCTAGTCTATGGAAACTAATAGGTATGATTGTGCCTTGAGGCCAGCCTCCAGGAGGAAAGTTGCAGACATGATTTAAACTCTTAAATTAAGTTAAAGATGTAAACTTTTGCCATTTGTCTGTGAGAAAGGAAGAACGGAGTGTAATTCTTTTATCTCATCACAGCCTTCTAAGAACAGACAAATGCTCTTAACATCTTTCTTAAAGCGCCCCTATCACTCATTCTACACAGGGCAATAAAACTAACTGCATTAGAAAAGATCAGAGATCTATTAGTGAACGAGCTCTCCTTGGCTTTAGGCTTACAGTACCACTGATAGCAGTCCTCAGTCTAATAAGCAGTGGTGTCTGTTATTAGGGGGTATCTGTGATGTGATTAGCATTAACAGGGGTGGGCTGAAACAATCACATTAACCGCTGCTGGGAAGCCAAGCTGTCAGAGACACTTCACTAATAATGACATGTTAAGTGCAGGAAGGCAACTGTGGTGCTCACATTAGGAGTTATAATCACTAACAACAGAGAGGTCAGACCCAAACCAAATGCTTTCAAGAAGAGCTCACCTTTCCACTGTTGGAGATCCAAAGTTGGCTTAAAATGTAAAGAATTCAGTTTCAAATATTTTATTAAAAGCCAGTTGGTGGTTAGTTTTAAAATGTAATACGTAATGAATTGTAAAAAGTTCTGAAAGTAGAAAAAAGTAGTATTTTTCTTTGGAAAAATTATATTTTTTGAGGTCTGTGAGTTTCCTGTCACTGCTTGAGCCAATCTATGTCTATAGACCACACAGACAACTGCACTAATACAACCACCCCTTGGGCTTGAGATTACCTTTTTAATACTGGCTTAGAACCACTCTAAAAGTCAACATTAACTGTCTAAAGTGAATGTAAACTGTCAAAGTTACAAATATTTGTTCTGCACTTTGTTACCAAATTACAGTTTTTAGTATGTATGTAACTGCCAATTCTTTTCATTTACAAACCATAGCCTACTCAGCCAAAGTACTTAAGTAACTTCATTTACTGTAAACTTCTGTGTATCTGATATTGTAGTTAAACACTGTTCAACACGTCATGTCCCTCTGGACAGAAACACTCAGTCCTGTGTAGCAGTTCTCCTATTAGTTCCCTGTGGTCTGTTAGCTTTTAGCTGCAAAAGTAACCACGAGACTCAAGTGCACAAACCTATAAAAATGGTGACTAACAGCGGAATAGCTTTCCTCCTGCAGATTTCAATATAATTCAACAATTCACAATAGATAAGAGCAGCTCATCTTGGCTCTTTGGTTATGCTACCACCTCGATTTAAGTAAAAGCACCACTTCATTTGTGAGTTTGTTATCTGCAAAGAAATCCTCCAGCTGTGACTTCTGTGTTCACTGAGGAACTTTTATGCAGTGAGTTGTGCGACAACTTTCCTGCGTTTTGGGACTACAGAGTGCTCAGACTGAGACACAGAAACAGAGGTTATGTGTCTCAGTTATTGTGTCTCAGTTATAAGCACTACATGGTGCTTAAACAATAGTGGATTTTTTCCTGTGCTTGTATATGTTTGGTTAATGGATGTAGTCTCTGAGATGTCACCCAGAGGTTTTGTTAGGCCCATTTTGAAGCTCAGTGCAGTGACTCTGCCCATTTCTATCTTAGCAGTGCCAGACTCCAACTTATTCCTGGCTAATCCAAAAATGAACAAAGAGATGGGACATGGGTGGAGCACAGCTTTTTAAATTGCAAATAAAGTTGTATCATTTTGTCAAATTTTCAAAAACTAGCTCAGGTGAAGCCTCATTTTTATTGGGACATTTTAAGGTCATTTTTTTAAGGTCTTCCATCTTGGTTTAAAAGTATTCATATTACTTACCACGGCAACTGCCTCAGAGGCCAGAAGCTCCTCTGCTGACATCACAGTGTAGTACGCCACGTTAGTCAGCACATAGCAAGAAGTCACAATCGTCATGGAGATACAAATGGCTAAAGGCACAGTCCTGTGGGCAGGAGGCATAACAGCAGAGGTAGAACACTGTCATTCACTTGTGTGTCGTAATCATCTCCATTTCAATGCTAATATAAACTTAGCATTGTTTCTTTATTTTGCTTTCTCCATAAAAATATCACACTGGGTAGCCACTCAGCCAGCTACAAATGCACTGATTTAACAGATATGAGTAAAATACAGCAGGTAATAAAATTATACCAAATTACAGAAACCATAAATTGCTACTAACAGTGGAAACATATAAAATACAAGTCTAAGAAACATCTGCCCTTTAATGTCTGTCATGGTAACACTGACTGCTCACTTCTCTCATTGTCACTTACTCAATACTCAATTCTCCTCTTTAACTCAAACATCTTTTCTCTTTTGTTTTTTGTTTTTTTTTTTATAATTTTTGTAAAGCTACTATCAATGAAACTCCACCATCCTGGGAGATTTTTTAATTTCAAAATGCTTCTTTGGAAAGGCAGAATCATGTTAGATAGATTAATGCACAAAGTTGATTGCAGTCAGGGCTCCTAGACTCTGGAATGATCTGTCTGAGGAGATCAGGGCAACACTCACCTTTTAAATCTCTCCTAAATAATCCATGTTTGTCATATCAATTTAAGGGGACTATAGTATTGTATAATAAATTTCTCTTCTTCTCCTTCTTGTAATTATTATTACTATAAATATAGCAAATATAGTTTCACTATGGAGGATTAAACTTACCGTTCAGGGTTATCTACTTCCTCCGTCACAAAATTCAAATAGAACCTGTAAAAGAAAACAGCATAACCTTCAGAGGTTAATGAACGATTGATAAAATTAAAACATGGAACATGAAACATGGAACATAAAACATTATGTTTGATTACTGACCATAACAATGTGTGTTTGTGTGTGTGTGTCTGTGTGTGTGTGTATGTGTGTGTAGGAGGGGGGGTGCAAGTGTGTGTGCAACTGTATATGTGCGGATGGGTGCGCGTGTGTGTTTGTGTGTATAAGGACCATACCCACCATCCAGCGTATGCATACATCCCTGAGTAGAAGGCCAGTGGCATACCGGACAGCTTGATATTGCTCAGTTCAAAGGCGTTCTCAAAGTTCCTGGTTTCTCCTGCAAAAATATACAAAGACAGACAGAAACAAACACAAAAAGGACACACATTCCTTATTTGTGACTGTTTGAAGCATCATAATTGCTGCAAAATCAAAAGGGATTATTGCAGCCGTGGAAGGTACATAAAAGTTATAAAACAGACCAGAAGCGATCACAGCATAATAATAACCATGATATAATGAAACCAGTTTTAACGATAAAACAGATGAATGGAGCAGTACTGCACCTTATTAGCTTGAAGAAATGGATTCCTCTGTTGTTGTACAAAACAGGTACTTCAGACAGATTGAGGCACTCAAAAATATAATCAGTGCTCTGTTTTGTGCAAGAAATTACATTTATGGACAAAAACTGCTCATACAAACAGATTTAACAATTTAATAGGACAATAATGTTACACTGAAGTTTTTAAGGGCCATGAAAATGTTTGCAATAATCACTGTATTATCATGCAGAGGTAGGCATTGATATTGCCAGGTTACCCACATCAGAACTCAGAGAGCTCGATTATACCAAGGGTCTCCTAGGCCAGACCCATTGAAGAGACACATGTCTCCTTTGAGAGCATTAAATCAACATAGAAACCCATCAAAACCCCCTGGCTGGTGCTCTGCACTGCTTGGGAATTTGTTCACTTTTAGATGTGCACTGTTATTTGTACTGTTGTTCAAAGAGGGTCAACAAATGAGTAGTTGTAATCACAAAGCAGTGTTACTGGCTTTAGCTGCTGTACAATTCATAAAAATGATAACCATGACAAGTAATATTTAAGAAATATTACAGTTGTACATGTTTTAGTCCAAGTACATTTATGGCTTAAATGAGCTATACTAGTATTACGTATTAGTGCTTGGGGACCAGGGGGCACATCCCACCCAAAATGTACAAAAGGGGGGATTTTTTTGATCCTGCAAATAATTGTCATCAATTGCTACATATAATAGGGTGTTTGTATCTGAGCACCAAGGTTTTAAAGAGAGGCTCACAGATGAGACATGAGCTGTGATTCAGGGCCTCTTGTGACACCTGCTGTGAGGACATTGTGAAATGCCTGAGTTTTCACAGGCACTGAGCAGCTGTGTATCACAGCCTAAAAGGCATCAAGGTTTTATTTACAGTGCAGGGTTTTTTTTTTTAAATGACAAAGGAGGCCATATTAATTTTGCAGCTGTGTGCTCTGTGTGATGTCTGAGAATGTTTTTAAAAAGCAACAGCAAGGATGAAAGACTAAATGTCCTAGAAATGCTTGTCTTTAGCTGAGGATTTAGTATAAAACTAGTAGAGGCTCTCCCATGTGATCATGGTGATGATGAGGATGATGATGAGGATGATGATATTGATGAAGGGGTCTTACCTTTGAAGAGCTGGTACATTCCTGGTACTATGATGATGCTAATGGCCAGCAGCTTGCAGCAGGTTAGAAAGGTTTGAATCCTTGCTGTCCATGTCACACTCATACTGTTCAGGTACATAACAGAAGCTAAAGGACAGAAAAAGAAAAGAGTTTTGTTATGCATTTATTTAATGTCTAGTGTTCATATTGACTCGCTGTGGTTCATTGTTTTTCCAAATATAGAAATTGGCCATCTAATTTATTATCAAACAATACTCTTCTAGGTAGAGTTTATTAGTTATTTTGTAAACACACAACCTACTCATGAACTGTAAAGTATTCAGAGGATTTATAAGGGTCAATTTTGAAAAGGAAATTAAAATAAAAAGGCACTTTATAAGCACATTAAACAAAACTGACATAAAGATAAAGACATAATTTCATGGGCAGCATTATACACTTTTGCATCATCTTTTCATGTTGTAAAGGTGGATATAGATATTACAAAGGTCCCTGCTTCCAAAGCCGTTTTATGCCAAGGAGCCGGGTTCTCATCATTGGCCAAACCAAGTGCTGACCTGGGGCATTTGTTTACTTTCAAAAAGAGAATTTCAATAAACTAGTTTAACCTATCACTCTGTGAAGGTCACAAAATAAAGAGCTGTGATCACCAAGAGCTGTTAGTGACTTTAACTGATGTGAGAATCAGAAATTGGGAATGGTGATCACATGAGGTCATTTTGAGTAATCCTGTGGTTAAATATGATATTTGCATTGCGTAAAAGAAACAAAGAAAAATTACTGTGTGTGCTTGTGAACATGTATTTATACACCCTTTAGTAATATGAGACACCGGAGGCAAACTGGGTGGAGTGAAAGTGGCCTGATGAGATGACGTTTGAAGAGATTTTAAAGACAGGCTCGTAGATGAGACATGAGCTGTGATTCAGGGCCTCTTATGACACCTGCTGTGAGGACATTGTGAAATACTTGAGCTGACGCATGCAGTGAGCAGCTGTGTTTCACAGCCTAAAAGGCTCCAAGTTCATGCTGTTTTTTTTCTCTTTTTTTCCATTTAATGGACAGGTTGGTACGATACAGGTAGTCATGAGAATTTATGTCCTGTGGCAAGCTAACATTATCATGCCTCCTCCTGTGTGTCTAACTGCACAGTTTAATACCTGTTATCATATAAGTGTACACCCTCTCCTGTCACTTACAGACCAGGTTACAACAGGTCTAAAAGATAAAATCATGGTGACATTTTGTCAGACCTTAAGACATATTGCCAGTCTTGGCACACTTACTTATGCCGATAGCGGTGGCCAGTTTGACAGCCATAGGAGGGATATCACACGGCATGAACAGAGGCTCCAGGATGTACTGACCAAAGGCCAGAGAAATGACTGCCATCGCTGCAGGCCTGGTGGACACACACACACACACACACACACACAGGTAGACACATACTCCAAGTTTTTGAACATAATAAACATAAAATATTGCATATCAAATGTAATGTCATACTTTAGCATACTTGAGATAATTGTTTTGGCTTTTCAGAACCCAACCTTAGCATAAAAAAGCTCTGATAAACCCACTGTGCACTACCAGCGAAGCAGGCAAGCAGCAGAGAGACACACTAAGAATTACTGGTGAACAAGGAGTATTTAGCAGCTTAAGAGAAAGATACATTAGTGGAGACCAAAACAGAACCAAAAAGAAAAGTGATTAATGAATTTTGATTGGGTGGCCAAAATCCAACAACAATGGCACATAGTTATAGTCTGTTCTCCCAGATCTGTGCAAAGGCAGGTGTTTGCTAACATATTAGCAATAATTTAGAGTGTATTTGTCAACATTATTTGTAGTTCTGTTGCCCATTGTGGCCAGGATTGACTAATAACTGTAATCATAACCTAATAATACATTTTAAATCTGCTTTATGTCATATTGATAAAGTGGCTCAAACATTTAACAGTGATGTAGTATAGGAGTGATATAGTAAAATAACTACTTGATATTACATGATGAGAGTTAATTACTTAGGTGATGTGATGACAACTAATTTATATCCATAAACACTGAGCAATCCCCACTTATAAGCACTGTGACCAGCAGCAGCAAAGAATGCTCTGTGGTCTCTGGGTCGCAGTCATCAACATGATGCTTGTCAGTGGTGATGACACTTGTTGTTGATTGGGGCTGTATGACAGAGATCCTCACAGACTCCACCACTCCGTTGCCTCTGCTTGGGTGTCAAATGTGTCCATACCAGTGATCAACAAAAGTGTATTACACAGGCAGATGTTGATCAGGCTAAGTAACTTGGAATATTACTGCAGGAGTTGGTCCTCTGAGGTTTAATTTTCAGTTTTCAGGTTAGTGATGTATGACATCCCTCTTCTTTGAATCTGCCTCTTTGACACAGTCATGACTACGCTGTGGTTTCAAGGAGGATATTTACAGCCAAGGCACTGACTACCAATTTCAACCCAAGTTTACCTTGTTAGACATAAAAACACAGAAGAGAAACCTTGAGATGGTTAAGGGTTTGATTTTCACTGGAGTGAGTCTTTGATAATATTTTTCATAATGTAATGAGGATATGCCTCTTTACTGTGGGATTAGTCATCACTAAATATTTATTAATATGTGGAAATATTGGTGAACTAAGTTATCAAGTTATCAAGCTGGACACATCGACAAGCTCTAAAGACTTAAGTTAACAAACTTCACCTTCACAGACTATTAGTTCTCATCTTAAAGCATTGTTGTAGAGCATATTAACTAGTCATTCATCAGATATGAGAGTCCATGTGTTGGAGTGACAGCGTGTGTGTGTCTTAGTTTGAGTGTGTGCGTGCATGGGCATGTGTGTGTGAAATTCTGATTGGCAGCATCCTAGATAAACTGTTCCCATAATCCCATCCTCATGTGGTGGACAGTCTGTTACTGTCTATAGGCCTGGTTTCAATAAGAATCAAATAAGGTTGGCTGGTCCCACAGGCTCATCTTATGGCTCATCAGTATTTCCTTCTTCATTTCCCACAACAGCCACTGAGCTATGGCAGCCAGGGAAATCTCTCTTTGTCTTCCTCATTCTTGTTTTTATTCTCTGCCTCTGCCTCTGTTCATTTCCCATGGTTTCTATTCAGTCCCGCTTGCCTGAGGCCAGCATAAAATTGGGCGGCTCAGGAAAGTAACTAGACTGTTTATACTGGCTATGTACACACACAGCTGCACATTAGGTATTTTCTCACCTCACTGCTCTAAACTAAATTCGTAAATAAATCCCACCTCACAAGGTCATGGCCAGACAGGAACTTTATTTTCCTGGTCGAACACAATTAACAATGCTTCTAAAAAACAGAGAATACATGTTAGCAAAACAAATATTTTGCATCACAAATGGATTGATTGACCTCATGCTTATCACAACACTGTGGTTGTGGGGCTATATTTGTGCAAATGGAACAGAAATGTGCCTTGGCCAGCATGCATTTCTTCTCCTGGTTACTGTTTTGTCTGCTGGTATCAAATTTACACACCTGTTTTGTATGCCCAGGTTTTTGGAACTAATAAAAAACCCCATAATATCTGTCTTTGCCATATCAAAAATGTGTGCTTTAGACAAAGCAAGAGTTCCAAAAGTGTAGCTCTAAAAATAGAAAATCAATATGTGGCAGGCAAAGTTAATGTTGCACCAGACCACAACAGACACGTGAAAACTTGATTAATCAATAGGATAGATGGATATGTTTGTAGATTTTGAGATCTCACTTTCTGCTCCGACAAAAATTAGCACTGTTGAGAATGCTTGCAAACTTAGTAAATGCCTCAAATTTCTGTGATTTATGAGTTTACTAAAGTTTAACCGCATATTATCCAGATTTATTTAACATTCATATTTACTGTTAATGGCAAAGGTCGCCCTAGTAAACATATTGGCAAAAAACTGCCTACATCCAGCAGAGAGCAACATTATAATACATTTAGAATTTTGCTAATGGCCCCCAAACTTGTTTTTCTTTTGTTTGTTATCCGTCACAAAAAACTATCTGTCATTTTAGCTGCAAAACACTCTATTATGCTTACAGCTAGTCTCTAAATGTGTCTGTCTGCCGTTTGCTGCTGGGCAGTTGGTCATTTTCACTGAAAACAGCTGCTGCTGAGAAACCAGGTTTATCAGAGCAAACAGAGTGAAACTGACAAGAGAGTTTCTGACCGTTAAAGATTTTTAGAGTTTAGACTTTATTGTCCCCAAAGGGAAATTCCTTTACACAAATTGTACCTATCCAACAACAAAGAACACAATATATAGTTACGACAGTAACAGACAGCATTACACAGTCAGACCAGTTAATAAAGGCCTGTTATGTAATGTGGTCACAGCTGGAGGGAAGTGGGGTAAACTGGTGACTGAGTGGGTGTTTAATGTCCTGTCCTGAGGTTAGACTAAGGTTTGCATTCAATTAGGGTTTTTACCTTCTGAAATGCCTGCTTGGTGTTTATTGTTGCCAAATCCAAGTTTCATATTCAGGTTCCATCTTTAGGTTTACCCAGTCTGTGAGCCTTTGCACTTTACATTTAAGGTTGGGGTGATTTTGGAAGTACTCCGATATTTGGCAATCAGATATTTCTTTATTGTCAACCCTTTGGAGTCTGCAGTCACACTGTTAAATCTACTGCTGACTCATCAATCCATGTTTCAGTCCAAGCTGCAAATTTCCCAAGACCTTTCCATTTGGAACCATGTGTTCTGGTTTTGCAGTCAACAGGATGGTGGAGAAGGTAGGTGCCTGAAATGGATGTATCCATACTCTGCATCAAATACCTTCATTCTCCTTTGTCTTACCTCAGTCAAAGCTCAGACAGCAACATCAGGTTTGGAGAGCCAGTAAAAGAGGTTTGGGCGTGGCAGGATTTTATTGGGTCTAAAGGTAAGTAACCTGCTGCCTGTATTAGGCTTTATGAAAAGGCCACTGCAGATCTGCCATAAAATTAGGAGTAAAATCACTTTCTGAGATCTTATCATGTTTGGTCAGCCGAGTGCGTAACTTGCATAACTCAGCAATACAACACAACTAAACAAAACACAAGGGCATGGCTTGAGGTCACACAGGGTAAACAGTCTGGGCCATCTCAATTTAGCATGCACTATAAACCAAAACAATGAATGGCCAGTAGAACTAATTTGAACGAATAAGTCATATAACTGATAATTAATTGTGACTTCATGACGACAAGGGTCCCCGTTGAATGTCAGAATGATATGACCCATTTTTTTAATACTAATTAGGGCCAAAGATGAATGCAGGTTTAAAATGAAGATATGCTCAGTAAATAGGAGTTAAGGAGACAGACGTTACCTTATAGCAATGAGATCAGCCCATAGCCTTATGAAAGCCATCTGAGGTCCAAAGGCTTCCATTATATACGTGTAATGTCCACCAGACTTCTTGATACAAGTCCCCAGCTCAGCGTAACACAGGGCTCCTGCAGTGACACAGGTGACAGATTAGCTCGAGCTGTGAAACAACAAGGTAGGTGCAGAACAGTCCCTGGGCTGTTAAAATGTCTCAGCCACATCCTCAGAAATGTACAGTCCCTCCCTGGGCCCCATGAGCCTCTAAATATATTACTGTGGGAGCCTTTCTTGGTCCCAATCCATAACTTAAGAAAGAAGATTTAGGTGGATGAATTTTAATTAAAAGTTTAGGGAATGTGAATTATGGGGAGCAGGAAAGGGGTTAAAGAAGGGCTTTCAGGGATAGTGTGCCTGGTCCTTTCATTAAAGCTCTGAAACTGAGAGATTTGAGGATGCTGCAACAATGTATACAGCACAACACAGATGTGCAGCAAAGTATTTCAGCACTGTCTCATGCAGTATTTTTACTAGAAGTTACACGTTTGTATTACAATAACAATGTACCATTTACATTTTGATAAAAGACACTGCAGCGTTTAATATGTTCAAAAGCATATTTTTTTTGATAAGTGAAAGAGCTACATTTATAAACTCCACTAGAGCCACAAGGAGTAGGTTGCAATGAATTGGAGACAAAAGGAAAATCTATTTTCTCAAGGATTCACAGCCAGACTCCTGTCTGTAGATGGATTTAGGAAACAAGAGCACCGTGTTGGAGATTAGTGAAGGATCATGGTGATCTTTACATGTTAACAAATAGGTCAGGTGTCTTGCCTGGTGTCATGCCTTTATGCATGTATGTTTAACTTTTGATTGAGCTGCTGCATGTCAAGACAGATTTTTGCTGGCAAAAGCCTCTTAAATGTTTTGTGGGTAACAACTGTTACACACTGCATTCTGCCCTTTCTAGAGCCTCAACTGGATTGAGACTCAGTTCCCTTATCACAATGAAATGGCTGGAATAACTTGTTTGTGGACCCTGGGGCAAAAAATTTACTTATGTACATATGCATGGTATACATGTACCATACGTGTGGCGCATATAAGTTTCCTTTACGTTACTAACCCTACCACATAGTACTCCAGACAAATGGTAGCTTACAATTTTGCAAAAAAACCCCAAACTAACCATTATTTCTACACTTACTGACCCTGTAAAAGTGGACATTCCTTTGAAACAAAGGTTTATTGATGTTTTTAATGCTAAAAATTATAAATAAAAGCTCTCTTAAAGATTACTGGTACTGGTAGATTTATATAATAAACCATAAAAAAACATGATAGTATTTAAGCAATAAAAGAATACATGTTCAAGAGGAAATCAAGCCAAAAGAGTTTTTTTTTTCTTCAGTTAAATAACTTTGACCCATTTTTATCTTAGGTTGCAACCTTATCCCATTTTATACATATATGTATACACATACATATAAACATAAACATAAACATAAATATGTGTTTACACGCACAAATAAATGTATTATATTTTTATATAAATTAAATACATATATGTGTGTGTCTGTGGGTGTGTGTGAGTGTGTGTATATACACACGCACACAGATGCACATTGGGTTTTTCTTTTTTTCCTGCAATTAAGAGTATTTTATCATACACACACAAGCTGCAAATATATGTGTGTGTGTGAATACAAAATGTGAAGTTATCTTCTAGTAGCAACATTTTTTGGGCAGAGTCTGAACCAAACCAAAGCTTAGTTTATGTGTAAGTTGGACATGAAAACAAGGTCAGCAGTATCTTTTGCATACAGGTTGAACATGCATGGAGTGTCATTAATGTCTAGATGTTAAGCAATGGTTGTAACAAATAAATCACAGAAAATAGAAACAAACTTAGTTTTTTTTCTTAAGATGCTCTTTTATTAAGATGCTTTATATTTTTCTTTCT
>JAPZDV010000026.1:1209337-1223746 GCA_029814665.1 Acanthurus lineatus
AACACTAACAGTAAACAACTTATCTCAATCAGCAGCTTTCACATGCAATAAAAAAACAGATAACTTGTTTGTTTTTTCACACCCATCAACCTACTCACCGAAGAGTGACAGGATGCCGCAAGCAATCCAGACTACCAGGGACATTCCTACGCTGCCTGAGTGCTTCAGGATGCCTTTTGGAGAGATGAAGATCCCTGCTCCAATGATGGTGCCGATGATGATGGAAATCCCTCGGAGCAGAGTCACTTTCTTCCCCAGTTCAACCTTCTTGTCCTCTTTATCCTGTAGCTTCCCACAGGGATCTGACTGAGTCCCATTTTGGGAAAGATTTTGTCCACTTGCTGACACTCTTTGGTCTTTCTGGGTGGATGCAGACCTTTTGGTCATTTTGTTTTAAAAAAGCCTGTCCAAGAGTCACGCACAAAGGAACAATTTCTGTTTGGAATGGACTCAGTTTTACCTGGGTTTTACTCTGGTCTAGTTTGGATCTACTTAGACTATGTGGCAGCTGAACTTACAAAACTGGGAGAACAACTAAATTCCAGGGAGGAAAAACCTCTTCACCCTCTCTCTCCCTCCTCTTGTTATTCATGCCCTGCTTACTAATCTCTCACTTTACTGTCCTAGAGGCCTGCCTTTTACTTTTCTTTCTCAAAACTTTCCTTCTCTAGTTCCTCTTTCTCCATTACTCTCATGTGGACTCCTATTGGTGTCTTACCTTCTGTGTGGATATGTTGGTGTCCCTCCCTCTTTGCTTCTGTCAAGCCCTTTTGTTTCTGGAGTTCTGCCCATCTGCTAACATCGGCTGTGACTCACTGAGGTGAGGGTGCCGCACTTTTTAGGTGCAAGGTAATCATGACTTAGCATAGAGGGTTGCTCGCTCCCCCCAGTCTCTATTCCTGTTTCATTTCAATATGAGACTCTGTTTGCAATCCACTTTAAGTGTCAGTCAAATTTGCCACTCACACATTAATAAAAGCTGTACAGCTTTTTGACATGGACAAAACTTTTGTACAGTTTGTCCATGGCAACAAGTAGGAACATGCTGGGAGAGGACATATTTTCCTTTGAAAAAGTATCTCATAAACTTTATATCTTGTTGGGGTGTGGCATGATTTGTTACAGGGAACAGAAAGAAGCAAAGTGTTTGCAAACACTCCACAAATTACTTACTTAAAACAAATCTAGTTGAACAACACAGATACAAAGTGGCAGTGATGATAAAGTGGGTACAAACTCCCTACTCTATAAGTTCAATTGACAGCAACAATTTCAACAAATGCAACCTAGAGTACTTCTTAAAGAGATATCATAATGAAAAACTAAAAAGCTTACAGTAAATATTCAATTCATGTTTAAAAATACTGATGTAGAAACACCAGTAAAGGTTTAAAAAACAAAACAAAACAAATAAGCATGAAATGTCACTAAAAGAAAAAAAATCATGCAAGGCTTTTTGTGCCTGGCTGGAGTAAAAAGTTGCTGTCTGTTAGTGTAAATACACAGTGTGTCAAATTGCAACAGATTACTGGTAGTGAATAAATGATTACACACATGAAGCACTTGACTGAAACATTAGTCATGCTTCTAGTGAAGAGACAAAAAATGTCAGATCTGTGTGAGAAGATAAGGACACTGTGAATTTCCCCACAGTATTGTGTAAAACAAAAAGTCCAGACATGGTAAAAACCATGGTTTCATCTCACAGCTGGAAAATGATGAATCTTGTGGTCACACGTTGCCTCATAGTGGAAAATGGTACTTAAATTTTCAATCTGTTGAGGATATAGAAGAAAATAACGTTAGATATGAAGAAAGAAAATAAGGAACATTGATCCAGATAAACAATGACGAGATCAGTGACTTTGAGAAGGAGGAGGAGGATCACAGTATACAAAAAACAGTTAGAAAAAAATATATATAATGTATACTGAACTACTATGATTTGGCAGAGAAAAAATTAAGTTTAAGTATTAAGCTGAATATTTTACTTAGTAAGACTATACAGGTAACTGCATCTTGAATATAAGTTGATGGTGACTATATGCAGCAATACCCTTATCTAAATTAGAGGACACATGCCATACACATACATCTTTTTAATTTAACATTCAACTTCAACTAGCACTAGAGAAAGGCATTGTTAATCCCAGTCTTTGATGTGATTTGGGTATCACTGGAATCATTTTAGCCACGAATCTCCCTCAGGTAAAAATAAAGAAGTGAACATACCTGTTCAACCAACCTACCTGAACATACCTGAACATTCTGAACCCGCTCACATCCACTGACTCAGCAGTGATCCACTGAAGCTGTTGACTAAGCACAACTTAGATTTAAGCTTTTTTTTAATTTGTTTGATTATCCACTGATGAATTCACTAATGCATCCAACTCATCTGAAACTTTCAATCAAAAGCAGCCACAGCATATTGCTTCCCTGGTGCCAAGTTTTAGATTTGGATCTGCACAACCCCCTCTTCTATGTAAAATACATTATACTCATCATTTTAAGCTGTGCAGTATGGTTGAGTGACCTTCTCACTCTGTATGAGTGATAGACACTAGTTTAGATTTATTTATAAGGCCCTAAGTGATATATTACCCTCCTACGTTACTTCCTTTCCTTCTTTGATAAGGGCTCTTATCAAAAATGTTTTTATGATTAGATTATGTTGCAGCTGAATTAGGAAATCCAGCTTCTGCAGTGGATGTCTTCCTTATGCTTTGAACTCAGCTTTATTGTGAAGTGATCTCTAACTCAATATATTTATCAATAAAAAAATAGAGTGAATCTGAATCTGTTCAACCCTCGACATTTCAAGTATGACAACCTGATGAGGATAATCATTCTTTGACATTTTGTCCTTTTTCAAAATTACAGTGTCTTATATTGAAGTGCCCTTGACAACATACTGCAGGGGTAATCACCTGTATTATCTTGCTAAAAGGTGATCTGTCTGCAGTTGCCACCTCCACCTAAAATCTATGGTCCTGTAGATAATCCAGTCCTCTCCTGAATCCTTCTGGCTCTATTGCAGTAGACTCTAGTGCTTCCGTCGCCTATTTGAAAAGATATAATTTATGTCCAAAGTCAAGTGTGTCACAGACATTTGGAAACTTGTAAAAAATAATGTTGCAGACCATAAACAAGCATGCCCGATATTAACCGTTCTCATGTTGTGATAACAGTTGCTGCCTACACTTCCTCAGGTAGGATAAGCTCACTGATTGTGTCCTCAATTAAAACTTTTAGTGTTGTATTTGGTTGATAAGTCCAGGCAATAAAAAGTTAAGGGTCCATCAGGCTAAATGTCAAGCCAGTTATTTAGTTTCAAGCAGCCATTTGAAGATTCAAGGTTTTTTGCAGTTAACAGAATGTAGCTGCTCAATGTGCTCAAATTAGAGAAGAGAGGATCTTAGAAAAAGTTAACAAAAAACGGTAACAAAGTCACTCCAGCTACTTTGGGCCTGTTTTTGAAAGGAGTGAGACACATTTGTTTCTCAGTCACAAACCATGCAGAACAAATCTTAACGGGTTATAGTCACTCTCCTGTGCAACTCCTGCTAAGTTTTTCTTTACCTCTGCCTTGTAATTTGGCTAATTCTTGCCAATTTGTGGGAGAAAACTACCTATCTAAGCCCTGATGTATACTAATTTAGGTCTTGATACAGTCAAAATTCATTAAGTTCTATTTTTAGACAAAATTTTAAAATGGCAGAAGTCCATCATGTCGACTGAAATGGTCCAAGAGGTTTCCTAGTGGAGCAAACTGAGATGGGCTCATCAAAGAAATTTCAGGTTACTCTGACTTGCATGGAAGGGCCATGACCTTTTCAAAAACTGTATTTTTGAGCCTGATTGAACCTGAACCTCTGTGCCTGAAAATCTCCAAGGGCAGGCACCAGGAGCCATCCCGATTCCAAATACCTTGAATGGCTCCTTGGAATAAAGGACCAATATCTATACTCCCAGTTTTTTTTCAGTGGAGGACAGCCTTTTCCTTTTTCTCTGATACTTATTTGTATCAGTTGTATCCAAATCTTATTGCCATGCTCACTATCTAAAGCTCATGACCATAGGCAAGGTTGGGACATAGATGAATTAGCAAAACCAAATTGCCATCCAGTTCAGCTCTCTCCACAATGATCTGGCACAAAGCTTTTATTCCTGTTAAAAATGCACCAATCTGATTGTTCATGTAGCTTTGCATACGGCAGTGACTCAGTACTGTTTAACCCCCAAAGATTTTTAAGAAGGTAATTTTATATTGCATAATTTTCTACCAGGTATTACGTTTATTGCAAAACCCCAGTTTTTTCTCTACAAATTATGTACATGTGTGTGTATGTTGGCACATGTGTGTCTTATAGCTGTCAAAGTACCGCCACAGCTAGTGAAGAAAGACAAGGATAAAGGAAAAAAGGGTGAGATAAAGGGGATTTTCTGTCTTTTGTTCATTCTGTGTGGGATGAAAAATCTCTTTGCAGATTTGAAACGCTCCCCCCTCCAGCTAAATACTCTTGTCAAGACAAGTGTTTAAAGGAATGAGAGAGAGGGAAAGAAAGAGAGGAAAAAGAGGGACAGAAACACAGAAGCGCTTGGATCCCTTTTGAGGTTGACAGCCTCCCCACTACCCATTCTGAATGATGAGGCAGACCAAGCCAAGGACACACAGTCACCTCTCACAGAGTCTTTCATGTCTTGTAAGCAGCCTCCTTTCACACAAACTACCCAACACAAACATGCATCACCCTTCTTACCCTCACCCCTCCATCCCCAGCTCATGAATCCATGAAGATGCTCTATAGAAGGATCCCTGCCACCACTCCACAGAGTTCAAACACAGTGGGAACACATAAATGAATAACCTGCAGGCACTGACTAGCCAGGGGGTTTTATGACAATGGATGATAGTGACAGTGGCAGTGAAGGTAAATAAAGAAAAATAACAAAACTAAAATTTTTACAAATGAATTTAAGAATCTGAAATTCCTACTGCAAGTATTAGCAACAGAGGACAATATGCCAAGTTTAATAAAGAACAACAGAGATACACAATGTTTACTGGTTCAACATAGGTTGGTGCAGCCTCAAAGAATTAGATAATGTATTCTCTGCTTCCCTTGTTTTAAAGACATAGAAACAGTTGAGCAGTTTTTTGGTTAGTCTGCATTCACTTGAAACTAAAAATTGAGTGAGAAGACAGGCCTTTATATCAGCTTTCACAGAGTCTACTATGTTCCCCACAAAAACCATGTTAAACATGGTTCTAGAGAGGGCCCGCTCATCATTTCATAGTCATCACAGATTCTTCTTCACTCTTAAAAGAGAAGAGTGGGCAGAGGGATATAAAGCTGGTTGCAACCTGCAAACCAATTGCGAGATAGAACTAAATCCTGCACACCGGACCTTTAGGTCACTTTGTCTATCTAATGCCACAATCACACTACAAGAGGTTTTGTCTTGGATGGTTTGGCTGCTCATGGGGTTAAAAAAAATGTAAACAGAGGTGAGATAAGAAACTCAATTGCAAGGACGAAAGAAAAAGACTCATTCTCACTGGCCTCATATTAATAAGAGAGGTGTGATGATTTGACATAACCTATGTTTGTCAGAGATTTCAAACACCTCCACTATCTAAAAGAAATCAGTAGTGCATCAAGTAGTAGTATATCAAATCCAGTTAAGAGTGGTATTTTAAAACTGATCTATAACTTTTCTGATGGTAACACTAACATTGGACTTAAAACCAGGATTTTTACCCCTCAAACAGCTTGTCTGTTTTTCTATAAAGATGAGATTTATTTTTCACTTAATGCAAAGTTGAACATGTGTACTTTCAGTAAAAGGGACCCTGCATAGCTAATTTTTTGTCTCAATGCTTTGTTTGCAAAACCTTGACTGTCAGTCAAACTGGTGTCACTGGGCTGAATGGGTTGCTTCCTCAGCTCTCGGCTGTTCATGTCTTCAGGTTAACAGTGTGTAACCAAGTTAGGACTGGTGAGGGACTTCTGGTGTTAGTAAAACAACCCAACAACGCCACCTTGGGACTCTCACCCTAAGAATGTTATGATATCTTTTTTTAATTTCTGACCCTTCAACAGAGGGTTGGGACCTCAAATGAGTACAAAGGCATGTGTTTAGAAAAATATAAATATAATTTTTATTTTCATTCTCATCAAAAATAGTTTTATTTTTATTTTTTTAATTGTCTTTATTTATTATTATTATTTATTGTTTTTTTTTATTTAATAATGACTGGACAGGTGCAAAGCAGTTGGAGGTCTCATGAGGTGGAAGGGAACACCGCTACTTACTTAACAGGATTGTCAGGTCGAACCTAGAAACACAAAAATGGCACCACACGACACATCTAATGAAAAACAAAAATCCAAGACAACGCCTAACCAAACAATCCATGCAGCCACAGCCACGGCCTCCCACACAGCCTGGACAGGAGTCCTTCAAACTGTTACTGAGCAGAGTCTTTTTAGTTCAAACCGTTACTGAGCAGAGTCTGACCAAAAGCAAAACTATGGACGTAAAGTTAACAAAAACAAAGATTAAGGAGAAGCAGTTCCAAAAGACTTCAAAGAAAACCCAACTAATGTGGGGAAAAAGACGCAAAAAAACAAAACAAAAAGACAACTAAAGGAAGGCAAAAACACAAGGCAACAGTGGCAAACTGCTACGAAAAACATAGCATGTTAAACACCAATAAATAACAAAAAAAAATCCCAACAGTAATGATAAAAGTAACAAACAATTCAGTTACCTCGGCTGTTCATGACCTCACGCTGCCCACTAGACAGACCTACATGCCCGTACACTGCACTGCCAAGCACCGTTCTGGGATGAAAATAAGGTTAATGCCAAATTAAATGCAACAATCGCAGCATACCATGCAACACCAGCTTCTACCTGCTCCTGACCCGGAATCCTAAGGGACCGAGGGGAGCTCCTGCAAGTAGTTTATCCCCCACGGGCCCAATTGGTTTGGACAATAATTGGTTCCTCCACCAGCTGTGGGGTGTAACCAGCCAAACAGCCAGTTACAAGTGTTGACTGACCAGTAATGACTAATGTTAAGGGGTTGTTGTGACGAGCCAGCCCAAAGACCCCTCTGGAAATTCTCCCAGCACTCCTCATGGCCAGTCTGATGACTCAGTTGTCATTTTTAACTGTTTGCTGAACTCACGCACATATGGCCACTGGCAGGTGCCAGTTTGCAACCTGGTTGTAATTCTCACAATGTTATTGGAATGTACTGCCAAATCATTAGAGTATTTTTTTTAAGTCATACTGGGACTGCACATATTAACATACTGTGGCCTCGACTGACTATGTAAAGAAAAACATCAACTAAAATATGCTTTTGGATGTGTCTGTGGTGTCCTATGTGGTGAGTGACTGTTCAAGGAAAAATGTAATGCAATCCCCCCATAGGCAGTCCTATGTGCTAGAAAATTTATGGTATTTAATTATTCAAGGAGTGATTGATTAGGTCGTAGCTCAAGGCAGAAGGAGATGAGATATACAGCTCTTGATACATGCAAATACAGTGTAACTCTCGGAGTGTAGTGCAGTATAAAGTTAAAAACTTTGTGGTATTATTGTTATTTTAAAAAAAAAAAACAAAAAAAAAAACACTGTTTAAGAAAACTGACCACATCGGCCTTCATGCAGTCATTTCTCTCTGCCATGAAGGAATTCAGCATCCTATTTTTCCATTGTGCTATAAAAAGGACCTTGTGGACCCACTTGGGTGGACCACTGATGGATTTATGTTTCAACATAAATGTATGGCTGCTCCTGTGCCCTGGTGCCCCACCAAATGCAGCTGTTGCCCTCTTTATTTCCTTTGCCCTCTCCTGACAGCCTCCAGTGCTGTACTGTGGTCTTCACGCTCCCGTCAGCATTCATACGAAGACAGGTGTACAAAAACAACAACTAACTACCATTTCCCTGCTCGCTTGTGAACTAGAACTTTTAAGTATTAAGGTCAGAATTTAGACATTTTGACAACACTGCATGACTGAGGTTACAACCCCAAGCTCTTTACAAAATTCACCACTGTTTCTGAGCTACTTGTACATATAACATAAAATATGAATTATTGTATTGATTTCTACCGGTGCTTTAAGGGATTGCAGGATGAGATTTATTGCTTTGGAGTAGGCATGATAATGATTATACTGGTTGTTTCTTTTAAATTCTTGTATGTAATAGGACCTGTGACATGTTTATTTTTTTATATATATGTCACATGAATGGTGAGTAAGGAGCATGCCATGAGAGACAAAAAAAGTTAAAAATCTACCTAGTGAAAACCTGGGAGGGGTCACAGACAAAATCTTCTAAGAACAAAGAACCCAGCCAGCTGTTAAGTGTGTATGTATAGCTTTGCCCTTGTTATGATAGCAAATAGTTGCATGGAATGTGGCGTAAAGCAGCAATGAAAACAATGTCAATAGCAGTTTACCATCAGGAAAATACATGCGTGTGCACAGATTTTTCTCTCATATTTTCCTTCTTGCTCTATAATGTTGAGTTGTTGATTCAGAAAAATATACACGAGCAAAAAATGCTGCAAAGCTGAACAACTCAAAAGAGGTAAAACTTATAAATTTTGGAAACCTCTTCAAAACTACATTTGTAAAATAAATGCAACAACAAATAATTAACTGAAAAAAATATTTTTTTCTTAAATGCTGTCAAGCAACAAGCCTGTTATATTTCTGTTATGCATGCACACAAGAAAACACATGCATATGTGCAAGCACATGGCAACAGTGCAGCAGTTGGTGACAGTGACTCAACCAAGTCACTGAAGTCATTAAAGTTTTCAGAAAACTCTATGTAAAAACAATCTATTATTTTTTCAAAAACCACCAAAAACATTTACAATTGTGATAAAAATTTAAGTGGGCTGTGACCCCACCATCACAGTTAACAGAGGGGCAGAACAGGCCTTTGCCTCCCTACATCCTTTGCATCTGCTTATCCCGTTCAGGGTCACAGGGGAGCTGGAGTCTTTGCCATGCATTTGCAAGAGACAATGGCTGTTATTTATTCCTTGTGGCTGTTTTCTTGAAGACCTTCAGTACTTGATAAATTTATAGGAACAAGCCCCGAGTGCTGAATTTAATTAACAAAAGAGAAAATGTTGGCCCAAACTGTGTGCAACAAGCAATTAAATAGAGCTTTACAACATTATTGATTAAAGCAGTCAGCTTTTCCAATATAAACTGTTCCACACATCCTGTGGTGTGATGTTCATCTGCAGCCTGTACAAACATGCTGTCACTCTACATTTAGCATGAGATTTTGAATTCTTTATTATACCTGAACATTCAAATGTAATGTAACTGGGGAAAGTTCTACATATCAAAGGATCGAGGATCTGAGATATCTGTAAACTGAAATATCTTTCTTAAATACATAGTTTTTTTTTTTAGGTTGCACATAAATAAAAGCTGCTGCTGGAACCTCACAGAGTGTTAACATGACTGTGTTAACTCATCTACACTTATAAAGAGTGTAGAGCCATTAAATGTTATTGCATTATTTTAACTCAATTTTAGTTTAAGTGCTCAGTTGATTAATTAATCAACAATAAATAAGTCAGTTGTTTTGGTTATTTATGTGGCTGACATGTCAAACATTTTCAGGGACCAGCTTTACACACTTGAATATTATTTTGCTTCTTTACAAAACGGTTTATCACAGCTTACATTGCTAGACAGCTATAAAAAGCATAGTTGAGCATGACCCTGTATCAAGTACAGATGTGTATTTGAACTGATCTGAGAGCAGTACAGTAATTTGTTTTCTATAAACAGAATCTTTTCCAATCTTAAACATGTAATGTTTGTCATGCGCAGATATAGCAAAAACCAGGATTAAAAGAATTTTAAAATTTTATATGTAAACCTAATGGAACACTCGTGTGGCAGTAAGGTTTCAATGATGCAATGTTTCCAGCCCTTGGAACAAAAATCTGTTTAGAACAGTATGATTTATACAGGTGTCATATATTTCATTGAAAATAAAATGTTTTGTGATTGTAGAGTTTGAAATTTGAGTTGTTTCTATCAATTATACATCATCTCTGATAAAGGAGCTTCTTCATTATACCTGAAATGAAGCACAGTGACTGACTGAGATTTGTAGTGAAAGTCAGTCACAGTGAAACATGCTGGTCTAACCTGATTCCTCATTCCACAGACCTTCAGACGTACCAAGAAGACAACCCATGCTGCTGTAGTTGGTCATGTATTTTGGATGCCCTCATCAGCAGGGATTCATAATCTTTTAACTTGCTGTATCAGCAAACTAAAGGGAGAGAAAGGAGGCAAGAGAGAGAATGTGAGACTGTTGTCAAGTCTGCAGCTTGTTGGCTGCGAGCTGCAGGCTCTTTTATTGTATTATTAGCTATTAATCCAACACTCTCTAAAAAATCTGTGGTAAGTCCCGTGGTGTGGCCTGCTGGAAACACCACGCTTTACCTATTCATGGGGAGGGCCTATGAAATATAGATTACTGCTGTGGGCTTCACACAGAGGCCTGGCTTCTGCGGCTGCATGGCCAGCAGGGAGGAAGACAATGGCTGTGATTTGGAATGAAGCGACACGGTGTTCAGCCAACACACTCTCATAATTCAGCAGATTGGGCACAGCCTCTGAAAGACAAATGACATGTTCTGGAGACAGGAATGAAGATTTTGCTCCTTCAGAAGAAAAGATGTGAAAAACATATACACAAATTTTAACACTGGCCAAGAAAAAAATTTCATTGTTCCCAACTCCCCCCAGACATGTCTCACCCAGTGGAAATCTGTGCAGCCAATATTAAAATATAACCATTAAACTGAAAATGTATTTTCCATGTATGCATGCTCGAGTGATAACATAAAAATGAGCAGCATAACAAAAATCTAAAAAAAACAGTGTTTTACTGTCCTCTCTGGTTAAGATCAGAGGCTTGCTCCATGGTATCTGGAACCACACATAAAAGCATTCTCACCGGGCCCGTGGGTGCACTCCATCAAATAACAAGAGTCAGACAAAAGTTCAACCACAAGAGGTCAGCAAAACAAGATTTCAGCTTGTAATAGTTAATGTGATCAAAACACATGCAAATGGTTCATGTTGATGAATACATCTTTATCACATGAGTCCAAGACTTCAAGGGAGCACCAGTGACTCCCTTTTCACCTTTTGTTTGATCAGTTGCCCAAACACTTTCAGTTCAGGTCCTTCCACTCAAAGGCCATAATGCCTGCAGGGGGCCTGTAGTATTTTCATTGGGTCAGCTAAGAGGCAGCAGGCTTCATATTTTCACATGAGTCGTATAGTTCGATTCACTGTCTGTCAAGAATCAAAATTCATAATTAATGCAAATCATTCCTAATGGGTGCAGACCTGCCCACTGTAGAGGTCGTATACTAATGAGCAAATCTGAATGTTAATATCATGATCCAAGTGCCTACAGTGTTCCAGTTCTGCAAATCATTTTCCTCTTGATGTCATCAGGCTGATGATTCTTTCCAGTTTCCCATCTGAGTTGTTTAGAAATGCAGCAAAAGGTTATTTGAGGCCTTCAAGCATTTGGACACATTCATTCAGATGGGGACACAAAGTGTTTTGTCTATGAATCACAAACATAAAACAACTTAGAAAATAGAGAAATGTGGATCCCCTGGTCTGCATTTGTTGTATGAAAGACATTGCATCTGTTTTAGCCTGATCAGTGCATTCTGCAAACTCACCCAATGTTTATAAAATGAGGTCATAATTTAAAAGATAATAAAGCCAAACTTGTTTAACAGACTCAGATTTTAATCTCCTCCCAATATCTATTGAATGCACAAGCTAAAGATTGGGTAAATTGAGGTTAAGCTCTTTTTGGATTTTATAGGGTATGCGGGCCTGGCTCCAGTCATTACATGCTGCAGTAAATTAAAAACATAACAGATGAGACTTCAGTAGGAGACACTTTAAGAGCTGTCAGCGAGGGCAAGATTCAAGCACTGTAAGTGCCAATGCAGCTGTTGGATGGAAATATGGGAGTTGCACATGAATCAAATAGTATAGAAAAATAATAAGGCTTTTTTAAGCTGAGGTATAGCAGAAAATATCTCATCAAAACATGTTGGTGCTCTTTTTTTTTGCCCTCAATGTTCTTTGCAAACATTGCTAAAAGTAATTAAGATCGTAACCTCGTTGTGTTTTATCGTAAGTGAGCGCTGCACAGAACGCAACCTGAGGGCAAACCTGATAACAAGGCACAAGGTACAGGGAACAAGGTTAAAGGTAATGTTTTCATGCTTGTGCAACAACTGGATTAAACAACAAAAGAAAAAGTGTGCAGTCCCTCATGCTACAGACACAAAACATACACAATCGACAGAAAAAGATAAGAAAATATATACAGTATGTACAAATAGAAGAGCAATACTTCCAATTACTCATTTACATGCATATATCCAGGAAATAATTCACCCTCCTTCCTTTTGCCAGATTCCCTCAGTTGGTCCAGAACTCAGTCCACATGTCAAATGCAACTTCTTTATTAAAGATGCTGTGTTTCCATACAGGTTGATTCACATGGGATTGTTGTTTTCATTCAAACTAAACCCACAATGTCCCCACACCAGAGAGCTGCATTGTCCATCCCCGTCCATTTGATTTACTCCTCCAAACCCATTGTGGGCTTGTGTGTACGCGGAGGAGCTGTGTGGCTAGGCATAGGCAACTAAATGGTGAAGTATATGTGCACCTTATTGTCAGCCAGACAACAGTAATTATGGCTAACAGTGAGGGATGCATATGTGATCCAAACGGGATGCAATAACAGCTTTAACTTCTGTACAACTTGTACATTTGAAAGAAAGGACTTATTAAATGGAAAATTTAGAGTCGGGTAGCTGCAAAAAGAATTTTAAAAAGTGAGAGAAAATAAATGGTTAAAATAAATTCATCTTTCCCACTTCAAACCAGAATATACATCTAGTGTGAATAACCCAAGTATCCCTTGTGCTCTCAGTCAAAGGCAGAGATTACTAATTTTAAGCAACAGCTTCTACAGGAAGGTAACGAGACTTTTGGCCAATTTTTTTGTAACATAGCTGAAACACAATGTTTATTCTATATCTTAGTGTATTTAGCCAAGAAAACAACAACTTTAAAAGTATTTATACATAAAAGAACCTTACAATACATATATTTCTGGATTATTTTATTATCATTATTAAATCTCCAATTGAAAATATTTATTACACTTAGCAGGGGGAGACATGGCACTCAAGGCTCTGTGGCCTTTTGCCTCTGCGGTGAAAGGTGTCCATGGGCACCCAGATAGCAGCATGACAGGGCTGGAGGGCAGTACTGACCCTGCAATGAAAATGCTAAATAAACTCACTCTCCTGTGTTTGTGGATTGTTTCTGTTGGTTGATGAAGTGACTGCATCCTCGACACGCTCTGCTCTGGTAATAACACCCGCACTAAAAGCTTGATATAATTTCTAAAATTTTGACTTGTTTAAGGGGCAGATTGCCAGCAGCAGCTATTTTTAGAATGTTTGTGACTTGCTTTCGGGAGTTCAATGGACTACCCCTAACTTTTTACAGATTTATGAGCTGGTTCTAGTGCTAAAAGGCTTTGTCAAATACTCTTAGTCCAAAAACTGTAGTTTAATTGAGAGTTCCAAATAGGACTGAAAAGCACATTTTTTTTAGAGTTTCTCATGAGTAAGGAAATTTGGAGCAACTTTTAGTCTGAAGACATTTTGTGACAACAGCCCTTGGTTTGTAAACCCTCTCAAGCTGCAGTTTAGAAAGGTTTTGAGGCAGGAAGGCTTTACACAAAATCTAAAAGATAACTTGTGTGTCTCAGACACCTGTGGGCATAACAAAAGCTGCAATCCATTAAGGACTGGAGTGAGAATGTGCTGGACACTTGGCTTGTGCACCTTAAAACACTTATTATCGACTGTCGTTGTACCTACACCCATCAACCATAAAGTGGCATAGAGGAAAGAGCGCACCTGCTTGTTAATGAGAGGCTAACTTAGCTAGCAAACATTACAGCTTAGCAGAGGAGGATACATTTTCTTCCAAAAGATCTTTTATGATTAATTAATTTAAAATTTGACCTTTAGATTCCTAATTGCATTATAAGTACTGATTATATCCTTGCCATAATAACAACAAAATATAATAATAAAACTCTAAAATTAGACTTTTAAACTAAAACTCAATAGTAGCTTATTTAACTGTACAATAACAATAACACCTTGTGCCTTGCATAACTTAAATCACTTGGACTTTTCGACATTCACTGTGTTGCTGCCAGTCAGTCAGCTTTGTCTCTTATGAAGCTCATCCCAAATGCAGCTGCATCGGC
>JAPZDV010000026.1:1247090-1277809 GCA_029814665.1 Acanthurus lineatus
TATTCTTGTACCTTCCTAACTGTGACAGAGACAGTTCACCATGGTATATGATAGACTTTATTTGTTCTGAGGAGCCTTAAGTGGACTCTAAGCTTATACTTATATTTTATGTCTGTGCTTCTTGGGGGTCTCGTTGATATGTCTGTCTTACTTTTTTGTTTGTTTGTTTGTTTGTTTTGACTATGTTTTATCATTACTGTTGATGTCTTGTTTATTGTATTAAATGGGAAAAATGAATTAAAAAAAGTGTTCAAAAAAAAGAAAAAGTAGCATTGCAAGAATTTTTTTTCAGATTAAATCAAGTAACTTAGGGAATAATTCAGATAAGGTAAATCTTCAGGTCGGTCATAAAATGAAAACAACAGCAAATATTGAACGGAGCTTATTAAGACTGTAGTGTAACACAAGTGTAAGTTCCTAAGATCAGGCACAGGAGATGTAATACATAGTTTGTAAAATAAAAGACATGGACTTAATATATCACTTAATAGATCATGAAATAAGCATCTTATTGGATAACGGCATCTTATCTTGTGATGATGGGATAAATATTTCAGCATGGCTAGTCCTCTCCTTACAGAGGGAGAACTGGTCTGAATGTGATCTCCAAAAGTAAGACATGCAAATACTGCCCATGTTAGACCTTAGTTAAAGTACAGTCTGATGTGCTGATCAAAAGATACTCTGTTATGTAAAATGGTGTCAAGAGCCATCTACTGTAGATGCTGGCGCTAATCTCTGATTAAGATTATTAGTCAAGAGGAAATAACCTCTCATTTTGAAAATTGACTTTGTTATCATGTTATCTTAGAAAAATGAGCTCTGTTATCCCTAACTCATTAATTTATCCCCTTATCAGAAGATAACAGACGGATATTCTGTACCAATGAGGTGATTATTTTTTTAACAGGAGATAAGTAGTTGTGATGCTGCTGCTCCAGCAGACCCCGCCACTAAAAATGGCTGATGTCACCACGTGTCGATGGTACTTTTAGAGTGATAGTGCGTTCCGCTGGTTCCTCCGTTATTTCAAATTTTAATACAACTGGAATATTTTTGTGAAGAGGGTGTGATGATTTGAATTTATAATGGATGGTGTATTGTTCTGTATTGTTGTGACTCTGTGTGCTCACTGCTTTTTGACTTTTTTGACTCTTTTTGAATTATTTCTGGACTTTTCGACTGCTGGTTTTGAATATGGGATTCTAGTTGATTTGCTGTGACTTGACCCTTATCTGGTTTAAAACGCTGACTTAAGAATTATGGACAGAAAGAGCTGAACAAGTTAACTTAGCATTCTAGCCGCTAAGCTAGCAAGCTAGCTTTTACCCTAAATGGTTCTTTATCGAGAGCTGGCTGAGTGCCCTACCATGTTTTCGGGCCCAGATCACAGCCTTTGCGATTGTTCAGTCTTAAAAAAGCAACTTCAAAAATCCAACATACCACTGAAGCTAAAGTCTGACATTAAGTCATACAAGGAGGGTGTTACATTTTCACATGTGAATTAACTATTTCAAGGGCTTTATTAAATTAATTCTGCACTCTTCCAACACAAAACTTGATGATATCTCCAGGGAGGTTCGAGAACTCAAAGTCAGCACTCCCTTTACACAAAAAGAGGGGATGACATTAAAACTGGCAATGCAAAAGAGACTGAGCACCAATGGTGGGTAGCAACGTGTTTCATTTACTCTGTTACATTTACTTAAGTAACTTTTTGGGAAAATTCTACTTGTAAGAGTAGTTTTAATGCAACATACTTTTTACTTTTACTTGAGTATATTTGTGAAGAAGAAATGCTACTTTTACTACGTTACATTGAGTTACATTCCGCTGGTTACTTGAATTTTTATTCATTGGTTATTGAATGCACAATCTGTTTGTTTTATTAGCGAGACTTCCACAAAATGCTCTGTCACATGACACTGATTCACCAATCAAAGTAGCCACTAGTGACGTTTTACTCCATTTCAGCAATCAAACGGAGCCAGGCAGTCACATGACCGCTCACAAACTCTTCGCGGCACTGCAAGAAAAAGAATGACAGTCTGACAAAAGAGAATGTTTTGAAACTACTAAATTGGTAATAAAGGATTGACTACCATTTTTGTGGCTGAATTTGCCTTAATATATGTTATTTTGTAAAGATTTAATTTATAATTGTTTTAGTTAAAGGGATGCTGTTTGGCAATATCTGAATTTTCACACTGCTATTTTATATTTTTGTCTATTTGATTACATTCATGCCCTGATTATTAAAACAATGAATCAGAAGTTACTTAGTAGTTACTCGGTACTTGAGTAGTTTTATCACTAAATACTTTCTCACTCTTACTCAAGTAATTTTTTGGATGACTACTTTTTACTTTTACTTGAGTCATATTATTCTTAAGTAACAGTACTCTTACTTGAGTACAATTTTTGGCTACTCTACCCACCTCTGCTGAGCACTGCCATGCAGGCTGAAATCTTATAGATATGTGAATATGTGGTAGCCATCACAGACAAGTTAGAATATCCAGGTTGTCAATCCAGAAGAAAAAACTCGTCGTAAATGGAATAGAGGAGATACCTGTAGAGGCCTGGGTCGAATCGGAGGAAAAGGTGAAGAGGGTGTTGACAGAGAAGCAGCAGTTACAGCAGTCGAGTTGGAGTTGCACGGTGGAGAATGCACGGAAAAACTTATGCCTGGGAGCAGCCAAAGCAGACTTTTTTTAAGCAAATCTGAGGTTGAATCTGTATTTTTGGAAATAATGTCATGTTCATATTTTTGAGGCAGAAATGTCATGATTGGTTGTTTTTTACTGACCATCTGACTCTGATATTAGCAGTTTTGATGATATGCTCACTGCTTTGAGATATTATCAGTAGGGAAGGTAAACTTTGTTATTTAGGTGATTACAACATCAGCCTACCAGTACTAAGAATCATTCCGCAAGTGCTGATTTTCTAAATGTATTATATTCATCTTATGTCTGCTCTCTCATTTTCAAAACTATTATAGTGACTTGTAAATCAGCCTCCCTAACTGATAACATCCTAACTCATTTTTTTGAAATTCTTTGTTTTTGTTTCTGATTATTAATTCTTTTCAATTATTTTGATTATTATTTTTGAACTCAGGTGTACTTTATACTGAGATTTCTGATCACTTTCCTGTTCCTCACATCACCTAAACCTATAAGTAAAAACAAGGCCAAGAGTCAAAAACAAGTTTCCATAACTGTAATGAAGTTAACATCACATGTTTTAAGGGAATGATTGAGAATGTAAATTTGATGATGTCTTTACTCAGCGGGATGCAAATCAAGCATATAAATCCTTTATTCAAATTTTCAATAATAAATTAAATGATTGCTCTCCACTTGTGAGCCTCAACACCAATAAAGGCCTGGTCTTAGTAAACCTTGGTTCACATCTGGATCATTGAAATCCTCAATTAAGAAGAACAGGTCATATAAAAGATTTATATCAAATCCAACTCCAGAAAATTCCAATGCTTATAAAAAATACAGAAACATGTTTACTCATCTACTTCCTATAGAAAAGAGGAAATAGCCTACTGTTCCAATAAATTTAAAGAATCCTCCAGCAACATAAAAAATACATTTAATATTATGAATGAATTATTAGATGAAGAAAATGCACTTGTAAAATTCCAATCGCAAATTACAAGTAGAGAGTCCTAATTCTCCCATCCATCTGATATAGCAAATCGATTTAATCTTTTTTTTTTTTTGGGTAGCACCCTTGCTGAAAAATTCTTGTAACTAATGACTGCCCCACTGATAATATTAATGGCTTCTTCCTTGCCTTGCAAAGCTTTTCACCTCCTACAGAAAATGAAGTGTTAGACATCATTGTTAAAATTAACACCTCAGCAGCTGGTCAAAATGAAATCATGACAAGCTTTTGAAAGAAAGAGCTTCTTATATTAGCAAGGCACATACACATATCCTTGCTGTCTCTCTAAAATGGGGTCCCAAGTGACCTGAAAGTTGCAAAGGTCATACCTCTCTTTAAAAAACTGTGATTCCTGTGTTTTTAACAATTATCAACCTATTTCTATTTTACCATGCATGGAAAAATACCAGAAAAGTTAGTTTATACAAGAATGATGAAACACCCTAATGATAACAACATCATGTACAAACACCAATACGGTTTCCAAAGAAAACACTCAGCAAATATGGCTCTTTTAAATCTCATTGATAAAGTTTCTACCACCTTGGTTAAGAATATGTTTTCAACTGATATTCTCTTGGATTAGTCTAAACCTTTCAACACAGCTGACCATAATATTCTCTTGTCAAAACTCCACCATTATGGTTTTCAGGATGTTGCAATCAAATAGCTTAGTGATTACCTAAGTAATAGGGAATAATATGTTTGTATGAATGGTCATATTTAAAAAAAAATATAAAGCTAAACTATGGTGTGCCCCAAAGTTCGATTCTAGGGCCTCTTCTCTTCCTAATTTTTATAAATGATTTTGGTGTTATGCCCGAATCCACCCTACCAGTCTTATTTGCTGATGGTACCAATAGTGTCATTCACACTCTCACTTTGGTTCCCTGATCAGAAATGCCAATACCACTCAAGTATATGCCTCAAGATGGTTTTAGGTATGCAGGCTTTCTTTGAATATCAATAAGCCTCATTCTGTAATATTTAGAAACAAAAACAAATTTCTTAAGCAGCACTTAAAATTGCTAATTAAAAATATTGAAATCAAACAAGTCTCGTGTTTAAAATTCTGAGGTGTCCCAGTTGATGAAAGATAGAGAAACCATATTGAGAATGTCTTTAAAAAAAATATGAAGTCTTATGGTATTATTAGAGGGATTTATCATTTAGTGCATCAATCCTGTCTCATGACAGTGTAATATAGTTTAAAATATCCATATTTGACATGTTTAACATTATCAGGGCTGCCTCATATCCTTCACACCTAAATCAGATACACTTAATTCGAAAAAGGTTTTTAAGAATGATCTCAAATTTCACTAGTAAAGAGCCAACTGCATCCCCCTTTCTAGAGGGTTTAAACTTCTGACAATCTACTCTGTAAATACATGACAAACATGAGTGTTTATGTACATATTCATTAATAACAAACAGAATCTTCCAGACATACTTGACACTTTTTTCTTATAATTGTCAGATATTCACTCCTACTCAATGAAGTAACCGAAGGACTTACATTTACTGCTTCGTGGTACCTCGAGTCATCAATTTTTCATCAAATTTTTTGTGGACCTTAACTCTGGAGCTCTGGACAATCCCCTTTACCAATTTCAATGTTGAATCTTGTTCATTCTAGTCCCTCCATAAGTTTAGGTGACTGTTGTATTAAGTTTTTTTGTTAGTTTATTTATTTGTTTGTCTCTTTTTTGTTTTTCCTTTTCTTTTTTTTTTTTTTTTTTGTGTTTTGGTGATTCTTTATTAATGGGGACGACCTTGTATAAGCCCCCCTGGGCTTCTTTTACTCTCTTGCACAGTTAACTGTGCTGTTCTTTTTTACTGTGTAATGTTTTTTGTGTGTGTGTAACAAAAAAAATAAACTATTTTTTTGTGTGACCATGTGTGTGACCATGGTCTGTGTGACCATTTTGCTGTAGTGGTACAGTATAAAAAGCAGGTCTAAATGCTGCTTTTTACTACTTTTCACTACTTTTTCTTTACAGTTGCTCCTCTGTAAGTGACTCTCTGTATAGATTGCACTTTTCCTGTGAAACATGAAATATGTTTTTGATTTAACATGAAAGGGAAGTGTAAGTTTGCTTTTTCTTACAGCAACGTTAGTGACATCAGCTTTAAATGTGCATCAGGTTGTTTGATGCTTGCTCTCTACTTAATTTGGTATGACAGTGGAGACAAATCCACTTCACAGTGTTCACATTTTCTTCACAGTGTCATGCTCTATTATATATAAGAATGGTATTTTTTGTTCTGTTTATAATGACTTTTAGGTGCCTTAAACAACACTTGTGTCATTTCATTACACTTCTGCATGTTAACAGTATTAAACCAGTCATTTCTGTTTGCATGTATATCAATATTTTCTCTCTCTGCAACAGAGGTTTGTGAAGTTGAGTGTGGCAGCCATGGTGTCTGTTATGGGAGTATGTGTCGCTGTGAGGAAGGCTGGACGGGAACTGTGTGTGATCAGAAGGCTTGCCACCCACTGTGCAACAAGAACGGAGTGTGTAAGGAGGGGAAGTGTGAGTGCGACCAGGGATGGACTGGGGAACACTGCAACATTGGTGAGGATACACTCATACACACACATGCACACTCACAACACAAATAATGAAATTAATGAATGAACTTTACTGGTCAGCACTCTTAGAAAATGCACAACACTGGCCTCCTTGCAGTTGTCTGCCACATTGCTCACAAGGGATCACCAAGAAGATTCATAAAGGAACACCCATTTTCACCTTTTACTTTTGGTACAGTACCGTTGGAGCCATGGGTAACTCATAAAAAAGTGTACACTGTTAACCTGAATGAGAGAAAGCAATGCAACATAAGAGATGTATTATGTTATTATGACAATTTTATGTTATAACAAGTGTAAAAGCATATTTGGTTCATCCGTGGCATGAAAGTCGAAGACTTTGTGCAGTCATTAAAAACTTGTAAGCTCTATATAAGTGTATGTGTGTGTGTGTGTACGTGTGTTGGTGTGTAAGGTTGTGTTTGTGAGTCAAACTGTTTCTTTTGTTAGTCAAATTGTGAAATTGACTAATGGCAGGGTCTTTTTTGGCAACCTAAGCTCACCACTAAGCCCCTCACTTCAAAAGCCATTTGTTGCCAAACATACAGACAGCTACGGTATTGCCAGAAGAGCTTAAAATTGGCTTTAGTTATTGTGAGTGGGACACACACGCACAAAGTGACACATATGAAGAAGGAAAGCATAACAACAGTGCAATGTGGAGGAATCCATTTACAGTGGTTCACCAACAAACAGCCCGTTTGCTTAAATAGATCATATGGCTGGGGAGAAGATTCAGACAACTTTGCTCTGTTCTTTCCTTTTTCTCTCATCTTCAAACATCACATTTACATCTTGTGTTTAGAGTCCATGCCAAACTTTGACCTAACTGATCATTTTTCGCAATGTTCATTAACTGGCTATTTTATATTTAAGCAGGGATATATACCCCACGGCCTGTATACATCAAGATTCCAAGTACAAAGAGTTGCTCCTCTTGATAAAATTTAAGGAGAGTATGACATTTTTTTTAAAATTCCCCTAACAGTTAAGAGTAAATCCTAGTAAAGGAAAAAATAATTAATTGGGCATCTTAGCTCTTAAGAGAGCTCCTAAAGTGAAACATAGTTAGGAGCAGGGAGGAAGACTTTAAATTGCATTTAGAGTCTCTTTAGCAGAGGAGGAAATGGCAAGAAGAGGAAGAAATTGGAGAGATGACCCTGATTAAAGCTGGCCCATTATCCGCCTCATTCAGATCAAACAAATTAAGTACAAAATTAACAACAAGGTCAGTAAACAGAAGGAAATAAATATTCAACTATCAGTGTTTGCTATGTGAGTAGTTTACTGCACAATTATTCCTTGGCCCGTAATTGGAAAAATTCTTAGTACCAAGAGTTCTTCCAAGTGATGAAATGGAAAATTAGAAAATACTCTCATAAGTTTTCAAGCTTTCCTTGGTCAGAGTTGTCTAAGAATGCTCTTCAATCACTCCTACACTAGAACTCCTTTCTAAACTTTTCAGGCTACATTTGAAGCTCCCTGAGAGTGCCCTAAGAATCTTTATAACTACAGGCCCTGTGCTTTAAAATATTTTGTTGGCTTCTTTTAAATTAGAACTTCATGAATTTTCAACAGAGTTGTTCAGTTCATAAAATAGTGGTACACCATGTCCTGAGACATTTTGGATCAACCAATCAGACCTTTAGAAAAAAATGCATCATACCTAGCAACTGGGTCAGCTGTTCCTCCTTACTAAGTAAAAAGTTTTTGAGCTTTCCTTACTCAGAGTTGTCTTAGAATGTTCCTTTTTACAGTTATAATGTGTATTTATCTAGACTAAATCCTCTCTTTCTATCTACCTTTTTCTTTCTTTGATTTTCCCCACCTTCAAAGCCCACAATCCGGATATAAGAGTAAAAGGTACTGTATTCTTTTCTCTTTTGTCCTTCATTACTATTGTTTCTTGTCTACCTTTCTTCATCTTTTACTTTACTCTTCATATACTGTGGCACAAATGGATGCTTTGGAGATTATTTTGGAGGTTTTTTACTAAATTACTTATTTTTCTACAAATTTTACTTTAGATATCTGTAATATGTTATGTTTAGTTTATTTATTTCACTCTCTTGGTCATTTTGCCAGCTCATATAACATGCTGCTGCTTTGAATGCTTAGAATTTTAATTTTTGCCTTAATCAAATGTACTATTTCTTTATTTTCCTCCTCCATTCAGGCAGCAAACTTAAATGTTTTTTTAGATTGAAAAAAACAACAACATACTGATGGGCTTTTTTATGTATAGAGCTATCTTTTAATGAGTTTGAATGTATTTCTCTCTGTATGTTTTCTGCTGTTTCCCCAGAAATAGCCTTATATTATAAGTTTTTAAATACTGTCTTTTTCAGCAACCAAAAAATGCCTACCTTAGCCTTCTAAAACTTTGAACAACACCTTTAATATTCATATTAATTATAATACCTCTAATCTTTAAGACACTTTTCAGAGAAACCCAAAGACAATTTACATGTATTGGAAAAAAATTGTAGCATCGAAGCCAAGAGTTTTCTTTTTAAGTTACAGTAGATATGGTATTGCAAAATACTGGCAGGAAAGAGTTCCAGCCAGGAGGGCTGCCACAATTAAAACTCTGTACCTAAAGATGGTATGGAGGATGGTAAACAGACCAAGATAGAGGACCACAGAGTTCAAAATGAGGTGTAAGGATGGAGAGGGTCTGACAGGTACTGAAGGGCAAGGGTAAGAAGGAATTTATAGATGAGGAAGAGGGTTCTGTATAAGATACCAATGAAAGTCGATGAGGGTGACTGTGATCTGCTGCCAGGGCTTAGTGCAGCTGAAAACCATGGCAGCTTAGATCTTAGATTTGTGGAACCTGTTCAGGGCTTTGCTGAGTACTCTAGACTGGACTCCCTTGCAATAATCCAGATAAAAATAAAATTGCTTTTCATCCACCAAGTCACAGAGTGGCCAAAGTCTAGAAATGTTTTTAAGAAGGATGGCAATGGGTTTGGTGAAGGACTTGATGTGTGACTGGAATGAGATTATGGAGTCCAGAATGACACCTAGGCTTCGGACCTCAGGGTACAGGCAGAGGCAGTCAGAGATCAGAGAAGATCTCAAACCTTTTGCAAGAAGACAGGGGGGTAGATCCCTTAGTTTTGGTGACCAGATTATTAACATGTGGAGCATTCCACATCCACTGTGACATGAAAATGAGTCACTAATGTGTTATTCAAGACTGATACAGAGTGCAACAGTGTTTACTTACATCTCTTCTATTGGACAGGCAAGCTTATGGTACTACCTCTTAGAGACGCTAGTCGGCACTGCATGTACTATAATAGTATATATCTTCAGTATTCACTTTTCTCCCACTTCTGTTTTATTAAAATTGTGTAAATGGTTTTGTAAATTGGATTAGTGTCTTTAAAGTCCACCTGAAATAGCATTTTGAGAGTGTCTAACTTCCATATCCTGGTGTATTTCCTGCAAAACAGGATGTGGGCAGGACAAAACATTTGGAGCAATTTGATTGGCAGTTTACTGCATCATAGCAATAATGGCAGAATCTGGGGTTTTGGATAGGACTACAGTGGCTATTTCTACTCTCTGTCAGTGTCGCTAACAACAGGTGGATGTAATGAAACTATTGGTTAAAGTTGCTTTGGCCAAAATGACAAAAGTCACGTTTTTTTTTTTTGTTTGTTTTTTTACGAGGAAGTAAATGCGATTGAACTTTGATATATATATATATATATATATATATATATATATATATATATATATATATAAAACAAGTTATATCTTCATATAGTAATGGTATACCAAAGATCCTTAAAAGAATGTGGTACATAATCAGAATTCGAGTCACAATATCAATCTCAGACCTTATTAGACCATTTGGGGCTGTAGAGCAGTTCAGAGGCAGCCTTTTGACTTGAAGGTTGCTGGTTTGATCAAAACAGCAAGATAAATGAGGGTTGGGAAAGTGAAAGAGCAGCTCTTGGCCATCTCTCATTACCACCACTGATATGCTATTGATCATAGATTTTAACCCCCAAACTGCTCACTTGTTCACTTGTATGTGAAGTTTAAAAAAATCAAAACCTTGATCCTCCTGTCAACCAAATAGCAGGAACCCCTGACCCTTTATTTTATTTATTTTATTGTAAGTTATTATACTATTAACTGTAACATGTGACTCCTTGTATGGTTTCACACTAAGCAGCATGCTGGAAAAAATGCCGATTTTTCAAATTTTTTTTCTACCTTGCATTTTTTGTGTTCTCAATAACTTGAACTCATGCATTTTTCACTTAAGCAGGTACATTTGGTAAGATGTGGCAGAATCACCTCCTGTTTGTTATTTGCCAATGATGTTGAGGTAATCAGTGGAACTTAAGAACAGTTTTCTGTGAGCATAAAGTCAACACTGCTGCAGAAGCTGCAATACTTACAGATAAATATGTCTTGACTTACAAGGTTGATTTTATGTTTTATGCCTGTGAATCTGCAGCATTCAGGTAAATGAATGATGTGGCATTAAGTGGAAGTGATACAAACACTTAAACTACACATAAGATGCAAACAACAAAATGTCAAAACACGATGCTAAACAAGGTCCAAAAAAGATCAACAATAAGAGTATAAACAGACAAACATAAGTGTAAAGCGATGTCATGCAAAGTAGTGCAGTAGCAGTGGTGAAAGCAGTTTGTGTATTGGATAATGAATGTTGTAAGGTGCAAGTCAAACAGGAGCTGTAGTCTGACGAAGTCCTGGTGAAGGAAGGGACATTTGTGATGTAAACATTAAGTCCGGAGATGGCCTTTACTCAAGCATTTATACTGACTTGTCACATTTACGTTTCCTCCTTCACCTCCTCCAACATCTCTTAATTTGGATAGCAGAAGCAAGTGTGCTACAGCTTCAGGCTCTAGTCATTGTAAAGATGATGCAGAAATATGTAAATATTGAAAGGAAAGGGGGTGCTGGGAAGTAAATGTCTCGCTGTTAGCGTACAAACAGCAAGTTTAATGCTTTGTCTTGTGAACAGAAAAAATGTCCCTTAATCAGTCCCTCCAGGAATTCGCGATGTTGCGATCGCAACAATTCACGCAAATTCAACCAATCTTGTAATTTTGTCCAATCACCGCGACTTTTCCACAATTTTGGCCAGCCTCCCGTGAGTTCCACCAATCATAGCAGTCCCCAGCGCAAACGTAATGCACGTACATCACCGAATTCACTTCCTTGTTTATGGTTTGAAGATGCAGACGTGCGATAATATTGTCTCTCACTTATTAACAAAAAATACCGCCAAAGACTGTGCAAAACAATTCCCTGATGTTCTTCACGAAAGCGGAGGTAAGCTGTTTTGCTATATAAAACAAAGAAAAAAATGCAACTTTTTTAGCAATTTTCACTGTCTCCCGCAATTTCATTGCACCAATATGCTTAAAACATCGCAACTTACATCGCAATTTTTTAGAAAAGCTGCCGCGAATTCAGGCATTTTAGGCCGAAACAATCTTGAAAATTGCCTGCGAATTCCTGGAGGGACTGATTAATACAGCAGAGTTGCTAAGTTTTCACTTTTTCCACTAAATTCTTAAACTGAGGTTTGATCAAGTGATGGGTGAAGTTCTGATAGATCTGCATCCTGGGCTATGAGACTTTTCAGACTTTCTGGGAAATGGTCTTGCAGATAGTTGTCTTTGGGCAGATGCTTCTCCACCACCTGTATTTGCATCATACAAACAGCAGCATTTGGGGCTTCACTGTGTCAATTTATTACATTCTGTCTGCATGATATGACTCTAACCTTTTTTCATATTGAGTGTTCTGGGTACATTATGCACAAACAGCCATCGCATACATGCACTGCCAGCTATAATATACTTAGACCATCCTCTACCTTATTTTATGAGTTCTTTGGGATGGTGATAGTTCACATAGATCATTCCTATGACTCATTTATCATAAGGTTACTGTAAGTGAACACGTGTGAGTGCTTAATGTGCAGATCCAGGCGTCATAATATCCTCTTCTATTGTAATTATCATCTCTCTCATAGCAGCAAGTGTAATGGGAGTAGAGTGGAATGCTTTTACTCTAACCATTCAGACTATGGTTAGCATCTGGGAGAGCCATGATGCACCTTAATCAGGTTTCTCATTATAAATATTTTATTTTAGAAAATAAATAAAAAAATAAGCTTTTGATTCATGACAGAAAAATCTGTTATCTATGCATATCTATATCTTACAATGCTCATTCCTCTGTTGTTCCCAATAGCAGCATAATAAGTCTACTGTTGTCAAATAGCAGACTTATTATGATGCCAGGAAAGTTCACAGATTGTAACAATGATATGAACAAAAAAATGCATATGTCCAAAGTAACATGTCAAATTCATAATTTGCTGACACTTGGCATGGGCACCATGTAGAGAAACCTTTTTAATTCTTTAAACAAGTCTTCTCTATCATTTTTTTGTTATTATATTATCTATTTATTTAAAATGCTACAGTAAAAATAAAATGTGCAAAAATATTTTCCATAGGAACATCAGTATGTATTTCTAATTTCAAAACAGTGCCACACTGGAATTTTGTCACTGCTTTAAGCCCTGCTTTTTAATTTACAGTTCACTTCCACTGCTTTTGCACACCTAATTTAGAGTTGAGGGCTTTGCAAAGTAGCCTTTATAGAGAAACCAGGGAGAGTTTTAATGGGTAATTTTTTTTACAGGTAAAAAATTCATGTACATAGGTTAAAATCCCAGTCCCAGTCTCTGTCTGTGATATTGGTGTGTCAGTTCAGTGATGTGTTACTATATGTTAGTTCCAGAGTGAGTTGCCCCTGCCTTTAAGCCACCAGGTGTACATGTGAACAACACCCAGAGCAGAGAATTGTGCAATGTGAAACTTGCAAGTAGTAAAGAGTAAACAATACAGTGACTCTGAAAGTATCCATATCCCACAAGACAGGGGAGAGGTTCTCCTTGAGGAAGGTGATAACATTCTGCATCGAACACCTTGTGGATTTTGTGCCATCACCACGATTCTGTCCTCTCCCCTCCATTTCTGCCATTGATCACCACTAACAGTCCAAATTCAATTTTGATAATGAAGATTTAGTGATCTTTGAAGCCCAGCAATCAAACAGTTGTTTCATTTCACTTTTGTGTCTCACCACACTGACTACAAAACAGCTTTACATTGATTTAATTGACCAAGTCGAGTTTTCTCGTCTGCTCCCCCGTCTGCGACAACTAATCCATGACCATCATGGACACTCAGGGAATGATTGGTTACCTTTACACTGAAGTGGAAACATTGATTAGGAATGAGTGCATCAGATAAAGATAAATGTTCTATTGGCATTTATATTAATACACAATATGCACTGTCCCCCTTACTGCCAGAGATGGATTTAACACCTCAGTCTGTCTCTCTTTTTCTCCGTCTACCTCCCAGTGTTTAATTGCGGCTGGTCTGGGGAGTGTCAGTGCACTGACAGGTCAGAATTGGGAGAAGTAACCATAGGTAGTGATAGAGGTAGAGAAGGAGGTGAAGAGATGCAATAATAAAACTCCCTGGTGTCCCCTGGCAGCTACACCTCATGTTCTTTTTTTTCTTTTTCACTCTCTTTTAGTATCTATTGCCCCCACACAAGCTGTCATTTGTTGTCCATCTACCTCTTATTTGATCCCTGGGGTTTAACACAACTTGTCTCTGTCTGTCAACTCTTTTTTTTCTATCTCAACAGTCATTGAAGTCCTTTTTCCACACTTTCTGTCCTCAACCAAATCCCCACTCCCCTTATTGCCATTCACATATACACATTGTAAACTTGTCATGTTTTATTTCAGCAATGATGCTGTTACAAACATCCTACTGGATTAATTATTCATATTTATTCATATAAGTAAATATGTGTTTGTTCTAAGACATTTTCAGTCTACTTATTGTTACATCCTACATCCAGGCTGCAAGAAAATGTGCAAAACTATTTCAATTTTGATTAATCTCACTGTCTCACTGGCTAGTAAGCAGTTTGTTAGCAAGCTGATTTTCGTTTGCAAAAAAAACAAAAAAAAAAAAAACCAAACTTGATTTATAACAAACTTCAGACACCTGAGAGCTTAGTGGGGGAAACAGGAAGGAAAACAAGGTTTTTGTTTTGCTTTGGGAAAAAGTCAGGGAAGGATCCTTAAATGTCTGAATTTCAAGGATATATTAGAACATATTCCATGTCTACCACAATGCACAGACAGATCCCCCTGTCCAACACACCAGACCTTTCAAAGCTGTGTTCAGAGTGAATGGGGGAGAAAATCTTAGAGAAAGCATGATTGCTCTATTGTATATACAGCCATACAGAGAATTGAAAATCATTCAAATTTAATGCAGGAGACCAAAAAAGGGGTGACGACATCCCATGTATTAGTTTTAGAAAAGTTACAGTGTCCTTGTTGCTCAATACAGTCTTTTCCTATCAGTTGAACAGAGACTGCAGTGGATTATTAGTTCACATGCCTCACGTGCATCATCATGTTTTATCCCCTTAACCTGCTTCCATTGCAGTTTGTCACATTTTGCTATTGTAACTACATCAACTTTTTTATTGCGAAACCAAGTGTAAAAGTTTTTTGTGATATTTTAAGTTTTGTTTTGTTTTGTTTTGTATATACACAGGTGGATGGAGGATGGAAATGAACTCATAGTGAATAAGAACCAGATTTGCAAATAGTCAGCAACTCCCAAAACAAATCTCTCACCAAATTAGAGGAAGTCTCAGATTCACTTTCTTAATTAAAAAAATATAAATATATCAATATTACTTGGTATGCTAAAAAGCTTACTCTGCACACAGGACAAAGTCTAAACATCCGGGTTTTTTTTTGTTTGTTTGTTTGTTTGTTTTTTTTGCAAATGTGCAAATGTACAGTTTGACTGACTTACTTTTCACAGGTTTAAACAAATACAAGTCCACAATCAAAATAAACCTTTCATGTAGGTATGGTGCAGTACCATCTTACTGCTTTTCTTTAATATGTTCTGACTTCACAGATACCAAATGTCAGCCTTTAGTAATCTGAAAAGCTGGTACACTATCCAAGCCTTTCTTAGATATACTGAATGTCATAGCATGGGATCTGAGCCACCTGCATGATTCATTTGATCAATGAACTCTGACTGTGATCAGAAGAGAGCAGCAAAGTATTTGATATTTGCTAGAAAAAGTGCACAGACCTGAAGGAAAAATCTGTCTGATCTGTTAAAAATTGAAACCAAGTGAATTGTATTTGACTCCAAATCTCAAAAAATGAATTTTATGAAATGTCTTTACATTTCTATTTATTCAAGGACTTCTGCCTCTCTTACTACTGAAGCTCGAGAACACACACACATGCACATCAGTCTGGATCCCTGCAGAGACTCTGTCACACAGATGGCATCTCCAGTATTCATCTCCAATGCTCAGAATTACTGTTGACAGGTTGGAAGCTAGGTTAAGCTGCCCATGTACAATATATAAATATGTGTCTATATGTGTATGTGTATGTGTAGTGTCTTTATTTGCCTCTCAGAGTGAGCAGGTATTGATTTAAGCGCAGGTGGTGGCTGGTGAAAAGTGCTGGTATTTACTCTACATCTCAATCCTCAGTGCGTACCACTAGCTGACAGCGGCTTTTTATTTGTTTATGCCAAAAGCATTGCAGCTCTTATCCCTCAGCAGCCTTTTCCACACAAATCAATGAGAGGACGTCAACTCGGATTTTAGTTTACTCTGACAACACACGCATGCACTCATATACACACTCTCATGCGCGCACATAGACACACACACACTGTTATTCCCTTCAAAATGTATACACAAATGCAAGGACGTAGCCCTTCTTGATCTTTTTCTTCAAATGTATTGAGGCTGTTTGGTGTCCTGCGGGCTGACATGTTTACCATCTAAGCTCTGGTATAATCCTCTAGGTACACCTGCTTTAGCTTACTGCACCATCAAAAGCTAGCCAGTATCACCATGGAGTGCAGACACAGAGGCTCACACACACACTAACATTTGTGTTACTGTTACAGGTCTCCATTGGTTTCCTAATAGCTTTAACCGGTTCTGCACTTGATGCCACACATTCTTCCATGAATGTGAAGGTTAAAAATACATCAGTGTTTGTTAAAAGCAGGGCTTTTACCATCTACATATTAGACTTCTGCTTCTCTCAGAATGTTTACAAAAATCTTTGTTTGTAGTGGTGAGGATGACTTTGTATTGTATTGATAAAAGAAAAAAGATATGTCCTTTTTCCACTCATGGTCTTTCTCCCTCTGAGTGAACAAACAGAGTGTGTGGTGAGCAGGTGAGATCTGCACAGTTTTAAAAATTGGGACCAGACCAAGAAAGACCTACAAATGGACTACCCAAACCCAAACCAGACCTGTCTACTATTTCAAAGCTAGAACCTGGACACCTTGGAGAGCAGAGATATGTAGGACACAAACCCAGCAAAGAGATGTGGACCAGATAATCTGATTTCACAGCTGCTTGCTATTAAAAAGTTAACATTAATTAACAAGTTCTCAAAATAAAGCTTTTCTCTCACTGAATGTATCATTAATGAGTCTGATCAACCTCATACATTTAGGCTTTCTGGTTTTTCCTTTCACGTGAAACAGCATGGCTAGAAGTCCCTTACTGTTATGGTGACAGATGACAAATGTGATGAGTTTATGATAAGCTCCACTGTTTTGTTACATTTTGCTTCATAAAAGTAATTCTGTTTGCCATTTTAAGTCTAGTAATGATGGAACTTTTGACTATCGTTACCATCATTAATTTGCTATCATCTGTGCTCTCCAAGGTGAGTAAAAAATAACTGGGTTGTATCTATAAAGAGCTTTTCTCGTCCTTGGACTGCTGAGTGCCTGTACAACACAAGTCAGCATTCACCCATTTACACACATATAAAGCAGTAAAGACGGGGGGCTTCGATGCAAAGTGCCAACCTGCTCATCAAAACAACATATTCTGATGAGGAAAACATACACAAACATTTACACATAAATAAACAAGATATTAGGAGTCAATATCTTTCTGAAGGAAACTTAAACATGCAGGTTGAAGTAACCATCTTTGTCTGATATTTGCTCTCTTATCCTTCACCTAATGACCAAGTGTACGCATGTGGGCAGATCATTTGGGACCACCTTTTGGCCACAGGTGTCATACCATGTGGATTTGTATAACATGTACAACATGATTAAAGCTGATCATGACTTTGCCCAGATCCAATTTGGTATATAACTCTTTGAGAAGTAGCTCTGCATTGCTGTTAATTGATGGTGTCTCTAATTTTACATTTAACAAACAGCCCTCACTCATTCTTGCAGTCTCTTATCTTGTAAAATCAAAGCATAGAATTTGAAAACGGTTCCAATAAATTTGGCTTTGGTATGCAAGATTTTAAGGTTTGCATAGACCAAAGATGGGCTTTCCTCAATTTCGATGTTTTTTGAAAGAAAAAAGAGCCGGGAACATGCAGTGATTTCATCCCTTTTCCACAAGCATTAGCTATTGTATGTGACCATGACAAAGATACCTTAAAAACCACGAACAGGACTACAATTAAGCATAATACTTACCTCTATGTTGCTTGGCCAATCAAGTCATTTGAGCTTTCATCTAGTAAGCTAGAAAAAGCTCGCTACCCGTTATAGTCAACAGGGAAAAAAATCAGAGATTTTTAAAGACATGTGCTTTATTGAGGTGTTCATATATTCCATTTGAATACATTGCATTTCAGCTTAATTAGGCAAAATACTACAAAAGAGCACTTGGTTTGGCACATGTATGTTAAGTTCCAGTGGCCAACACACGCTCACACACACACACTTTCCTGTGTTTCGAGGGAAAACATTCAGAACTGTCAATCAAGAAGAAGAACTGGCACATCCACTGGTGTCCAGCTTCAGGATCACCAGAAGGTCTGTATTCAGTTCATTTTACTAATGATGATCATTAGATTGAAAGATGAATGAAGCATGTAATCATTAAATAAATAAGTGGGAACGAGTACAACAATTTGCAGATTCAGTTTTATTTTTCTGTGCATTCAGAAACCATCCCATACAGGGCTGGAAGCAAAGAGGACCTGTGGACATCACTACCATCAGTACACCGGGCAGGTGAGAATAGAAACACTCCAGGACTACAGCAATGTGCACTCGTGGTCAGGTACTGCTCTATCACCTTTGGATAGATGCAAAGTAGATATGTGTATGTGTGTGTGTGTGTGTGTGTGTGGGAAAGAGCAAGAGCATTGGTTAACAACAAAGTCTGTTTACTGCTGTATATTGAGTGGCAGCTGATGGGCAGAGGTCATGTGAATTCTCCCGGAGAATCAGTCAGCAGGAAGTGTGCGTGCTGCAGTCTGTGTGTGAGTGCGTGTTAGGTGTATTTCTGTGCAGAATTCACTACTACCCTCCATCACTCCATCACAGCAAGCCTGCCTGATTTCTTATTTCTTTCACTCGCAGATGTTAATCTTTCTTCATTTTTCTCATTCAGCCCACTTCCTTTGTTCCTGGCTGTTTTATTGAGCATTAAGACAGCTCCTCTGTCTCTCTTTCTCCTTCTCTCTATCTTACACACACACTCACACACAGAAACATGTGCACACACACAATGTAAAATGTGTCCCTTCCAGTGTCTCCTGTTTGTGTATGTGTGAATGCCTAGTGTGAAAAGGTGGACTGATTCTCTATACAGTAGTTGTGTAGTTTTCTATACTGTGTGTTAGCTTACCTTCCTGTCAGTGATGTTTAAGTGCCCCCAAGTGGTCAAAACAAGAACTGCATGTAAGCCAGAGAGACATGATACCGTCCAAGTGACACCGGCAGTGTTAATAAAGCATAGATACACACACAAACTCTTACTCTCTCTCACACCACACACACACACACACACACACGCACGCACACACACACACATTTCTGCAGAGGCATATAACAAAATATTCAGTCAAGGATGGGAACACCAACACATGCCCATTTCTTAACAAACACAAACATGAACACCCACTCACACATCTACACACACCTGCCACCCCACAGTAACTGAATGTCAGCATCTTTTTCGCAGGAGGCTAATAAATATCCCTAGCACTAGGAGCTGTTTAAATCACCAGCATCGTACACTGCTTCACTCCCTGCCCCCCAGTTTGTGTGTGTGTGTCTGTGTGTGTGCGTGTGTGTGTGTGTGTGATTGTGTGTGTGCGTGCGCATGAGCTTTTGTTTCAATTCAATTATTTCCATTGTGCCAACCCAGCAAGATCAATCTTTCACAAAGACCGAAGCATTTCACAAGATCAATCATTCAGGGAATCCAATTGTATTTCAAGCTCATTTATTTACAAATCAAATTAATAGTCATCCATTACAAAGCAGCTGTAGCAGACAGGACACCACACAGGATGAGACTGTTGCTCCAAAGAGACAAAACCATTGATTTTTCTCTGATGACACCCATTTATTTTTGACATTTCACACTCCACAGTGCGATGGCTTGAGGTTGGCTATCAAAAGAAAGAAGTGTCTTTTATGGGCTTTCCTTGGTGGGAATATGTGGAGAAACCTGCTCATATGCAAATATCAAATGTGACCTCTGCATTGTGCATTTGTTGTGCTGATATAAGGTTATCACAGTCTCACAGTATCACTGTAATTACTAGGCTAAAAACCAAAAGTGGGTGACACAAAAGAAAAACTTCTCCCTGAGGGGTCAGAACAGCAGTTCTTCTGCCTGCCTGAAGAGCAGACCCCACCCAACCCAGCATGGAGATCCCTATATTGAGTTTGGCATAGGCCCTCTTTATGCAAGATGCCCGTCCAGACCCAACCCTCCCCATCTATCCAGGTTTATAACCAGCAATTAGGAATGACAGGCTTGTGCATCCCAGAGGCCGTGACATCACACAGGATCCAGCATCTTGCCCAAGGACACTTTGATGCATGGAGAGTTGGGCTCAAACCACAGAGATGACTGGCTCTACTTCCTGAGCCATCCCAAAACACAATTGTTCGAGGAAAACATGAGGAGGGTTGTGTCAGTATGACACTAAACTAACAGCTGACAGCAAGATAGAAAAGAAAAGTTATTTAAAATTGGACAGCAATAAGATTTTGGCCTACAGAGGTTGCGGTAAAATCTGATCAGCCTAACTTAACAGTCTAAACACCAAAAGACAGAGAGAGGGAGCAAATGATTGAAGCTAGTCATCCTAATTTGACTTCACTAAAGAAGCACATTTGATGAGCTTTCAGGCGGCGCTGCTGTCCTGATGACTTTAATTTTTGTGTTTCATCCAAGATATGCCGACATGTTGGTCTGATGCTCCAACAGATTAGTGAAAACATTTTTGTTTACACCATTTTTGACATAATTTCCCAAAAAAAGGGAAATTTTACACTGAGTTGATAGATTAATTACAAGTACAAGCAGTTCTTCTGGTGGAAAGATTCTGGTATCCTATTATAATATAGATGGAAGTCGTCTGGATAGGATATTAATTACAGCAGTGAAACACAGTAGGTGGTTGTTATTATTACTAGGATGCATGAGAGTGAACAGTACACACAGAGCAGCAGAGGTGATGTTGTGTCACCTCATCTCCCCCTACAAGAAGAAATGCTGTATGAATGAGGCTTCAGCTTTGGCAAACATAATATTTTAACATTTAGGTTAAAGGACTTGTTAGAGAAAAGACATGAAAATGAATAAAGTTAGTCATTTTTCTATGTAGCATTCATAAACTTTGAGCTTGATTTCTGGGAGTTCAAACTTAGCAGGTTGAACAAAACAGTCCAAACTCTTTAGGACACAGAGGACACAGTTCACTCAATTAGCATTTGTGACAACAGCATTTTTGCTTACATCAGCAGCTCAGCCAAGCGCAGGTGATTACCCTTCACTTTAACAGTATACTGTGTGAACAGTGCTCTGCCACCCCACAGCCACTACAGTCCAGATAAGAGAGAAGAGTTGATTAAAAATGTTGATACATTCATCTGTGTAGCCTTCAGTTAATAGAGTGTACTCACAGCAATAAGCTTAAGTAGCAGCATTGAGGGGTGCAATGAGTGCCCAAGCAGACTTCAGGACATAATGGAGGTGCAGAGGAGATTATCCAAGACACAATTACACCCTCAAATCCCTTTACAGTGTGTGAAATGTCCCTAATGTCTGGCTTTCAACCGCTGTGCCTGTGTTTTAAACCCCAACACAATGTAGTACACGTGTGATTCACATATGCTTATTTATGCTTTCATACAATGCAATGCTTTTAGCCCCTCACATAGATTAAAACCAAATACAGTGCCTGATTTTGACCACTGGGGCAGTGGTACAAACCAAAACTGGAAACCATTTTGAGGTTAAATCCCACAGTCTGTGACATCCTTCACCTTGTTGTTGTAAATGGGCATGTAGCGATGGCTACTCAGTAAATTATTACTTGATTGTTACATGAGCAGTCAGGACTCATTGGATTGCATCCTACCTTCAAACTTGGTCTTAAATTTGCTTTAAAAACTCACCTGTAAGGTTTTGTCACTGCCTTTCGCAAGGTTTGAAAGATGTTGATTTGTTGCTTTGTAAAAATGTGTTCACAGATATAGAAACTTGACAAAATAATGGTTCCCAACTCATTGGTGTCCTGCTACAAAAGGTATTTCAAGGAATAAATGTTTTTATGAAGAGACACACACAGAAAATATTTGGTGACTATAGACACAACTTTATTGCAAAAAAAGGAATTTGACTTTAGCATCACTGAGTCTTCACTTCACTCAGATTTTAGTCTTTTAATTTGGAATCACTTGATGTCCTCCTAAAGCTAAAATGCTAAAAGTTTTGTAGAAAAAACTAGACACTGTATTAATTATTGCAACTCTATAGGTAATACTTCAAGGAGTGACACAAACATCTCTCTAACAGCTTGATCAAATTGCCACAAGCTTGTATCAATGTGGACAGACTACAAGTAGTGTGGAAACTTGTAACTGACACGATCAGTCAAGTCACATTTTACTGACAACAAAGATAATGGATCTGATTAAAGCAGGGATACAACTGAATGTGAAGTGAGGAAAAAACATGTTGACAGAGGCAACGCTTGTTGGCTGCTCTTTACACAGACTGATTCTTGTCATAAACCCTGCGACATTTTTCCTCTCTGGTTTTCCTGCTCTAGCGTGTGGAATCAAAGTCAGCTTGAAGATTTAAGTGAAATGCTGCAGTGTGCCAATGTGGCTCCCTGAACTTCATTTACATAAACAGTCTTAATTCAGGTAAAAACATAAGGGAAGCTGCACCTGCTCTGTGAAGACATTTTCAGCAGCATTTGGGAAAATATTTTTAATGCAAAAAAAGCATCCATCAAACCAGTCTTAATCATTGTAACTCATTGATTATATGAATATTTTTTCATATTTCAGAGTTCAGAATGCTTACTTGTAGTCTTAACAAAAGTATTTATGCATGCATGTATGTATGTAAGCAGCAGCTACAATTTCATTGTGTAAAGCACCACTGACACCTGTAGTGTAAAGTGTATTCACCCCCTTTTTTGTAAAATTATTATATTTCATTCGTGAGAGCAAACAAAAAACAGAGATTTTTCTGTAAATGTTTGATCTTACTAATTTAATTATCCTCAAATGAGAACCACCATATTTGAGGGTTTGGGAGTGCATCACCGGGTTCTTGGTTATCAATATGACCAAGAATCCATCTCTTTATGTACTGCAACTGAGGCCAGACCTCAGTCTACAAACTGGAATATCCAAAACTTATTTGCTTTATTTATATGCACACTGGGCCTTCTTAGAAAACAAATATGTGTGTAAGTGAGTGATCAGAAGCAGTTCCTGGTGTGTGAGCCGCTGTGTTTTTAACTTTATGACCGTAAAGCAGGATATATTGAAAAAAATGCGTGCTCAGCAAAGTTTTTCTGGTTAAAATATAAAACAGAAAGACACCAAACATAAAAAATGCTTCAGTGGAATGGAGCAGTGAAATTTGATATTCACTTAAGATGCTGATTTATTGATTTAAACATTTCATGAACTCATTTAAGATTTATTTAATGAAGTTTTCAATATATATAAAAAAAAAATAACACATACTTTTTCAGGTTTGTTACATATCCCACTACCACTTTGATTTCATAAACTGTAAAAGTGGAGTCATGTTGGATTGTAGAGCCAACCACTCCCAGACACCTAAGGGGTTAGGAAGCCATCAAAGGCCTTTTTATGCAGTGTCTTACAGCACCTGAACACCTCTTTCCCTTGGTGATGGAGGGTCTTTCACACTGCATGTAATCTAACAAAGTAACACTAATATGTTCAAAATAAAATGTATTCACTGATAGATTAGAGTCTCACTGTTGTTGTGGTCACTTTTAAACAACAATACATAGTATTCATGCCAGACCTAATGAATATATGTTGTCCCCAGAGGGACTGGTATTTCACAGGTTATCCTGTCATATTATTTTATAACTAAGAATAACTTGTGATTTTAGAGATGAGGGATCTATATCAACATCATGTTTGTACTTTAAGTATGGAGTTTTACAAGAAAAATGACCTGAGGGATGAAAACTAAGTGGTTAAATGGTAAAAGAACATCTGGTTATTTTCTCCCTCTCTGTCTAAGAGCAGGACACCACTGCTTCTTTGGGGTTTTCTTGGAGAGGGCTAAGGGCTATTAGGACGAAGTCAGGAAATGATTGGACAGTCTCAGGATAAAATCAGCGCTGGAACTTTTTCTTAGTCCAGTCTGCAGTCCAGAAGTTAAATGTGTGCAGATTTCTGGTCTTGTTGTCACAGTGAGGTTGATAGAGACCAATAGCAAAACCTGGCTTCCTGACTGTGAACACATGCTCTGAAGTACTTGGAGACTGTTACGGATCAATAGAAAAATTGTACCTGCAACTAACTCCTTTATAACCACAACTTGTTTTTTATGTTTCAGTTTGTTTAGGATTAAGTGAGCAAAGCAAAATTACCACAAGTAGGTTTTATGCTGACCTCTATACATAACAAATGAAAATTAAATTGATATTAATTGTCTTTTCTCCTGATTTATTAGAAATTGGGGGTTTTAACAAGATGTTGAACCATTAAACTAATTAAATAACCAACTAATTAGTTAATAAAATCATCCTCATTATGTCTCAGAAAACATATATAGCTAATAGTTAGACATTTTCACTAGATTTCAGCCTCAAAGTAAAGTATTCTATGAAATTTTTGTGTTCATCAATCAGACATTAATGTTCATATAGATATAAGGGTCATTTTATAACACCATGAAGCACAGCAAGTTTGTTCACCCGCTGTTTGAAAATGACGAAGTAATGGAGGCGACTGCTGACTTTATCTTGTAGAACATCATGCTCCATGTGTTATCAAGCCGTTGGATTTGTTTGACAAAATGTAACAACAGGCTCTTGCGACCTCTTATTTTATGCCATTTAACATCCCATAGTGCAACATAGCTCACTGTGATAATTCTTACTAGGCATATACAGTCACTATTTAGATATATTGTTGGATAATTACTGTAATATATTGAATTAAAGCACAGATTTCAAAACAGGTTTGAACTTCTGCAGTAAGAGTCAACACTAAAGTGAACTTCTGCAGCCCTGCTGATGTTACTTGTTGATCCCTGCCATGTGTTACGAGTCAATAGGAGTTTTATAAAGTCCACAAAAACTGCTGGGCTGAATGGAAAATGAGACAAACACTCCACAGCACTATCTCATTGATGTGCGCCTGCATGGTAGCTTATGTGCTGCTTGAAAAGTATGCAGGTGTCAAGCATGTGTCATGACTCATATTAAAGCACATATCAAAGAAACAGCTACACTACTCTGCAGGTTCAATCAATTGAGTCGTGCTCTCAGACCGAGGAATGGCCAGCCGATTGATCAAGAGCAATTTCATCATCTAGATTTCCACTGTCTCCCTCTCTGTTTTTCTCACTCTCTGACATGCCAGCCATCCCTCTGTTTTCACTGAAGTCAATAAAAGCATACTCTCAGTATTGAGCTCACCAGGCCGGCAGTTATTTTATACAGTTCTGAGGCTCTACAGTAAGACAGTATGCTCTTCTAATTTTTTTAAGGTCTTTCGGAAAAAAATTAGAAGAGGAGAGAAATTTATATATATAGACTAAGAGATTTATATGCATAGATAAATATATAAAGACAGGTAGATAGATAGAACAGCTTTTGATTGAGAGGGAGGAGACAAAAGAGTCATTTGATAATTGGAATAACATTCAGATTTTCAGATTCTCTCACTTTCAGTTTCTCCTGGAAGGAACTGAAGGTGTTACCTTCAGTGTGTTACAAGGGTTACTGAGGTGTTACTCAGGTGCTCAGCTGTTCAAATACTACTTACCTTCTTACTCCTGCACAGCAGGAGGATCACAGCATGTAGGTGTGAATGTCAGATCGGTTTCAATGACACTCAGGGCCCTATCGTACACCTGGGGCAAACGCAGTGCACCAGTGGTGCAGGTGTCATTGCTATCATACACCTGGCGCAAGTGTCATTTTTGTGTGTGATAGTGAAGTGAAGTGTATGATAGCAAATGCACTTGCCTGGGGTCTGTGTGCTGAGAGGGGGGAGGTCTGCGAATGAAGGCGGAATGGAAGTGTGCCCTGGCGCATTTGCTATCATACACTTGGCAGGATAAGGTCAAATGCGGCAGGAGTTTAGATCAGCCAAAACCTGGTGTAAGCGCAAGGTGCAAACATAAAACAGCCTGTACAGTAAGATACAGCGCAGTTGGCCAACATGCTCACACACTTCTCCTCAATCACACACATCGTTCCTGTTTTTCTGTTTTTGCCTCTCAGGGGCAAAAGCATGGCTGTAAACTAAGTCTCCAAGAAGCGTGTATGAATTAGCTGAGAGCTGTCTGACACAATACATTTGTTTAGCTTTGTCCCTGTCCAGCCATATAAACATATGAATGAATGAATGAATGAATTAATAAATAAATAAAATAAATCCTCGTAGTTCAGCCATTTACATTTGCACGGCGCAACCAGTCTTTAAAGGGAATATAAGTGGATTCTCTGATTGGTTATTGCATTTTTGGCCAAGGAAACACCCATGAAAAACTTATGAAGTGATGAGATGATTCTACACAGCTGATAGGACTATCTGCTGTGCGCCAGTGGCACATTGGGTGGGGAAGAGCAGGATATCTCTGCTGTTTCTAGAACAAGGTGGCAAAGGTTGACCTGGACACTCCCCTGAATAAATTAAAACCCCGGCACCATGCTCCCTGTGCCGGGCGCAAGTGTACGATAGGCCCTTCAGTGTCAAAGGCGGGGCCCTGTTCATTTCATTGCTCAGTTTCACATGAACCCTAAAAACTTTAACATCTGAGTAAAAAAACTTTTATCTTTATTAAAATGAATGGATCAAATTCCAACTGTGAAATGAATGTTTTAAGGGGTTGTGAGGCTAAAACAAAGTGCATCCACTGTTTCATAGATGCTTCTTTCACAATATAAGCTTAACACAAAGGCTCTTTTTTTGGGACATCGTGCATCAAATGATATGTGAGTACACTGCTTGGCCACTGTGTCAAATTGGCATTAAGGCCATACACACTTCTTAGACTTAAGAACTCTTCTTAGACTTAGTTTACAGCTTTTGTTTACTGCTTTTGCCCCTGTGAGACTGGTCTTGGGAAAGACTGACATGCTTATGTTTAGTGTTATTAGTAGCCAGTGACAGCGTTATGTACATCATTCAGTGTAAGGTGTTAAAATGGTAATATTTGCCAATTAGGAAAAATGCAAGGTATAGCTAAGGCTGAGGGAAATTTTGGTGGTTTTGCAGATACTTGACCATTAACAAAGGTTCTGGACTAATTAAAAGTTTGATCTGGTTATTTCAGTAGATGGAAAGTTGTAAGAGCATCACATTAATCACAAACAAAGAAATTAAACTGAGAGTCAAAAAGTCAACCTCATGGTAGTAATAGAAGTAAGGACAAGCAATCATCAAATATTTATTAATTCATATAATTACAGCAATATATCAAGTATTGTGAGATTTTTCACCCTAAACAAAGACTGTCATGCAAAGTGTCATGCCAATAGCATGGCTAAGAGTACACCTACTGAATGCTGAAACACCCTTGTCCATAGTGAAAAATAGTGTGGTTATGGATTTGTGCTGGATTGTCACTTTCTTAGCGTAGACTTCGCTGTAGCTGCACATTATTTGACTTAAATTAAATTGAGCTAAATAAACTTAAACAAAAGTTCATTTTCACTGAAGGTTTGTGAATGTTGAGAACATCTTTGGTAACAAAAAAAGCTTTTCTCTGTTGTTGGTCCACAACTCATGAAAAAAAAAGAAGATGAAATAATTGTGGACATGTATTCAGGTTTTTTTGGCCACATGTGAGCACACACCCAGTGAGCCTTTGCTCTCAGAGGCTCAGTTTTCTTTCTTATTGCTGAGAGTTCAGCTTCTTCTCTATAGGGATGTAACTCCCAGCTGACAGCAAAGCATAAAGCATCATGTCTGACTTTCCACTGACTTTCACACAGTTTAGCGTCACTCAAACCAACCAGAGCTGAGGGTCACTTTGCCTGCAGATCAGTGGAAATAAAGAGCAATCTTTTAGCCAATAACAAAGCCCTCAATTTCAACTTGGAGGAAATCAATCTCCTGCCTTCTTTTCATTGAAATTGACCTGAATCCCGGCCTCTTATATGCTGTCACACGCACAAAACATAACACCCGAACTGGAGTATCTAATTTTGTTGAGAGGATGAGTGACAGACTCCATCATCAGCATGATAGGCCCCTGACAACATGTCAGACACAGATAGGATGACCTGCCCTGGGTAAATGATAATATGCTAATAATACCCTTCCAAAATAAGAGACAATTTAAGGGACATAATGGAGCAACAAAGACAAGAAGACAGACAGCAGCTGTGTTTCCATCCAACTATACAACAATTTTTTTTTAAGAGAACTTTTAAAATGTTTCTGAAATAAAGAACTTATGTCTGTGACAAACTTATAAGTACTAAGAAAGCAATTATTGCAGTTCATGATCAAATTAAGTGCTTTTAATGATCATGGTAAACAAGTACTTAGCAGACAACATCTCAGTCAGTCAAAACTTATGTTCTTAGCTGTTGTGCAGCACTGGCGTGAAGTCCTACATTTAAATAACAGATGCAGTCTCGTTAAAATTTCTGGGAACATTTCAGCCTCAAGCAAGCCTAAAAATACTTGCAAATGTGTTTTTTTTTCAGATCTAAATGTGACATATTCAGTCAGTCTTGATACTTTACATCTGAATTTGCATAAAACTAATTGGATGAAAAAGGCAGCCACATGAGGGAGAAAGTGACAAGAGAAAACATGAAGATGGGAGAAAGAAAAGCAGACAGTGTCTTTACAATGTCACATACAACAAACCAAAGAGAGACGAATGTGCAATTACAACCACGGTGCAACCAAACTGCCCATCCACTTAAACACACAAGCAACAACACACTACCACTTCTCCAGAGAACTGTTCAAAGAAAACATGTTGGAAACATTTATGTTTATGTATTAATATGAGGAAGGTCACAAGTTACTGTCACCTGTTCACTCTACACACACCTGATGTTTTCAGCTCTGAAGATGAAGTTTGAGTGACATTTAAGACATGCGCATCATGTATATCATCATTTATTCCCAGAGTCTGGTTTCATTGCTCTTAGTCGCATTTTGTTCTTGTTAAAATGACAGTTCTAAAGACTGTTCAGGAGCAGCTGTCATTTATCTTTTCATAACCTAACTATCTCTTAAAGCAATGACTGACATTTTATAGGATTGTTGAGGAAGATGTAACACTAGGAAAGGGGGCTCTGTTACTGATGATTCTTCAAATAATTATGACCAAAATCTACAGTTTTCTACAGGTTTATAGACCTTTACAGTGAGTTTCAGTTTATCTTTAGCTATGCAGCTACTTTAACTTCTGTGTTAGTTCATTCTCAATACTCTCATAGGGGTGTTTCCAGGTAAAAAAGGCCTTATTAACCCACCATGCACATCCTTCTCAGTATCAAATGACTTCTGCTATTTTCCTTTTGTCAGACCTTCCTGCTGTATTTTCAGGGGTAATGCTGGACCACTTCAAAAATATAGTTTGCATTCTGAGCAAAGCCATAGAGTGGTCCGCTTCTTATTTGAAAGGTCACTTTCAGCTATGACGGATGGCTGTGTTCTTTTCTGTTTCTGTCTCTTCTAGCATTCCCCAAAGTTCACTCCAGGCTTTATTTACAATTTACTTGCTTCTAGTAGAGTGGGTTATTAAGAACAAGGTTAAACTACTTGAGCTTCTTTTTTTTTTTCTTTTTATTTGATCAAGAATGTAAACTTTTAGATTTTCAAAAAATGTTTCCAGCCCAATGAGAGTTAACATACAAGTGTTGACACATATGCAAAAATTCTGGATCATCATCATCTTTAATTCAGCTTTTAAATTTTGACTACGATAGATTCTGGCTTAAGTAGTTGTATTGTACACTTAAGGTCTACTGCAAAATTAAAAAATTTCTTACTTCTAGAGACTATTAGACATACAGTAATTTCTAAGATATCCACAGTTCATATTCAACCTGTAGACCGATCAGGTAAATTATTTCTTGTCTTTTGCCAATTAGGAAATTGGCTGCTGTGATTTTTGCCCATTAAACTAAAATTTGTTGTCAATTTAGTTACTTAATTTATTTCAAGTAGCTAATTATATTTCTAATTTCTCTGTAGGCTACTTTGTACATTTGTTTTTTTCCAGTAATTAATTGATTTTTCTCTGTTTTAGCATTGAATTGGTACACTTGAGTGTGCAGAATTGTCTAATGTGAATATATATATTTTTTAGACTATGCTGAAAAATTATTCTGTTTTATTAAAGAATACACAATATCAGTTCAACATATTAATCTCATGGCAAAAAAACAAGAAGAAGAAGGAAGGAAAAAGACAAAAGACATAATCTGGACATGCACTATATGATTTTATAGATGTTGCTGTGTTGCTGTCTGATTCTAGCTTCTACAGTGTAAGTAGATCTGCTGCTATATAACTCAAAAACTCATGATTTTTGTTGCTAACACTGGGGGGTCTGAACATCAAAGCCCAGAACTAAAGTTGAAGTTTGTAGGCAGAAGTTTGTTTGCAACCAGTTAGGTTCACAATAACGGTTAAAAGGCAAGAAACACGCTGCCTTTATTTCTTCTAACACCTCTATAATATATATATATATATATATGTAACGTGAGGGTTCGTCGGTGATAACTGGACCACTCTTTATAAAATGAGACTACAGGATGGAGACGGATAAC
>JAPZDV010000026.1:1277909-1296971 GCA_029814665.1 Acanthurus lineatus
CTGTCTTGGCCAGGCTTCCCTTGGAAAAGAGATTATTGTGTCTCAATGGGACTGACCTGGTTAAATAAAGGCTAAATTTAAAAAAATAAATCTTTTTTTGAATGATGCTTTCTTTACTCAAAGTATAAACATGTTACAGCAAATGCTGACATTTATTTTCCAAAAAATATGACTACAGGGGAAGCTGAACAGTTGGGCTCATTTGCTGCTCCTGTGGCACATTCATTACTGTGCAGTCATGTAAAGTCTACCATTGAATCTAAAGGAAATAATATTTTAAGCAAACATATTGTTTTGACTGCAAACAATTAGTTAAATATGACAGGTAGAGAACACAAGCAGATCCCTGTCATGTCATCCTGTAAGTTTAGCTCTCTTTTGTTTCTCCTAATGTTCATTGATTTTTACTTTCTGTTTTATTTTGTTTACCCTTGTCTTGTCTCTTTCATTTCCTTATGTCTTGTTAAATTTCCCTCCTTTTGTGATTACTTCCCTCGTCTAATGTGTTTCACCTGTGTTGATTCCTCCACCTGTGTCTCATTACACTCATTACTCATGAATATAGTTTCTGTTTCCAATTTGTCCTCCTCAGTTTGTCTGTTATCTCTGTTCTCTGGCTTTGTCTTTGTCATCAGATTCTGTTTCTGTTACTTGGTTCTGTGTCCTTGTCTCCAGGTAGAGTTGTATCATTCTTCTTTAATGTTGCAAAGCTGACAATAGGTGGATCGACTGTTGCTCCAGACTAACATGGCAGAGCGCTTCTGCGGTTGTAAAGCACATGAAATGATTCAGAATGTTTGTAAAAGACTATTAAAACTTATATTATGGTTTAATAATCAAAAAAGAAAGTAAATGCATCAATTTATGTGCATGGCATTAAGATTGCTAACTATGCACTAAAGATGTTACTGCTTGTTCTTTCTTCACATATTTGTGTCATTAAAGTTGTGAAAAAGAAAATTTCATTATGTGTTTTTGTTACAATTTACATGAGCAGGTGGATTGAAATTTGTTCTGTTATTCATAATAATACCTGCTGATATGGAAATGTTAACTTCAACACTCAGTGTGTGATGCATCAGGACTAATAAAAATAACATTTCCAAGCCAAATGCAGAGTTCAGAAAAACAATTTTCGATTTTTTAAACCTCTTTTTTCTTGACAGAAAAAACAAAAAGAGAACAACTTGTAATTATATTACATGTGTTTCAAAACTCAAAACAAACCCGAAGCTAAGAGTTTTAACAAAACAAATACATGAATAAATTAATGAAGATAAAAGAAAAGATAAAAAATATTCCTCAGTTCCCTCCCCACTGGGACAGGGTCGCCTGATTCAGCTTCAAGAGCTGAATGTCAGTCTGAGCTGTCAACCTCAGGCTGACCAGCACTGCCTCTCTAATGGCCACATAGTCATAGAAGATGAGGGACCACCGAGTCCTCATGATCCATCTGACTCGTGTAGGTGGAGATGACAGAGCTGGCTGCAGACAAAACCTGGCGGCTGGTGCTGAGCCAGCTTGCATTACCTTATTGATGTGAGAGATTCCATTTTTTATTTTATTATCTTTTGTATGTTAATAATTTCAATAAGCAATAGATATTTTATATTGTTGCAGATAAACTTGTTAACCTTTGTTTTTCATAGGAGCCTCCAGGGTCTTTCATTTAAAATTCAATAAACTCAGTTCATGAGTTAGAACCATTTTTGTTTCATTATAAATTTACCTTGGTGCTTTCCAAAAAAAGGACGCATTGCATAAAACATTATTTTCTGGGATGTGAATCCCTAGGTGGTGTATTTTTGTACCAAAGCTATAAAAGTCCCTCTGGTGGCCTGGTTAGCACTGGTAATGAGGACAATAATTTCATGCATTAAATCATGGGGTAAAATGCAAAAGACAGTTAATCAACACATTCAACAAGTTTGGGGCAAACAATTAACTTCACCAGTGAGCAAAAATAGTCATTTTATTTCTCAAAAGATAGGTAATGCTGTAAAAGGATTTTATGTCAGTATAAAATATGACTAAATGAAGACTGTTGGGTGTGAGCACAAAGCTTTAAAGATGAGCCCCTTCTGAAAAGGTGCAAGCAGTCCATGGATGATATCAGACATTCAGACTACTGCAGCATGTATGTACAAGAAGTTGGATAAGAGACCATATTTTTTCCCATATTAGCTTATACGCACTGTGAGGCCCAGAACCAAATGACAAATGGACCAGTCTGCAGGCCGGTAGTTTGGGACTGCTGCTCTAGAACACTACATTCCAAGAATGCATGCTTACTTGTGGAAACCAGAGCCTACAGCTATCAAGCTCATCTTGTGTGGGACCATCGTCCAGTTTCAAGGAGGCAGACATCTTCCCCACATTAATTAGTAGGCTTGAAATTTTACTCTTTGATTAAGGTTTATGTCAGGGCTGCCTCAGGCTGGCCTTGGACCAGCCCACATTTAGGCTGCTCTATGGGCTTAGGCTGTAAGGGGACTGTCAGTTTGGAACAGTGAGTAATAATTACCACTAACTATAACAAGAGTTTCATTATCCTTTCCAGTTAAAGTTGAGAGACTGAGTTCTGTAGAGGCCAGCAGCATTCACTCTTGTTCAACACTAAATAGACCAGCAGACTATTTCATATTCAAAAGGGTTTTTTTATAAAAAAAAAAGGAAGTCAAAACCCAAAATACCTGATGTAAACTAACAAAGTAATGTAAACGACTGTGTGTGTGTGTGTAAGAGAGAGAGAGAGAGAGAGAGATTGAGTGTTTAAAGATGGGATGGCTCAAATAAATAAAATATACAAACAAGAGTTGAATCCAAGATGGCCACTGAAACCACATTGTTGATAGAGGAGGTAAACAAACTCTCTTGCTTGTAGAATGACAATGCCAAGTTGAAGGAGAGATTAGTTACATTGCAAGACACAAGGTGTGCGTCCAGTCCGATACATATGGAATACATAACAACTAACCTAACTACGAACATTAACACAGCACAATAAACACGGTCTATCAAATCAGTGAACATGTAATTGCTAAAGTTGAACAGTCGTGCTTAGTTGTGCATTGATAAGTTAGGTTTAGCTGCTTTGTCGAGTCCAGTCAGCTGGTTTGTGAGACTTTCAGTTACAGTTAGCTGTAGATTGGTGATTTTTTTTAGATTTGTGCTTTGTGGTGGGTAAAGGCTAGTCTTGACCTTTGACTTTTGTGTCTCTGCAGACCACTGGTAGCTAATTCATTTCCCTGAAGTTAGCAGCTTGATGCTAATTCTGCTCCTCTTGCGTGTTGAATGAGCAGGCAGACTTTGTGTCCGCGTCACTGGCCCTGACTTCCTTTTAGGTGAAAATGTGCCCTCTAGATCCATGCCAGATTCTGTGACAGTGGAAACACTCGCTCTGTAGATATAAAAGGCTCATTTTAAGGTAGAGAAACACAATTGTTCTTATTTCCCGGTGTTTATACACTAATGAAAACTAATAATTTGATATTTTCAATCACTGCCAGTAGATTACTCAAATCCCATATGATGGACTATTTGTTTATCGTGTTAGTTAGGTAGTGATTTGTGTTAAACCACAGGCTACATTTAGAACAGTACCATCAAAAAGTAATCACGATGCAGATTGTGGCCCTTATTTATTATCATCATGCAAAAAGAGAACACATACAGCAGCACATTGCAGTCTATCCAGACAAGTATGTCTCCAGGAAGTGGTAAATTATTCTTCAGCCAGGTTATTTTTTCTGTCTTTAGTGTGGATACTTGTGTTCACTTTTACCTTAGGAGTTGTATTTGTAAGTTATAAGTAAAGAAAGTGAAGAAAAAAACATCCATTCTAAAATAAACAGCGATAATAGCAGTACTTATGAAACTCAAAACACAGTAATTAGTACTGCTGGATGGGAGCAGCCAAGCCATCTTCACCCATCAGTGTCCTGCAATCAATTTCATTATTTGACTCCTGTTGTCTGGAGTCTCTTGGTCCCTTCTGCCTGATCCTCCGCAGCTTGTTTGCTAATTTTTTGCATACCCTCCTTTGAAGATAAATATGTTACAAAATACAAGGGAGGGTTGAGACATGAAATGTCAGCTTGTAAATACAAAAACTTTGAGCTTATACCACATATATGAGGAAAATGGAGTCACACTATTAAACAAACACAGAGCTTGTAAAGCAAAGCAGCCAAAAATTGCATTTAAAATTTATAAATGATCTATATTTTCTATAACACAGAAACACAGTACAATTTACAACAGACAAACAGAAGAAAAACAAATAATTCAATCTATTCAGATGCTCTTAAGCTCTTGATTTTGTATGTGCCCTGTAGCCATGAGCATGCTCTCCCTTACCAGCTGAATTTTCTAATAAACTGATTTGTTTTGCGCAAACCTTATAATATTTCCTGCACTGTCTCTTTGCCTAAAAGGCTGGAAAAACACAGGAGCTTCATGTGTACACTGGTCTAGACTTCTTCCTTCATTGCTATGTTACTGTTTTGTTTATGTTTCCAGAAGAGGACAAGAGGTGCCCTTTGTACATGCGTTCAGGTCATTAAAATGCAGGTTGCCACTTTTTACGGTGAGGTTTACAATGACAGGGAATAACCAAATCTGTATGCTTAGATGATACATTTGCAGATGCCCATTTTATATCTGATTTATTCACACATATGAATGATGCCTGAAACAGTCCCGAGAATAACTTTTTCCCTACTTACACATTTATAATACATATCAGATCTGTTTCTCATAGGTTTATTTCCCAGTTCACCACAATTCCCTGCACAATTACCTTTATCTTCATTACCTGTTTCTGCTCTGATCCTTTTCTTACCTGAAGACCCCACTCACCTGCTCAGCTCCATCTTTTACATCAGCCTCTTCCCTCAATGCTCCTCTCCATGATGTACCTATGATATTAGAAATAAATAAAAAATCAGGCATAAATGGCCCAAGTTCTTATGGCATGATTAGTGCTTTCTACTATATTTCATAACTAATGACATTGTTAGACTGCACTGGCCTCATGCCTCATGCTTACCTGCTTATTTATTTTTAAAAATGCACTTTGAAATAATGCTGATCTTAGTCTTTCTTCTTATTTTCTTCTAAAAGTATATTCAGTTCTTGAGTTGAGACTGACAGCCTGGGCTTCCTTTGGCTCGCAGCCATAGACTAAACATTGTTCTGTACATAGTTATTATAGCCTGCTTAAGCTTCCACCTGTTGTGATCCCAACAAAATACACACTTTTGTGTTTTAATATATATGCTTGTATTGGACTTAGCAACAGTCTAATACAAAAAAGTCCGTCTAGATATGCTGGAATCTATACCTGGTTTACTGTCAGATTGTAGTTTGTGTGAGTTTGGTTTTTGTTGTAATTCTCACAGTATTCCATTCCTCATTGGTCATATTAGTGGGAATGTGAAAATATCCAGCTGGGTTTGGCTCCATTCCCCCTGCAACCCTGCAAAGGATAAGTGATTAGAGCTAGGTTGAAGGATGGACACGATTGCATTTACACCATTTTCCTTTTGAGACAACAGCTGTTATTTCTAGTTTTGCCTAATTTCTTACCTCTGTGCAATCTTGTCTTGTGACGTTGCTGGGATTAAATTGCTTGAATTCAGTTGAATTAGGTTAGAAAAGTTGGAATTCAACATATCAGCCACTGTTGGACAATCTTACAGTTATGAGCTACTGTGGCCTTAAGTGGGTCCATACAAATCACTTTAAAATCTAAATAAAAACCATCCCCTTTTGTGTGCATGTAGTTTTAGAAGTATAGAAGGTCATACTTCAAGAGAGAGACGTTATAGAGCAGCTGGTTTCAGCCTGGCAATCCTCTTTATGTAGCTCACAGATACACACACAAACAAGAGCAGAGATGCTTACCCTCTCACACTTTTCTCTCAGAAAGATGGCTGACTTTCCACTAAAATTAAGTGAGAATCTCACAGATAAAGTGAGTGAGAACAACAGCAGAATAAAATGGGGAAAAGTAACAGGGCAGATGAAGCTTTCAGAAAGCTGAAAGAGGGCCGAGTGATGGAGCGAAGTGATCAGGTTATATCTGACCATAAAGTCATCCAAATCAAATAACAGGCCTGTGGGGCTGTTTTCTCTTTCACTCTCTGGGACCGGCGCCCAATGATGGCCTCATTTCATTCCAGTAAATATCTCGACTGTTTTCACTCTTGCTTTATCGCTTCACATAAAACACACACACATACACACACACACACAGTCATGTCTCTATCACTTCTGAGGACAGTACTTAGATTTACATCCACTTTCTAAAGACTTATGTTAACTGTAACCGTAACCACTACTTATCACACTCTTACATTAAAATGAACCTAAAGCTAACATGACCCTAATCTTTACCCAAGGCTTAACCCCAAATTTATAGGTTTTGCAAAATTTGTGAACACGAGTCCTCACAATTTGGCCATGTACTCAGACCTGTGTCCCCACAACATGAGCAATTCATGTCAACTTACACACATATGCAACCACTATGCTGTTTGTGGGTTTGACAGAAGACTCAAATAGACCAGTCATTATGTCAAGACCAGGCCATTTCAGAGCTGAAATAGAGCTGTTGACCTCTACATGACAAAATGTTTTTTGACCAGTGTTTGGACTGATGTAGGATCACCATGGCTGTCTTATATTTTATATTTCAGTATCTTTACATCAACACACTGAAAAATAAAAATCATAATTTAATTGTTGAAACCAAGGGAAGATGGATATGGATATAAATAAAGCCATTTGTTCTGACTTTATTTTAAAGAAACAGAAATTTGTGAAAACATTACTTTTACTTGTATGTGTTGAACATGTTGATCTCTACCTGTTGGCTCTTAAAGTTTTCCTGTGTTGGTAATTGCTGTAATGCTGTTAATATTCAAGCTTATATATGTGTATTTCTTCCACTGGCACAACAAGCTGTTAACCAAATGCTTCACTATGTTCACGCAAACAGAACAAGAGAGTAGCAGATATAAGAGTAAAACTGAGCATGAAGGGTTATCATTGCATGTCCGTGTGGATGACAGCAAATATGCAAATATATTTAATGTACACAGAATAGTTTTGCTTGCGTTAAGTTTCTCTTCAAAATGTGCTTGCAAAATCTGTTTTTTTTGGGTGCCACATCATCCTTTGCTCACTCGGGAATTAGGCACAAATCTAAATAAATTTGTGTTTGTCTGATTATATCAGGTGTTTTTTAACTAAACAGTTTTAGTGCAGTTTACAGCAGGGTGAAGAGCATTAGTCCAGAGTTTGGACTTCTAGATCTTAGCAATAAGCATGTTTTAGCAAATGAGATGTTTGCTGGCACTGGTTCTACATATTACCTAATGATAAACATTAGACAGCTTGCTGGTCCTGTTAATGAATCCCATCCGTTCTCTCTGCATTAAATGGCCAGTGAAATACAAACCTTGTTTTGCATTTGTAGGGTTTTTGAATCAATCCAGCGGTTGTTCAGCAAACTTGAAACAAGTGAAAATTGTGTTACACACTCTGGCTTAATATGTCTTAAAATGTCTTTATGGGACAATGTTTTGGCGTTCAGACTGTCTTCAAGAACACCAAAAGGACACACACAAAAAAATACTTTATAGACTGCAGTCTGGAAACCTTGCAGCTCCACTTGCAGAGAAACGTGTAGTTTAATGGGTGATTAATAGCAGAGAAATACATTACCTGAATGTTCATTGCCATAAAATCTTCAGAGTGCAGCAATTCTCGTATCTAATTGATTTTCAAAAGAGCAATATGGAAAGGGAATTCCTGTCATGTCTGATTTAGTGCACTCAGAGGAAAATCCCTGTGTGGAAATGAGGTTTAAATGAAACCAATGGTAATGATGACCTGTTGCCCAAGTAATTGATTTATTGGTATTGATCAAGCTTATCAACCTCCTGCAGATATATAATGGCCACACTGGACTGTCAGACACAGAAATTGTCCTCTTTGAACTAATAACAGCACATGAGCTTGCAATTAACAATGTGTAAAGAAATTAATATACAAAAGCAACATTAGATGCTTTTTTGCCTACACTTATTAACAAATAATGGCAAACAAGCTACAACTAGTTTTCATTTTACAGGTACCCAATGAAGTTGGACAAGTAATCTGTAGTTTCTAAATGGATGTTTTCCAGTAAAGCTACTGCAAGGAAGTAAATGAGAAGCTTTTCTTCAAGTACATCTGAAAGGTCATGCCACTGTACCACTAGTAATACCATTCCATCAGTAATTTCCTTCAAGGTCCTCCTTTTCTTTTGATGAACAAAGAGACTAAAAGTCATATTTTCTCACTAATAAAAACTTTGGCCCCTTGAAATCTGACAGCAGGGACACATTTTCTTTTCCTTTATAGCCTCTGCATCTCTATATTAAAGCACTGGACTTAATGTGATTCATTGATCAAGATTGTGTCGGATAATTGGATCAGATGTGACACTTTTTAGACACTATGTAACTGGTGCTCAAATATAAAACCTTAAACTGACTTCTTCATTGAAACAAATTCATGGTTAAGAACGGAAACAATGGACAGTACCATGAATTGACATCACGTGCAATGCCTATATGCTTTAAAAGACTTTGGGTTACTGCACAAACTTGATCACAACATGTAGTTGAATTTGTCTGTGAGTTGGATCTGATTGAAATTACCCACATAGCACAGTGTAAATAACTTTGCACCAAGAACACAGCAGTCAAAATGAAAGCAGAGAGAAAGAGAAAAAGTTCAGACTGAAAGCTTTAAATCCTGATGGACAAGATGTTTTTCTTAAAGCTACAGGAAAGGAGTTAAATGTGACAGGCTGGATGTTGAAGCCAAAATATTGTTTTGTCCTGTCATTGATGTTGGTGTTCAGACTGTAAAAAGGGCACTATTTGAAGCAGAGGACAGAGCCACTTTGATCCAAACCTCCAGAAGGCAATTAAGATGTAGTGAAGGGATACAATAAAAAGTCAAGAATTTAGGAAAGCTTGATACAGAAAGCAAGTCATTTTTGTTAGTTTATAATGACATTAGTTTTCACTCACTTTTCTTGTTTATTCTCATGGATTTTCAATAGCATCATGTAGGGGAGCTTTATTGTTTTATTTTTCATTGGACAGCTGTCATTGCAGCCTGTTACTGCATCCTGATAGCAGAGGACATTTTGTCTGAAAAGCCTGCATTCATCTACTAGTATATGAAGCGGTAGAGCAGGGGACTCCTCTTTTTTTCTTTCTTTCTTTTCCTTAATTTTAATGTTTTGTAAGAATTTTACCTTGAATTAGAACTAGATCTTGGTAAGGAATAAAATTATTCTCATAGCATTTATGCCCCTAGGTGAAAAAGTGAACTGAGCAGAATGAAGGACTTTTAAGAAGCATAAGAGCTCATTCGGAGAGGCAGAAATGTTGCAGGAGAAATATTCTCCAAACATTAACTAACTAAGGAAATAATGAAGCCCTACAAATATAGGACAAGTACTTTAATTACCACTATATTAAAAACCAAATAAAGACAAATACAAATCTGAATGTATCTATGAGCTTGTGACTTGGTCAATGTGCAAATTGCCATTATAACTTTGGTAGGCTACTTTAAACACAGAGTAGAATTAACAGACTTATTTTTACTTTAATTATTATTAAATGTTATTCCTAATAGACTACCATTCTTACTGTTAAGACCTTTGCACACCAGATGTTGTGACAGCTTTGCAAGGATTATTTTATTGCTTGGACTTTTCTTTGAACTTTGAGGAATTTCAACAGTGTGGAGCAACATCCTTGTAGATGATTTCTTTCCCAGAGCTTTTTTTAATGAAACACATAGTATACAATAACACCACATTTCTATCAAAATGTGTTTGTCACCCAGGACTAAAACCTGTAGGATTACAACTCTAAGGTCAAGTCAAAGTCAGTCAGGTTAAATGTACAATCAAGAACCATGGGGCAAAAGTCTTGTGAGTGAGGTTAAAGCATTGTTCAGAGTGACCTGGGCAGATTCACACATAATGTGACCTTCACACTGTGCTATAATAAAATGGAACTAAAATGTCTCGGTTCTCTAATCTAGAAACAGCTCCATTTTTTTCATATGTTCTCATCCTCTCTCACCTTCTCTCTCTCTCTTCTGTTTACCCCCCTCCGGCTTCTTTTTCTTCACTTTCTCTTCTGTTTGACTATATTTCCAGAATGAGGCAGGACTGGCTTGGTTGACTCATCAGTGCTATTTTATTTCTGCAACATATTGATATTTCTTTCTCTTTGCGAAATGGCAGTCTCCAAAGTGACGGATGACAGTGAATCCCTGCAGACAGAGAAAAGCAGCATTTATCGACATAAATCCATCTTTTGAATTGCAGATATATCATAGAAACCCCTATTGTGCTCTCTGTGTTTTTACCACACAGTGAATAAAATGATAATCTGTTTCAACAGGGAAATGGGTTTGTGAATAATAGTAGAGTGTAAATGATAGCTCACTGTCACAGCATCTAAACAAATGGGATGCCTCAGTCAATACACAGTTAAGCCTGAATATTCACACAGGTTGTATTTTATGTTAATGGTTTTCACCAGGTAGATCATTTTCTTTTATGAATGGCTATTTAGCTTTACTTATTTTTGCCAGTTTTATCTTGTGTTTGTCATGCATCAAGAAATAAGCAAATACAGGGGGAGAGAAAATCTTTCTGAGCTGTTTCTCCACATTTCTCCTCTTCCTGACTGATTCCTCTCAGCTGCTGCTGGTGGTCCTGCAGGCTGTAAGGAAGCCTCAGCTCAGTTTTCACCACACAGGAGAGCTGCCGTGAGGGGCTGATAGATAGTAAAGAGGCTGCTCTCTGTGGGGGCTCGGCCACCCTGCGGCTCCAACCCATCCTCTGATAAATAATCCAGTCTATTTTTTTATGTTTGTTTGTTTCTTTGAAAAAGTGAAAAACACCTGTAAAAATAAACTTCGATTTTCCTTTTCTTTTTTTTGGCTAAAGTTAAAACTTTGAAATAGTATTATCTTCCATAGTTGGTATTTCTCTACTTATCTAAGCATTAAGTAACATTTTTTTCCTTGCCTCTTTATATGCTTGATATATAGGTTAATTGCAGTGATGTAATAAAAAAGCTAATATTTGTCTAAATATTGATTCAACTGATTTACCATTTATCTCTGGTGATTTTTTTATTAGGAAGGCTTACTATCAGTCAACACCTTCCATGAGCACAAAAATCAAAAGGCATCACACTGAACATTGTTGCAAACTGCAGTGATCTTTGTACTAGATTTAGTTACTTATCAGACACCTTAGTGACCAAAAAGCTTATTGGGACAAACTCATTCAAACCATCTGGAAAAGAGGAAAAATGCTGTTTATTCAAACATAAAATTATTACAAATTTAAACTCACACATGCATGCTTCTCAAAGTTATGCAGTCCAGCACTCTTCTGTCAGCAGCACCGGGGTTTCTCCCTCTCGTACACTGTGTGCAGTCAGTAGGAAGGTGTAGCACGTGAGCAGTAGGATGCTGCCCTCGCAGAAGTGGGATTTTTGTTGTAGAGAGTTTTTGTAGGTGTGCTCTCACTCTTTCTCTTAAACTTTACCTGAAACACAAGCCTGGAACAAGCCTAATGCCTTTTATATCAATCACATAATTGCTCCTATTCTCTTGAATTTCTAGGATGTTCCTAAAGCCTTTAAATATGTGAATAGTTTGCTTCAGCTTTTCTCTCACTAATTCTCAACCTCAGGATCCGGGTGTTCCTATAGTTAACAAATGTGTTACTGGCTCATTTGGTCCTGTACATATTGTATATGTATATTTGATCCCTATTGTTTTGTTTTGAGTTTTACATTTTAACTTCATATTATTTTCCTGTGGTGGGTATGTTGTTTTTTTTTGGTTGCAATTTTTACATTTGTGCAATCAGGGGGACTAAGAATTGTCTGCCAGATGCAGATAGAGGAGGGTGGGCTTAGTTGGTTTAAAGATTCATGAACAAGAAGACAAAAGTGCAGGCAAAAAAACTTTAGTAGTACAATACATGAGCAGAATCCTGAAAAAAAATCCATAGAAGATAAGCCTCAAAGGCAAAGGAATGGAACCAATGAGCCCAAGCAGACAGCCTGGGAACTGAACAAGGACAAGTCAACAGGCCTCGGGTGCTTGGCTGTGCAAAGAAGGAGTCTAAGACCTCAGGAGGAGGACCGGAAGGCCAGGCCAGACAGCGTAACTGGTCTTGAGGACAACCAGATGGCAGGACAGGTGGGAAGAACCACTCAGGAAGGTGATGGTGTAGGCATGACTGCTCTGGGGGACAACAACTGCTCTGGAGGTCGAGCTGCAGGCCAACTGCAAAATTGGATCCGTTCAGGACACTAGAGACATGTTTAAAGGTCAGAACTGGAGTCTGGCAGCTGGAGGGTGACCACAAACCAGTGGTCATAGATCTAAGCTGGTGGCAACAGAGCAATCACTGGAGACCTTCATCATGGCAGAAGCAGAGACCACCCACTTTAAAGCTGGCAGAGGAACTGGTAGTGCCAAGAGGAATGTGTGTGTGGGTGTGTGTGGGTGTGTGTGTGTGTGTGTGTGTGTGTGTGTGTGTGTGTGTGTGTGTGTGTGTGTGAGAGAGTAAGGTAAATATTGACATGTAAAGTTGTTGATAAACTGAAGTAGTGCTCTTTAAAAGCAGTCTTCTTTAGTCCTGACTCAAAATTGTAGTAGAAATGGAAAAAAAAGTTTCCATAGATTTATTTAATAATGTTTCAGTTAAACATACTTTGGTTTTTAAATTAGATGTTGGTGCATTTTTGGTTCTTAGGGAAGCTTGATAACTGTGTTTTGGCCCAAAAACTGAACCTGACAGCCTTGAGCAACGACTCAGTGCAATATGACAGCTTCCTTAGTGTCCTCATGTTCCTGTCACAGCTGACAGATCTTTGACGCAATCCTTTTTCCTCAGCAATTTTGTTTCTGCATCGCTTTAAATTTAATCATAGACTGTGTGATAATTGGTTAATTTTGGCATCATAAGATGAGGAGAGGAGACATGAATAATAAAACCAGCTCATTAAGCAAACCAAAGAGGCAGTGTAGATGAAATACAGCACGATACTACAGCAGATTAATGGAATAGCCTGACATCAAAACTGTGCTCAGAGGTGATTCTCTGCCCTGATCAGAAACAACATTTCTTCTCATCAGAGAAAGAAATTTGTGAAATCGCTGAGCTCTCAGATCTAAAGAGTATAATGATGCTTTGGCCTGGGGATAATGGACCGTACCGAATCACAGCTTCTAACAAGGGTCCAAAACCAAGAAAGGAGATACGAACACCACACATCACCTGTAATTTTTCCTGCTATTCTCAGTGACTGTTAGCTGTTTCATGTCCCACTCATCCAGATGGTGGGGATGATAATTGGTGCTCCAAACTTAATGCAGGCTTTCCATAGCTGTTATTTCTCTTGTGCATGTTTCTGTGTGTGTGGATGTTTGTGTGTCTGAAAATATGTGTTTTTAAGTCGCACCATTCACCTCACAACAAAGGCAAAACCCCGAGAAGCAGAGCAACACTTGCTGCAGTCATGGTAGCAAGGGGGATATGTTTTAAGAGTACTGCAGCCCCAAACAAACACACATTATTCATCCCAACACAACATAATAACTTTAATCCACCTCCTATACACAAGAGTGCTCATTAACTCCATTTCTATGGAGACTATTTGAGTGACTAAAACACATTAGCACCACAAACAGCGATCAAAACATCCCATTTATCTTTGTCTTCTTGTCACCCGTCCTACAATGCAATCTGATAAACACGCAGGCAAACAATAGAACAAAGAATGCACAAGGGAAAGCAGGACATCACTCCAAAACACCCCACCAACAGGTAAACAAAATCTGCTCAGTTTTGCCCAAGATTAGATAGGTGATTAGTTTTACTTCTCAGTTAAACGTTTGTTGGCACATTTTGACAGGGGGAATGCAGAGTAGCAGGCTGGATCCTATAAAGAGGGAGCTTACACAGATATGACAGAATGCAGAATGATGGACCTTTATGTGATCGTGACCAAATGACACCTGCAAAAACCAGCACTAGTAATACAAGCTTTATTATAATCCTGCTTTTATATATTCTACTCAACTGTAAACCCCTAGTGCATACAAACTAAAATCAGTAGATGTATGAATCATATATGTATAGACACACAGTACATGCAATTATTGTCACTCTTATAACTGGAAACTGGGCTTTATTTTGGTATTAGTGCACAGAGCAGAATGCATTATAGCACTGGTGAAATTGTACTGTATTTCTTTTGGGCGCACTGAGGTTATGTCCTTGACTGCACAGGTTTAGTATCTTTTTCTGATTCACCATGCACTCAAGTGGGATTCAAGGGGCAGTGGACAATATCAGTTCTTGTTTTACAATGTTTAACCAGCTGGTATAATGTGAAACAGCAAAACTTTTCCATTTGTGGAATTATCAAATCTAACTATACTTTAAAAATTAACTTCAGAAACAAAAACTTACAATAAAGATTAATGTAATGTAATTTAATACTTTGTTTTATTTCATTTATTGTAATAAAAGGATATAGGACTGTACATTGTGACAAAAACAAAGCACACTCTTATTCATGGAAAACATGTTGACCATCAGATCTCTGACATGTCCAGAGAAGTGAGTTCACCTTAAAAGGATTATCATTAGCTTTGGGCATGTATGTGAGCTGCTGTACATTTAAAAAATAACTTCTGTCTTACACAGGCTACTCTCCCTTTGAACTCTGTGTAATAGGTCTCTCCAGTAAGTCATGTATTCATAATCCTGTTTTAGCATATGCAAAGCTGGCTAACCATAGGGTCCCACACAGTATAAAAGGAATCAAGATGCTGTCTGCAGTGTTTTTTTCTGTAATAATGTCGAGTTTGTCTATCCCCTGAGGTGTGCATACACTGTACAATTTTATAAATGTTGATATTTAATTCCAACTCACACTGTACAACTAAATCGGATGCGAAACCTCATGATTTATGAGCTTACACTGTAAAGTCCGATCGTCAGCCATGACCTAAGTTCTCATATTGTATGTGTAAAAATGACACATCAGTTCCTGTTGACTGTCCTGGCAGTTGACAATTGTCAGAGACTCAGTTAAACGATCTTAGTCAGGTTTGTTCATTAGCAACAATGCTAATGGGGCAAAAGCACATGGATACGCAGGTGGCTGGGAAGATGTGGCCAGTATGGCTTTTGCAGAAAGAAATGGAGGTAAACTGGCTACTTTTACTTATAACACTTTAATTAATTTGATAGCTAATGTTAGCTATACTAAAGTTTCTGCTGTGCAGTTGGTAGCAGCCGTAAACTGCACTTTCTACATTTGACTACTTGTTGCTAACATTAGTTTTAATCAGAATTATGTTGCTATTTTTAGATGCTCTGTGTGTCGCCTGGTGCAGGTGCAGTGAGAAAAAAAATACACTGATGTCGGAGAAATCAGCTTATTGCTCTGTTTCAACTGTGCGAGAGCCCAAGTCGGCCAACCAAATTTCTGACATGTCAGAAATTCATCTAAACATCTGACGGCCATTCAGGAGCAGAAAATTGACCCAACACTCCTCCCTGTACACTGCATGGCAAATGGCACCCGACAAAGCCAAAATTTGGTCCGACTAGTTGTGTGGCTTCAATCATACAGTGTATGCCCAGCTTTACATCAAGAATCTTATCCCTGTCCTTAATGCTACCCCCTACCTGCATGCTCTCTGCTTCAGTATTCTTCGAAGGGTCTGGGCTTAGGGCCTAGTTTAACATTCGCCCTACTGTTTGGGTTAATGTATATGTTGTAATCTGTAAGGGGCTAGTTTTGTAGCAAGGCTCAGTGTTCATTAACTACACATTGATGGGAAAGCAAATTATTTCTCTAGCATCACTCCAGCTCCTCAACTTCTGCTCCCAGTCTGGTGCTTCAGTTACTTCAACATTTGGCTGGCAGTAGTAGTAGTAAACTATCTATTTTTTTTTAAACTTAATTTTTTTCTCATGTGAGTTTATGACCCTTATTGATTCAATATTAATAAATGTCCCCTGTCAATTATTCCCGTTATGATTTTTTGCCCTTTTTACCCACAATGACCTCCTGACTGCCCCTGCCTCATTAAGAAAACGCATACTTGTGTTTTTCTGCCCCTTACTCACGCAACTAAGCTCAGAGTGTCTTTGTTAATCATGTTTATCTATCTACCTGCCTGTCTCATTTTAACCTTTAGACATTCAGCAGCCCAAATAATTATTATTTTTTCACTTGAGGTAATTACGTACATTTACCATTGTATTCCTGCAAGGTTTTCTTGTGTTTATACCTGTACTGTCTGTCCTTGCTCTCCTGTCTCATTTTCATCAGCCATTCTATTGTTCCTCAAACAAATCTAAAGAAAAACAGGCTGAGTGTGAGGAGAGATATTGTATCTGTTCTACCCACTGAAACATGACAGCAGTCATTCATCATCCATCTCTTGTCAGTGACGCTTTTCAATTAGTTTCTGTCACTTCTTCCTGTCTTCCTTGTTTTCCAAATGTCTACTCTCTCTTCTTCTACTGTAACACAGTAGTGTGTGTAACACACAAACACACACACACACACGCGCACGCACAAACACAAACACACCACTCTGTTCAAGCGCATTACTTCCAAACTTCACAGCAGCTTTATATCCATTTATTTGAAGCAGAAGCTCAAAATGACACCAGGCAGAGGTGTTATCATTCCCTTCACTGATGCTGCAGCCATTACTTCCCATTTGTAGACAGCATATTGCATAAATGGTTCTGGATTGCTTTCATTCTTTACAAAGCTCCTCTAGGGCTACAGCAGAAATTATACAAATGCTGGCTTTGAAGTACATCCTGGTATCCTGGTGTTCGGGCGTTTGAAAGCATCGGTGTTTTACCCTACTGTAATGTAACCTCTTTAAACACTCAGGTACACCTTGCAAAACACAGATGAAATGTGCAACAGTTATAAACCATAAATAGTCTTTAAGAAAACAAAGAAACAGGACCAAAGATGCATATTGATATAAAACCATCAAAACAAAACTAAATGTGAGTATAATCTAAAAATGATAAATTGTTGCAGGGTTCACAGTCAGGACATTGTCCACAAAAACAGACTGCTATTGACACTGATGAGTTCTCCCTGTCTAACACTTCTTATGAGAAATTACAGGCATTTCACTCCTTCAAGATAGAACAATGATGAATTATGTCACAAGAAACAAAAAATAATAAGGTTTATTTATAGTGACGGTTTGTTTGCTAAAACTATACTGCATTAATCATCAGTCCAAACCCATTAACTTTTTTAATCGGTAATAGAAAAACTAAGTGTGAGAAAATCCAAGTCATTTCCCTAAACAATTCTTATCATATATTATAATTAAGTATGGTGTAGTAGGCACTAGTCTTAGCAGAAGAGTTAATTAAATAACAACACTCTTCTACATTTATTGAAATGTTTATATTATGAAAATAAAATCTAGGCAGTATTATTTCTCAAGACATGATTTTTCTTTGCAAATTATATGTATAATTCTGACAAAACATAGTTACATATTTTCTCTCTAAGCAGTGAAGGTTTTTATAAAACTGGATACATCTTTTAGTTTCCCTGATATTGAAAAATTTATGGAAGGACATTCTGTCATTTGGGGTCAGTTTGGCTCTTGAACAAAATCATACTTCAATATTTTGTGTAATTTTGAAGGTTTGGCCGCCCTTGTAATTTTATTATCTTCAACAAAAGGTCAAATTTTCATAGTGTCATTGAGTAACTTTTCATTCAGAAAGATAGGTTAATGACCAAGGACAAGTAGATTGTGTTTAAGAGAAAACATTTTCTACTTTTTAGGATATTCTTTCTACATACTTTTTCCCTAAACTAAATTTGTTTGAATTAAAAGATTGTCACACATGGTTTGCTATCACAGTGTTTGTAAAAGAAAAAAAAGGGGGTTCTTCACTGTATCTCATGGTCATCAAGAACTATTTGTTATTGCAAACACAAAAATTACTGCTTTGTTTTAGAAAAACATTTTCTGTTCCTATGAACTGGAATAGCACAGTCATGCCTTCAGGACTAGCTTAATATTTTCATTGACTCTGCACCACAAGCACACATATTGAAGGCCAACATGACAAACTCACCTCTGGCAAATTTCCAAAATATTCTGGAAAATCTACTTCATTTGAAGTTGTTCAGTCAAATTAGTTTGCATTAAGGACAGTGACAATTTTCTTTCTGTTGACAATAAACTCTTTAGTTTTGACGAAGATTAGTTCTTATTGAAATTCAACCAGAAGAATTCTAGCGGCTAGCTGAAAGCTAGGTAAGACCAATAACAACTAGTAAGGAAACAGAATTCAGGGATGTCACAAAGCCACAGTCTCTGTGATATCAGAAGTGATGTCACAATGCCAAGTTTAATATTACAAGTGCATTCATTTTTATTGGTAATGTCGAAAGGGAGGCCCCAAAGACACATTTTTTTCTGATTTCACAATGCCAAGTTTGATGTAACAAGTAATGTCACAAAGCTACATCCTCTTGTAATATCACAAAGCCAAGTTAAATTCTACAAGTCAAGTCACATTATATTGTGAAGTCACCGGTGATGTCACACATCAACACTGTATTGTAATGTCACAAGTGATGTCACACATTCTATTATGATGTCACATGATGTAACATTCTATTAAAATGACACAAATTAAGTCACAAATTATATTGTGATGTCAGCAGTGAGGTCACGGAGTCAAGATAAATATTGCAAGTCAAATCACATTCGTTTGTGATGTCAGGAGTGAGGTCACATAGCCACAGTCTCTTGTGATGTCACAAAGCCAAGTTTAATGTTTTAAGTAGGGCTGTCAAAGTTAACGCGTTAATAACGCGTTAACTTCGACAGCCCTACTTAATAACGCGTTAACTCAGACTCCTTTTA
>JAPZDV010000026.1:1297071-1310374 GCA_029814665.1 Acanthurus lineatus
TGCACTTATTTTGTTTGCTCAATTTTATGTACTTCTGGAAGGCTTTTAATAACATGCAGCACTGTGGCACACTCCACAGTCAAAAACCTGTGTTTTATGTATTGCTTTTATATACTGTTTTATGGCTTTGTTGCAAAGCACTTTGAGTACCTTTTGGTTATGGTAAAGGGCTATACAAATAAAATTTGATTGATTGATTGATTGATTGAAATAAAGGCATAAAAGTCTTATAAAAGAAGCAGAAAACGCGTGTTGAATGTTGAATTTTGAGTTTAACTCATAATAGGACTGCAGTTCAGATCAGAAAATACTAGTGTATTTTGTTACACTTTGTATAGGCATCTAGAAAATGTATGGAATGGCCCAATTCCTTTTTATTTTACAGTAGACATCGGGTCTAAGGAAAGATTGTTTGTACTGTATTTTACAGTAGCCTACTAGCCTCTCTGATATCTTGTTTGGATTAAAATAGAGGTTACCAAATTCAAAATGTGTCACTTAGCATTTGTCTGATATAATGTATATTGAAGTAATATAGTTAGTATATACTGAATAATATTAGGAGGGCCTCTTCAAGAGTTTAATGAGTGTTTAATAATGGGCAACCTTAATCTTAGTCTCAAGTCTATTATTACAGTGTCATCAGTATGGTATGGGTAAAACCATTTTAACAGGAGATAGACAATACCAATACTGTGGTAGCAAAGGGTAAACATTTTCTTCTTTTTAAAAATATCCCTTTCAATATCAGCTGATCCTGAGGGGAAAAATTGGTGATCAGGATCAGCCCCAAACATCTTGATCGGAGCACCCTAAATGATTAGCCTCATCTTCATAATGTTCTATATCTTTCATGGGGAGGACAGAAAACAGACAGATTGGATCAATTTTAGAGGATTTCATTGTTAAGGACATGTGTTGGTGCTAACAGATGGCTGGTCAACATGCATCAGGACTAGTAAAAACATCTTGTCAGCAATAGACATTACAATGGTTTCAGTAGAAATAGCATCAGTAAGTGGTTGGGAAATAATGGATCAACATACAATGGGAAGTGATGTACCAATTGTTAGTAAATTCGAAAGATGTTTACTTGAGGAATCAGATTATCTATCATTAGGACTTACAAATTAAAGAAGCAAACTTGATAAAATATGTGGAAAATCTAAATGAAAGAATGGGCCTTGTAGAAAGTGAGGAGGGGATAGATGAATGGAATAGATTATTAACTGAGGTGATATGGTCAGTGGCAGCAAAGACAGCCCCTGAGAAGAAGATTCCCCGGGAGGCTCCATGGTTCCCTGGTAGAATGAAGAGTGCTGTAATGCTGTTTGAGCTAGAAATAGGGAATACAAAAATTGAAAAGACATCCTCTGGAGACTTATAATATTGAATATAAGAGACTTAGAGCCAGAGCTAGGCGGGTTAAAAAAGCCAGGAAAAATAGCTGGAGATGTTTCTGGGACTTGAGCCTTTCATAAAGAAAAATTGGACTTTAATTCATAGGGATATGCAAGAAAACTGCTATTCCTGTAATTTGCCTCAGTGGAGAAGAAGCTGTAGACAACAAAGGGAAAGCAACATATTGGCAAAACAATTCCAAAGTGTTCATAGCTCAGACAATGTAAATGAGGAAAATAGGATGAGAAGAAAGAAAACTTTAATAACCAATTGGATAAATTGCAAATATATAATGATATCTCTGATGGTATTAACTTATACTTTACTTTGTATTAATTAAAAGGAGCCATCAGTCAAGGCAAGAACACCATTCCAGGGAGAGATGGGCTAGGGTGACAGACATTGAGGCATTCAGGAGACTTAGTTTTTGAGGAAACACTAGCTTTGATTATTAGCGTATGAGAAACTTGCTGTTTGCCCACAGAGTGGAGACATGCAGTGATAATCCCCATTTTGAAACCTGAAAAGGAGCCAAGTAACCAAAGCTCATATTGACCAACCGCCCTGACATGTTATTTATATTTCTTGATATTCAAAAAGCCCATGGCATGCTATGGAAGGAAGGATTAATAATTACTTTGTATGAGGAGTTAGAGAAAGAATGTTTGATTGGATAAAAAAAAATAACTTTTTATGCAATAGGCAAATACAGATGAGAGTTGGAAGCAAACTCTCTTAGGAGCTTGAAGTGGAGACTGGTGCCCCCCAAGGGAGTATAATTAGCCCTGTCCTCTTCAGTGTATTAATAAATTGCATATTTATTGAAATGGGAAAGGATTTTTGCCTGTCATTATTTACAGACCATGGAGCAATATAAAAACAAGGGAGGAACCTTACTTGTGTTTTTAGCCAAATTCAGAAAAGCCAAAATAAAGTGATTGAGTGGACTAAGAAGTGGGGACTCAGACTCAATAGATAAAGCAAAAGATATGGTATTTGGATTTAAAAAGAGCCAAAGTGCCAAAGAAAGGGCTGATGATTTATAATCACACTCCGGCATTGGTCAAGACATTTAAGTTACTTGGAATTTGACTAGATTAAAAAATGACATGGAGTACTTGCGGAGAAGAATTTGTTAAAATGTGCAAAAATAACAAATGTTTGAAGATGTTTGACAGGGTTGGAGTGGAGGTTGAAAGAGAAACTTTGATGATGATTTATAGGGCTTTGATTTGAGCTACAATTAATTAAAGATTAGGTGTATTGCTCAGCAGCTCTGACAGTGATTAAAGCTCTAGTCTTTCTACAAGCAAAAGCCTTGAGAATATGTTGTAGAGCATTTTGTACAATGCCTGCAACGTCTGCATTATTAGTAGAGACAGGAGAGATGGCCTTGGAATAGGAAGATACTTATTTTGACTAAAATATTTAATAAAAATAAAAGGATATGATGATCTATTTCAAGCAAAAGCTCTGTTAAGTCAGCACTGGGAGTTTTATGGAAAGTGCAAAAAGGACCATAACAAATTTTGGGAATAAGCTGAAATCTAAGGCAGAGGAAAGAGGCATCCTTAAGCCCAAGTGTGCCAATATACCACCTATGGCTTATCATGGATTCTGTAGTTGATTCAAGTATTTTCAACAATGAAAAAGGAGATATTATTAGCAAAGTTCAAAACCAGTTGCAGCAAAAATGAGGATCACACTTACAGATTACAGATTTATGCAGAGTTGGAGAGTGGCATGTGGAATAGCATTTCCTCAGTAAAGAATACAAAAAGGATACAGGATACCAGATCAAACATCAATATTCATGGCAGAGATGCAGGAGATAGTATGGGCACTTTGGTGGGTGGAGGACAATAAACCAACTATTCAGGCATTTTCAGTGACTCTGCAGCAACCATAGCTGCAATAAAAGGAAGGAAGTCAAGATATATCAGCATTTCACTGGACTTTGTAAAAAAATATGATTGAGGCTTAAAAGGAGTAACTGAAGCAAACTACAGAGGGCATCAATATGCCATTGAAGTGTCCAGTCTGTCAAATTAAAGAAGAAGAACACCGGAACACAGGAGGCTCGGAGGAAAAAATAACTGTTTGCTTTTTAGAACTAGCGTTACCAGGTACTGGACTGTTATAGCAGAGTCACAAGTGATTAATGTAACGTCCACTCAGGAGATCATCACAAAGCTGAGTTGCTCAGCTGAAAGTAATAGAGTGAGATTAGGTCTATGTACTATCTGGACGCTTTGACCAACAGCATGTCCCACTTAGCAGCACACATGGACACAAAGGTTGACCCTGTAGTTATTAATATTTTGGAAGAAGTGGCCCATTGCCTGAATATATCTAAATGCAATGCAGGGACAGTTGGGTGCACCCCTCACATGCTGTCTGCAGAAGTCCTGAAAAACTTTTTACTGCCAGGTGCGTCCATCGGTTTATTGGTTTATTGCAAGGCTTTTCAGGGGTTGTGAGAGAATCATTCACCGACTGATGGCAGAATACAGCCTAAAGGCTGGGACACACCAAGCCAACAGCTGGCTCTCCCTCCTCGTCAAGCCGTTGGTGAGCATCATTGACCCAAGTCTCACAGTGTCAGCACCAGTTGAATCAAATGACCACTCTGACTTGCACTTCAGCTAGCGAATCAGTGCAGGAGAAGATAAATGAAGATGGCCTAAAGCAGGGGTGACCACAGTTTTTCAGCTTGCAAGCTACTTATAAAATAACCAAGTCAAAATAATCTACTTACTATAAAAATACATGTGTAATGAAGGTAATGGAAATGAGAATTGAGGATTTATTAACTTTGTACTGGTCCTTTAAAATCAAGTGGTGAGCACTATGTCGAACCAAGGAGGCAACAGCAGCTTTTCAATTAAAACAAGATTGTTGTTTTATTACAATCTGGTTTGCGCACAGGACACATCAAGGGCTCTTCCTTTTTTTAAAAAAAAAATAAAAGAATAATAAGCAAAGATAAAAAATTAAAAGAACGTATTTAAAACAGGCCAGCAGTCTCCAATACAAAATTAAAAACCTGTCAACAGTCCCATTAAAACAATACACAAGGGCCAGAGTTCAGATCTACGACGGGGATAAAAACAAGAAGGACCGATAACGGCTGTTTCCCGGCACATAGTTCGATGTCCGCCACCACAACCCTCTCTGGCTTTCTCCTCCGACTCACTCAGTACGGGGACGGACCATCGGCCAGGACACCTGAAAAAGATAACCACAGCGGCAGTGGGGGGTGCACAACACCGTACAGTTAAGTGGCCTTCTTGGCGTGTGCCAGAGTGTTACTGGGTCCCAACGGGTACTTACGCAGCTAGGCAGAGCTCCTCACTCTGCCGCTGCTGTAAGGTCGCGTTGTAACACTCTGGGCTTTTTCGGCTCCGCTGTTACCACCGCTTCCGCTGGTCTCTGCTTGCCGGCTGCCTCGGTCGTCGTCCTTTTGATCCTTCCAGCTGCGTGTCTGCCCTCGTGTCTCTCCTCGCGTGTCTCCTCATGTCTGCCGTCCGCACCTGTACCCTCTTCCTCATATCAGTCGGCTCTGACCGCCCATTCCCCAGCCCTATTGGCCAGTCTGTGCCGACGTAAACGCTTCGCAGGTGCAGGTTATCAACTATCATGAAGAATGTCCAGCGGAAGTAAAGCATAAAACTCAAAATCACTTTGACCTAAAATCATGCAATAAAACAATTAAATCAACACTAAAATCTAGTAAAATGGCTGGTTCATCAGACAGGTGAGGGTGGACCCACCAATGGACCCAGTAGGGTCCACTCACTCCTGCCACAGATGTGAAAAATTGCTGATTCATGTCAGCCACACTGACCATAGCTGCGCTGCAGCTACTGGTGACTCCAGCATCTTCCTGAAAAGAAAAGGATATACCTCTGGGACAAATTTATTTGAGCCATCTAAAGTGTTCAACACCACCAAACCATCACAAAGTTGGAGGCCAATTTTTCATGGGAAATGAAAGTGCACTGGAGAGAGGGCAGCCTCTGCAAGATTCTGAGGCAGCAAGTGGAAAACTAATGTTTTCTCCACTCTCATTGCAGCACACCCAGAACATGCCTTCACTCTGCAAGAGAAGATCATAAAAAATTACATAGTGTGCAGGATCGGAGCAGAACTGAAGAACGGGAACCAGCAAATCCAAGGAGATTGCACCAGTGCAAAAAGAAAACTAAAATGTTGTAAAAGTTAACATGCAGACTAGTTTGAACTAACAAGGTTTACTTAAACCCTCATGCCCCATTGATGAATCCAAAAAAACTTGTACAAATCTGCAAACAACTCTAGTAAAATTATTAAACATCAATTTCTTTTTCTTTTTTTTGTCAAAGGGCTGTCCTTTATATTCTACGATGATTTACTCAATCAAATAAAATTAACCCTGTAGATGCAAGTTTTGATTGAATGCAGCCTATTACAAGGAGGTGAAAATGTATTGAAATTAACTACTCTAGTAACTATGTGATTTTTATTATTATAATCGCAGGCTGACCTAGGTCAATGGCCAGGCAATACATTGACTTTACTGCATTGTTACTTTTCATGCTATGTCAAACTGAACAAATTTGTAACACACTTACTATTTACTACAAAATTTGTAGAATTGACATCAATTGAAACCCCTCTTTTAGACCCCCACTTTAAAATTAAAGCCAAAAATGGAGGAGGAGAGGAGGGGATCACAAGAGGGAATCACAGGAAGGGATCTGGATGCTGCTTGAATCCGTATTTGAATCACCCAAATTACAACTTCAACTTCTTTGTCCCATAAGATGTCCGGTTTTAATTCAATGCCTGTACACAGCGTGGTTATCTCTTCTGCAAGATAATCCTTTTTCCTCAATTGACTAAGATCCTGCTCACAAATTCAATTAATTTTCTTATTAAATTAATTTCTAAAATACATAATGCAACTCACTTTTTTTTCCTATTGCCTGATCATTAAATCTTCATGGCCAAACTATCTCTATCACAGTCATCTGCTAAAGCGTCACACCGGCATTTTAACAAACCATTGCTAAAAATATTCAAATCATGTGATTATTTTAAGTGTTAACCAGATAAATTTGTGTCTGAAAATGGTGGTACAGATATTTTGGTATGCACTTAAAAGGGATGCATTAGGAATAAAACAAGCAACAACAGGCAACATTTTCTGAGACCCGAAAATAAGATATTCATGAACACACACTAAACTTGACTCTTTGTGCTGGAAGTAGAGCTGAATTTCTCAACTCCTGGCACAGAGAATGAGACAATGAATTCTATTCTATCTCAGCTATCAAGGCTAGTTATTGACATAATATTATTTTGAATTAGAAAATATTTCACTGTGAATTTTGTAGCTTTTATTCGAGGTTTTATGTGTTTCTGAAGTTACTCTGAACAGAGATAGGCATTAATGCAGAACTTAAAGCAACATTATGTTACTATTTGGCCTTAAAGTAAAGCTTAAAATTCATTTTCTTGGTACACAGATTTAATAGGGTGAATGGTGTCTCTGTGTTATAACTCTAGTTTTTCAGACATAAAATTGGTAGGATGCCATTGAATTCTTTAGTTAGAACATATTCTGTGATTGACAACAATGTTACAGTAACCATGAATTTGTAATAATGGCTGAGGTCTCACAGTCAGAAATTACATGGACCCTAAATCACAAAAGCCATTTTTTCTATCTTAACATTTTTATTACCACTTCAACTTGAATTATTCTTCATCCTTGTTTATTAGGTGCCAAAGCTCCCACTTTCCTCCCTCACAATACTCTTCTGCCATGCCTCCATGAGGGATAATGGGGAAATTATCAGAATAGCCACCTTTTCATTTGTTTTCTGTGATACCTTTCAACTTTATTTCTGCCTTTTTAATGAGAGGTCACTTTCTTTTAATACCAATATTATTGTTAATTATTTTCAGATGTTTCGCTGACCTCCAGTCTCTAATCCCAGTTAGCCTGGCACACTGTGGTGGTCGCCTGGTGAAAAAGTGCACAAACACAAGTGCACCAGCACCTTTAACTCTCTTCTAGAATTTAACATGCAAAGATGAGTGCGTCTTGACCAAACTGTCCAATAATTAATCCAAAGATGGCACAAGAAAAGTAGATATTTCATTCTCATTAGTTGTTTTTCAGATGTTTGGTAAAAGACTTCCATCACTTACAAAAAATCTTTTATCCCTGACAGGAACTTGAGGGAAATGATGACAACATTTTTTTTCAGTGATCTGATTTGTCAGTAGACTATGATCTGATCTTCTTAAATCATTTTCTTCTGAGCCGGTCAGCTGTGCTTGATAGGTTTCCATGGTAATGCACCCCAGTTAACAGTGTCCCATCTTTGTGATGCAAGAAACTCTGACTGAAGCCAAAAGATAGCTAACCAACCTCCCTACTGCATTTTGTGACTCAGGCCTTGGTTAACCTCATTGAGCCAAGAACTCTCAAGAAACAACAAATTCTCTTTTTACATTTTTGTTTGTGGACAAACTGAATTTCCAAGATAGATTGCCATTTTACGCACAAGGCTATTGTATAACATATATAAAAAATTAAAATACAGCTTCCTTTTTCTTCTACTACAATTAAAAATTATGTGGTTAAGTAATTCCTTAATTCTTGAAAACAAAATGTAACAATAACTACTTTTCACATTTGAGGACAAAAGCTGTCCGTAAGTCTGGTGGTGCAGCAGTGGATACTTCTAAATCTCTTTCTAGACGGCATCCTGCAGGCGCTTTGGAGGCACCTCACCTCATCAATTTCACTGCTGGATAAATAGAAGATCAAACAAATAAGATATAAGAAATTTGTGAATTCTCAAGCTTTAAAGGTCTTGGCAGGTTTTTTATTATCTTTAGACAGCGTCAGGCTAGCTTGCATGAGATTGATATCAATCCTCTAATTTCACTTTTGGAATTAAAAAAAAATCAAATCAGTCAAAACTACTAATCTTATTTCCTTATAAAGTTGTTGCAGGACTTTTGTAGAATATCTCAAACAAACAGTAAAATAAATCACAACATTTGACAGTGATTGACAGTGACAGTGAGGATGAAAATCTGCTCTGGGGTCAGTTAAGGATTGGTAGCATTCCTGTTAGGCCTCCTAAACATCCGGTTTATCTGAGGGTATATAGGGCAAACATCTTTCTTACTTTAAATTTGTAATTAGTATTTTGGCTACAGACTGTGTAAACTATATTACTTCTGCAAAAAGAAAATATGTTTCATAAAAAAGTTCTCTTTTCCAGAACTCTCTGCACCAGCTATGCTGCTTCCTGCCTAAGGGACATCTTCCTGTTGATGCAGACTTTTTCTATAACAGTTCTATTAGCACCCTGCTTCAATGAAAAATAGAAGTAGCCTCAGGCGTGTTAAGCAGCTCTCAACTATCTTACCTGCAGTTTTCACACAATAAGAGGTAGAGACAGCTATGGAAGGCTCTTGGTTCTCTTTGAAGTGGTATTATTACAAGCAAGACAATAGGTGAGGGATTTTAAAGCAGCAACATTGCAGCAAATTAAAATAATGATGTCAGAATGTAAAGCCAGACTAATCCAAAAGAGGGCTTTGGGAACAAATTAACTGCCCTTTTAGACTGCCCTGCCAGTGATACAAAGAATAGTTGTTTAATACAGTTGTTAGACACTACTGAGGTTTCATTGCAGTGTTAGTGTTAGCTGTGCCACAAAAGTAACCTAAAAATATTCCTATTTTATTGCAGTTCGGCCCAAGAATTCAATGGATCAGTTTGTACCACACATGATTTCAGTTTAATTTAGCAGCCACAATTTGTGTACTTGTTACTTTGGGCAAACTGTGACAAAAGGCAACTTAATTTTCAGTAGTGACCATAAGTTTAATTGAGCTAGCCAGAAACTTTTTATTTCCCCTCAAAGTTTGTGTCTACCGAATATCCTTGTTAAGACCAAGCATTAAACTTAATGATTACAGTTATTATAAACAAACAATGACTCTACATATTTTCCTGATCATTAACACAGCATATGTATTTTGAAAGAGAGAATACAAAACTTTCATGTACAAAACACACAAACTGTACACAAACTTTTCATGTCTTTGTATTGTTTCATTTTTTAGTTTGATTTTTGGACAGAAAGGGGGTTGTCCTCGTGCTCTCATAATGTAAACTACACTTATAGTACGTATACATTCATTTTTTTCTCATTCTTCCACAGACATAATTATCCATGTACTAATGTTATCTTACTTATATTGTAAGACATGAACATGCAGGTTAAGTGAATATAAATGGATTCGAGCGACTTCTTGATTAGGGCAATGACAAGTTTGGCTTATAGGGCAAAGTAAACAAGGCAAGCAGTTCTTCAACAAAACTTTTGTATGAATTATTTTTAAAAATATATGTAAATTTTTTTTTTGAACAGCACACTTCAAGAAAAACTTAATTCAAAAGTTAATTTCACCTTCTATAGGGAGAGAAAGATGGCAGACAGAAGACCAGGAGAGTGCTATAGAGGCACTGTGTCAGAGTCTCTGAGATCTTTGTCAACATAGCAGTATTACCTTAAATTCATGTCAAGGATCATTACTGGTGACAAGAGCAGGGTCTACAGCTACAGCCTGGAGTCCAAACAGCAGTCCTACCAAAGGAGAGCAAGCAGGCTCCAAGACAAAGAAGGCAAGTCAGGTCTCAAGCGCGTTCGTTGTTTTATTTGACATTTACAGTTGTTGACTGTGAATTTATCACCCAGGTAAGACTGTCAATTCTAAGTACTAAATGATATAACAAGGCTTATGAGGGAAAACATTCAGCATAAACAACCTGAATTTCTGAATACTGGCAACTTGGCCCCCTGAAACGTTTTTCTGTACTTCCAAAAGAAATTTGGTTTCTGGGAAATAGCAGTAGAACAAGGTTTCATGTCCATGGTAAAACTGCAAATGCACTCTTACAAGTGGTCACAAAAACACGTTACTCAGATGTATCTGTAAACGTGCAGATTACTGTGCAGTGCTCCTGACCAGACCATTGCAAATGCATTCTTCCAACTCAACTTAAACGCTTGAAAAAACATACCAGAACAGAATGAACTGACAAATGACAGAAGAAAAATGCCTTGACTTAGCACCAAAACTAATTAACTGATTAGCAACAAATGCAATGAAAAATGGTCGAAAGGATACATTGACGGGACATAACAGAGTTGTGACAGGAAGACCTAAACATAACAGAAAATAACTCAACTCAGAAAGCAAACCCTGACATTCTTACCCGTATTTGTGTATTTGAATCGGAAAGGTATACCTTTTCTATTTTTTATGCTGGTAACAGTCATTTGGTTTTAGAGGTATATAGGTGCATATCATCTGTATGGTAATGAAAATTGACTATTTGCAGATGATGTCACCAAGGGGAAGCATAAAGATAGAAAAAAGTATAGGGGCAACAACCAGTAACCATAGTGCACCAAAAATTACTTCATAAAATTCAGCGATTATATTATTGTAAGTATGCTAAGTTCTGTTTGTAAAATTAAAACAATAAAAACACTGGGCCGGTGTTTGGCTCACTTGGTAGCATTCGCGGCTCATATACGGGAGGCTTAGTCCTTAGTCCGAGATCGAACCCGGTTCCCAACCCTTTGCTGCATGTCACTACCCCCTCACTATCTATCTCCCCATTTCACCTCTGTCCTATCAAATAAAGGCCGAAAAGCCCAAAAAATATTAAAAAAAAAAAAAAAACAATAAAAACACTGTCCCCTGTGTGCAAATATGCTTCTACCGAGAGCTTAGAAGAAATATATATGTATTTATCATCATATGTTTGTAGTATGGCTGTCCTGTAAAAACCATATATCTCTAAAGCAATGAATTTCTCATCAGCTCAGAGAGCTGAGAGCTGTTTTCAGCTTGTGACAGTAATTTTTCCTATCAATCCTAGGGGCTTTTCAAATCGTTTAGATTACAATAGAAGAATTAGCACTTAAAAAATAACCTTTATGCTTCAGTTTATCAAACCACTTAAAATTAACAACTTAAAATGACTAAATTTCTCTGTTCTCAATAAAATAAAAATGTAATAGTTTGTCATATTTTGTAAGAGACATGCAGTACTTATAATCACATAATAAAGTATTTTAATCCTAACCAGGGTTTGTAAATGTTTCCCAAAGTCATGACTTTCATTCTATGAAAAGGGTTATGTATGTCCACTTTAACACGACATACAAGCCGTCCATCTCAAGTGTCACATTCCACCCACAGACCTGCTGTTGCTCCTCAAGGGATCTCTCCTCCTCCGAAGTTGTTTTCACAGCCAAAGTGTCACTGGGTTGAATCTTTCGTTTTCAAGTAACACTTCACTTGCTTTACTTTACTGGTGTCTTCAACCTATACCTTTACCTTCAAAAACTATGTGTGGTACGGTTTGCAATAACTATAGAGAGAAAAACAAGATTTTTGATCTGGAGTGTTTTAAACATACAATATGTATGTGTGTGTGTGTGTGTGTGTGTATATATACGCATATATACTGTATGCATTCCTCTGTGTGAGTTTGAGCGTGCGTGTATGTGTGTGTGAGAACTGCACGGCATGATGCCACCCTTATTTTGTCTGGTCCACACTGACATTATGCCAGGCTTCATCTGACACCTTCTTCTGGTCTGTGTGTGTGAGTGTGGGAGACTGCATGCATTCAATCTCAGTGCCAGCAATTTCCTGCAGCAGGATGCTGTCAGTCCATTTGATGGAGAAATACAATTAAGTTTCATTTTTACATTTAGCTTCTGCTTTTCTGCTGGGCTAAATTGTCAGCTGCCTTCTCCCAGCACAACATTGTTGTTTAATATCCCTTTTTTTTCCTTTTATGTTGTCATTACTCCTTTATTCCATCACTGTAAAGCTTCATTTTTGTCAGAAATATGATGGCTATTGTGGTCAATTAAAGAGATGCATAATTATTCTTTTCTTTTTTTTAATGCATCTAAAAGGCATTTCCCTTCTAGGTGTTGAGGCTGTTTGGAAATGGTTTGGTGATATAAAGGTGTCTTATTTTTCTTCTTTTTCATTTCTACAAAGACATAAACACATTTCTCAAGAAAGTTTGAATCCTCTGACTTTGATCTATAGTTCCCACTTTAAGATATTTGACATAATGAAAGGACTATGTTTGCTGCCCACGCCACATTACACAATTGGCTTCCTGCTTTGGTGTGTTGATTTGGTTGTGTGTGTCTTTGTGCGTGTGTGCTTGGATATATGTAAACCTCTGTTTGTCTGAATATAGCTTAGTTATTATGTGGGACAACAGTGCCCCCTGCAGAACAAACTTGAAGTACTATCAAGAGTAACAGTATAGTTTTTGTGATTGCCTAGGCACTTAAGCATGTGTGTTTAGCCCCTAAATTCAGTTTTAGCTCACAGTGTCTCTGCTGTTGCTCCCTTATTACAATTTGAAGCCAGAGAGTCATCAAAGATAAAGCATTACTTTATACACTTGAAAAGAACCTGCTCGCTTTGATGCTGAGAGAAGAGACAGAGACATGGCAGCCTTTCAGTTCAGGCCCCCTGTGGTAGAAAAATTCAGCAGCTTGAGGTCATTCTGCTCCCCAACAGGTCCAGTATATACATACTGCTTTGTGTGAGACTTTGCAGTTGTAAAGCAAATATTTCAAGATCATTTAAGGATAATGGTGATTTTTTTTTCACTGCAACTGAATTGGATTTTTTTCACATGAGTGTAAGAGTAATTACAAGATTTAGATACAAATTACAGACCCGGTTTTACTGGCCAACATCCATATGTAACGGTGTATATGTGGTAAATAATTCCACTTGCTATAAGTTGATTTTCATTTATTTTATTTTTACCGGCTCA
>JAPZDV010000026.1:1310474-1372376 GCA_029814665.1 Acanthurus lineatus
ACATTGTCCCCAATCCTAAGACAGCAAACGTCTGTAGAAGATTTTTGAGAAGCATCAGGAGCATTGCCGAGGTGCTGGCTGCCCATAAGAAAAAAAAAGCATCTCCTGTGGTTAACATACTTTGATATCCGCAGAGCACAACCCAGCAAAAAGCAGGTTAGCAGATTTCTCAAATGAAATTAAACTTTTCCTTAGTCTTTTTTATGAGTATTTTCATGAGTATTTGTTTTTTACTTGAGAAAATATTTTCATCTCTCTCACCACTGTTGACCTTATAGTTGACTAACTGTCTTTACTGACTCAGCCGTCTATCAACTAAGACAATGAAGATAAAGCTATGAGGTTCAAGAAAAAGTTGAGTTAGTAAGCAGTAGACCTGATGAAATTTGTATGAAAAAATAACCAAGAGAAATTGAAATGGGAGACAAAGAATCTTGCATACAGGAGTTAAAGACAACTTTTGGCAAAGATTAGATACATAGCAAAGTGCTGACTCCAGTGACTATTAAGTAAGGGACTGCAATCATGTCTGGCCATGATGCTCCTTCTCAGTCACTAAATCAACCAATAGCAGGTGACAAGTTATGGATGGATAAAATCTTTGTGCACCTTGTAATGAAAAGCTCTACCCACTATTTATTGTGTCAAACGTTTGCTTGGTTCAGTACACTGAAAGTTGCGAAAGAAACTATAAGATATTTACTGAATAGTTACAATTTCATTATCGGTCAATGCAGTTATTGTTATCAGGAAATTATCCCTCTATCATTCATGTTACTTTTTGATGTGCAGCAGTGTGGATATCAGGTATGTTCAAACATTTAGAGAATATATTTTTCTTGTGTTGTAAATGGTCATGTTTGTATTGAAGCTGCTCAATTCAGGAAATGCTCAATTTTTTCTAACTTCCTCTGGTACTTCTTTTTTAAGGATGAGAAACATATTCAACTGCAATATTAACTGATGAGGATTTAAAAAAAAAATAAAATCAATTTTCATTTTCACTGGTAATACAGAGGCTGGTACATCCAATTAGTCAATTCATGTTGTGTCTTGTTCAAATGGCTGTTGCAGACCTCAGATCTGATTATGAACCATGCTCACATGGTCCAGATTTCAAGCCTGAGACTCTTGGCAACTTTTTGCTTTTCATTCTGATGTGACAACACAGCTGTCATGTGAGAGAAACCCTGAAGAATTGGGAAAACCTTGGCTGCAGAGTGAGCAAACATTGATGGAAATCCCTGCTTGCGCTGGCGCCCCATTCTGAGGAGCATCCTCCAAGTCACAGAGAGTGTCTGTCTGGCTCTCACACTGAAATGTCTGTCATCTTAATGCAAACAGTGTCAGTGATGCAGCAACTCTCAGCAGGTAGAGGACTTGGCCCGGCTTTGACTGGATTTTGATTGAAGCATAACATAACTGCAGCTCAGTGTTCAAACCGGATGCTCTGTATATAATCACAGCTGGAATTATTGATGTATCGATCCTCCTGTTCCACAGCAAGACTGTGTCACAGGAAACACACCAATTGTGACTGAATTTCTCAGTGCCACACTTTTATTGGAGCCAAGGACACAACATTCATGAATTAACCTTCAGTGATACTTTGAAAAAGAAGAAGCTCTGTATCTCCATATTTTGCACTTTTATTTGGTGCGGGAAAGTAGAACAAAGACTATTTCCTCTGATTTTAATTTCAGCTGTCCTTATACCGTATTCCATGTCATGATCCAAATCCTCAAGCCCACAAAAGACAATTAAAAAAAAACCCCCTCAATGGTCTTATTCACCATTCCTTGAGTATATAAAGGTCAATATGCAGTGTGCCTAAATGTTTGTGTGTGTCTGTGTGTGTGTGTGTGTGTGTGTTCCAGCTGACCTGGTTCATTTCTGCTCAGTGATGCTCGAGTCTGTGTCCAGTTAAGCAGACTTTTGGATCATAACCTCAGTACTTAGTTCATTCATTTAGGAGCACAAATCACACATACACACATACACACACACATGCACATGTGCATGGACACACGTACACAATCAGACATCCAAACACAAACACAGACTCTCTAGGCACTCACAGGTTGAATGTGTTGGAGGTCAGCCCGACTAAAACTGGACTGAGAGTGAGAGGCAGACTGCCAGCAACCTCACTACAGGGTCAACTGAGGAAACAGCCACAGAGCCAACTCCACCCCCTCACATTCATAGACACACCAATATATTATGTAAATGATAAATCCTACTGTAAGAAACTGAAGCCATGTTGAAGATGACAGAATCAGTGGTTAAATGTATTTATCTTAACATAATGAAGACCACAAAAAGTCAAAGTGATTTTTCTAACCGATCTCGACTCCTCCCACTTAAATTAACCTCTTTTTGTGCAGTAAAAGGTAGCTAGCAGATACATTCCCAAAACCAACAAGAAGGCACAAAAGGTAAAATTGGCAGACAAAATCATCATGTTTCAAGCAGTGTTTGTGCTGATTAGGATCCAGTATGTCAGTAAAATCCAAATTTGATGCCAATTGTAAGGGCAACAAACTATCCAATTATTAAAGTACTGGTGGTTCAATCACTGTGTCCTACAACCTGCAGGTCAAAGTGTCTTTGGGTAAGATACTAAACTCCCAACAGCTCCCGATGGCTGTTCAATCAATGTGTGAGTGAGCGTTTTTATGTGTTTCTGATGAGCTGATTTGCACTTTATACAGAAGACCATGCCACTACTGTTTAAATGCGTGTGTGTGAATAGCTGATGCAGACTTTTGTTATAAATTGCTGTGAGTGGTTGAAAAACTACAAAAGTGCTACAACAATGCTTTCCATTTGCCATTTTTATACAGAGCTACAAATGCTGAAGTCCTTGTCTGAGTGATCCTGCAAAATTTAATGGCATTTGCCGACTAGTATCACTGCAGAGAGAAAATGCAAGCGAGTTATGAGCAGCAAAAAACATTTTTTTTTTTATTGTTCAAAGAATCATGGTTTTTAAGAATGGACCGCTCAGGTTGAGGAGATTTAAAAACATGCCAAAACTGAAAATAAGGTTTACTGGCATTCAAACCAAAAACTGGCATCTTACTTAATCTACATAAGCAGCTGTCCCTATATAACACGTCTGTGCGAGAGTTTGGGAAATGGCCCAGTGTGTACGGATGTGTTCAGCACCTCTGTGCGCTGTTGTCACTGCCACTGAAATCAATCTGGCAGGAGGAAAGATTAGAGCATTGATTTGAGGCCGGTGAGTAATACTACTGCAGAAAGCATACATCAAAAGCCTGTAATGTGGTGGGACAGAAAAGGCCGTTGATTTCTTATTTATGGCCTTATTTCTAGATCGTCTCTTTCCAAGGCAGCGGAGAGAGAGAAAAAGGCAGTGAGAGAAAAGAGGGAGCAATGGCTAGAGATAATGATGAAGGAAGAAAGGCAGAAAAGAGGCTGTGACATAACAGAAAGTAAAAGACAATCCAAACTAAAGAAATATGACAGTTGGAGTGGAGTGGAAGATAGAACAAACTAGCAGGAACATCTCCTCTCATGTTTCCTCTTTTCTTGTCCTCCTCTCCTGTCATGACCTTCTCTCTCCTTATCCCCTCACCTGACCTGACATTTGAGATTATAATAATAAAGTCAGTTCCAACTGTCTAACTTACATTTTGGGGTTGAAACACCGTTCAGTGGCTGCATTATCTGTGAATTTGCAGGCAAGGCATTGAGGAAGGACAGGAAGGAGGACGTTATGTTTTCGGTTCTGTCTGTATATTTGTCAGCAGGATTATGTAAAAACTACCAGCCTGAGTTTCATGAAACTTGGCAGAAGGGTTTAGCATGGACCAAGGAAGAAAGCATTTGATATTGGAGAGGATGTGAATAAAGAGGGTTTTACACAAGATATTTTTCACTTTTAACATGGTGGAACAAGGCATTTGGCCATGCTGAAATAAATGCCAGTAGGTGGCAGTGAAGTTCAGTGGTAACATAGCATAAAGAACTGCAAAAATGTGATACATTTACATCAAAAAATCTACATTTAAGCATACCAGCATCTTCTGGTTAGCCTACATGTGTAGTTGCTCAAAGTAACTGTTACTGAGCACTCAGAGGTTTCATAAGAGAGCTGTATCACCTCTGTACCAACTATTTTTTCTCATTCTAAGGTGTGACTGTGTAACATAAATACACACATATTATGGAAGTAATTATATTTCATTCACAGCAGAATATGAATAGTCTGCAATGAACTCCATCAAAAATTCTGAGATATTAAAGACTATACTCAAAAACCATAGCTATCCAGATGTCCTTTGGGAGGTAAAGTATGTACAATTTGGTAGTAAAAGATGTAAAAAAGAGTTTAACTAACTGACAGGTAGAATTCAGTCATGCATAATAAATAAACATAATAAAACTAATCCAATCCATGAGAACTTAAAAATGCTTTCAGGATCTATGTGCTGTTTGCTACTAGCCAAAGATTTGCTGGCGCTATCCTGTTTGAGACAGGTCACTTACCCCCCAGCATACATGGCCCAGCATATGAAGGCTCCCAGGGTTCACCAAAACTGTGTGAAGATGGGTATTTTTCTGTAACAGTCTTATAATAATCCGGACAAGAATTTTAGAGACGACAGCTGATGCTCCCCTAGTCCAGTAGAAGGTTTATCTGTGAACACTGTGGAACCGTTGTGGTAGAGAAGAGGACCAGGGAAGCACCAGTCACTGAGGTTATGGTCAGCACTGGACTGATGGATGGGCATATTGTGATGGCAACAAAAAGATAACCATGTTCCTAAAATAGATATGACAATAAGGTTGCCAATAAAGTGCTTTTCATTTGAGTTGCATTCAGATAAAAGCCAGGTGTTGAGGCAGAGCATAATGCCAATACGTCCAGGTCCTCTATTGAGAGTGGGTGTTGGGTTGGAATCTACTCTGGAAAAGTTTGAGGATGTTCAAAAATTTAATAAGGTCTCATTTCAACAATTTTGCACTGCTGTTTTTGAATGTTATTTGTGCCAACATGCATGGTGGCCCTGTCAACCTTAGGATAGGCTTTTAAATTTCTCGGAGTTCATCTGCATTGTCATGTTCAGTAGCATGTGGGAAAATGAGAGAATGAGATTTTTTTGGAAAGTGGGTTTTTTTCACATTTCTAACTATTGAGTCAATGGTTGAAAACCATATCTACACAATGTAGATAAATAGCTGTATATACTGCTCTTTTAATTCTTTGTTGCAATGCATCATATTAAGGACTACAACCTTCCACGTCACTGTGCAACCCTACTCCTATTTCCAGACACACAACCTATAGTGGCTGTGCTTGCAGATTTGCATATCATAGCAGAGTGGACTATTAGCCTGGCTGTGGGTCTGCATTCCAAGCAGCCAAGAAACCTCCTAGTTTTATGCATATATTCATCTGGCCAAGGGTCAGATGTCATAGCTCACTGACTTATTATTAACCGTCAAACATCAAGAAGCAGGGTGACTTCAAAGCTCTCGAACAGTCCTCCTGACAACATTGGTTTAGTCCATATTATGCAACTACATCCAAAACCCACTTGTACAGGCAAAAATGAGCAGTCTTTAATTGAGAAAAGAAAGTCATTTCAGAGTTTCAAGTCAACATTACACATACATATTTAAAATTAACTTGCAGTAGTATAAGCTTAGGTAAATGACAATTATTGTCTTTGATGTGTTCACTAGGTCATGTTCCTTTGGCAATTACTGATCACACTTACTGACAGAAGTTTAAACTACGACTACTATTTTTTGTTTTACAACCACTACCATTGTTAAAGTTTGTTTCCTTTATGAAGGAATCTCAAGAAATGCTGCAGTTTCACAGGGTCTTAGATGTCTAAGAAGAGTCATTGAGTTTGAAGGCAAAGCCAGTGTAGAAAGGCCATCTCTATGACAAGACAATCTGGAAACTGGTATGTGTACAACTTTACAAATGATTAGTGTAACATCACAAACTCTCAAAGAGTGCATTGATTCATATGGTGGAATTCAGAGTACAAGTGAGTAACACAGGGCACACTCTGACACAAACCAGAGTCCATCTAAAGCAACACAGTTAGCTAAACCTACAGTTTACGCACTATAGCCTACAAGATGAGGAAGATACCAGCAGGTTCAGCTGGATTTTCAAGGTCAGACAGAGCTGATCACAGGAGGCAAGAAAGTGATCTGGTAGGCAGTGAGTAAAACACATGCACACACTCACCCCAAGATTTGTAAGTGGTGCTCTTTGACTTTTATAGATAGGCCAAACTGACAGTAAACATATCCAATGTAGAGTATAGAGAAAATAAGTCTTAAAAAATGATTTTAATGGAGATGTTATAAATTTCACAATTTATAGATAGTCACACACTTCAGTGACACTGAAGAATAATTCTGTATGTTTCTGCTCTTACGTACTGTCTTACACCTTCTTAAAACTCCTGCAGATGTTGCACAGAGAACTATACACCCTTAAAAGGGTACTGATGTGATAACTACACAGCAAACATGATGAAAAAGCTTTTGTGTGATGTTACATCATTAACTGCACATTCGTAAAATGATGCAATGCTGTTTGTATGAAAATATGTGCCTAATTATATTTTGTATGATTCTGTTTGACTAAGCAGACGTAGTTGACTAAACTGAGCTCTCATGCTAAAAATACCTAGTGTAGGTGCACTTGAACTTGCATTAACAGTTTTTATTAAACCAGCACAGCGGCAATCAATTGTTATTAAAACTGCTCAACCCTTACTTTGTTTTCACAATTTTAAGAAACAACTTATCTGATTCAAGATGATAAATAACTTTAATTTGCCTGTTTGTTGCAACTACTGCTAATAATAGCGCCCAGGAAGAAAATAGCAAAAAATCAGTAGGCTAATGCTGAAGTACAGCTTCCATTTGTGTCTATGTATGTGTAATATCATAGCTGATCTCAGACAGTGAAACTGAGTCAAGTACAGCATGACAAGCACACTCCTGTGTTGCTAGCACATGATCCCAGGATTATCCATATTGCACAAACTTCCAAAAAGTACTGCTCTCACCTCAGCTTGATTAGCCCCAGCATTTGCCAGTGAGACAGGGCCATAAACATGAAAAATGACAGAAGTGAAAAGTAACTTTGCTCTCAATATTTTTCATAATTTCATTCAGTAATCAAGCCAAAAGCCTGCTAACAGTCAGTTAGCTTAGTTGCAGACTGAACAATGAGTTCATACAATTTATTTAAAAGATGTAGTATTTGTACCATTGACTCTTGTCAAAGAACTGTCTGCAAACCATTCCTCTTTTGTGGAGCTGTAAGAGAGAAGGTTAAATAAAAGTGGATTGTGCAACACAGAAAATAAACTATCTTGGCTCTATCCAATGCATTATTTGCTATTTTAAAAGCTGGTGTGGCCAAGCCTTAAATCTTTAGATTGCATTTTGGGTCTCAAAGTCTTTATGAAAGAGGATCAAGTGTTATTATTCTCTCTCTAAAGAGCATTTGAAACAGTTCTTGTGGATGACAACAGAACATATCTTGGCTACAAACCTGTCTTCACAATTCTGTAAGTCCTTCTTTGGGACATTGAGATGGACTTAATTGAACTGCTCAGGCATATTAAGGTAAAACTAATAAAAGCTCATAAAAAAGACATCTACAGGATGATTCTAAAGTTGGGATAAAGTTGACTACTTTACTGTTAACATAAAAATCCAATTAATCAAGCAACAGACATAAGCCTTATTTCTTCTTGGTCTGCAAGTAAGTATCCACTTTAGAATACTATAAGACAAGAAAAGCAGGATGCAATTCTGAAAGGTCATTTTAACATTTGTTGAATGGAAGTGTGTTCTTATATACATTTTTAATATGTTGACCTTTTAAAAAAATCACTCAGTTGGTCTGTACCCATGATCTTTGTGTCTATATGTGCTGCCGGTGCCACTTCCTCCCTCTCCACTTTGAACTTTCTCTCCTCTTTCCTGACTTCATGCTACATTTTCTTTTTTTGTTTCCTCTTATATCCTCTTACAATAGTTTGTTTTTAAGTTTAAGACTTAATCTCAAGCAAATCTGAATTAGTACTTAGCATGGTCTGATAGTTTTAGGTTGCTATGATCCCATATGGTCAGTTCAGTCCAAAGTTTAACTTTGCTTTGGTCTTGATTGGGAAAAATTTGGTATTTTTGCTTTTATGTGCTCACATTGCTCAAAGCAAAGAAGTTCAAGATCTCTGGTAATATATTCTGACAGGATCAAGAAGTAGGGGAACATGTGTTATTGATATTATGTGATAATGTCCTTTTATGAAACAGAAATGACAGAGAAAAACTATTAAAAAAACTGTAAATAAAGGGGAGAAAGTTAATTTACAGTAAGTGTAAACAATCAGGAAAATATAATCCTCATTGATTTTAAGTTTCAATACCCACCAAACAAGTAGAAAATTCCAAACCGGCATTGGGAATTGATTAACAGACACACTGTACAGCTGAAAACACAACTAGAAACTGGAATAGAGAGCATATCTAGATGTTGGTACTTCAAACAGCAGAGGGCTCTCCTGTGACATGCTAGGTATCTTAGCTTTTCTCTCTCCCTCACACATAGACAGAGAAGCTATAGCGTATTCTCAGTGACGCACAAACTGACACAGCCTCTCAGCCAACTCCTGTTGTATTCAGATTGGTAGCATCATTTGCAGTGCCGGTCTACATAAATGCATGCATGTAGACATCTAAAAGTGGCAGCATAACATTCAAAGCAGCACACACACATCAACACACATTCCCACAGGCGCATGTACACAGAAAAAAGCAGGCGGGAAAATGAAATGATGATGGTCAGATGGGTAGATGGCAGAAGCAGAGCAGGTGACAGAGATCATTTCCTCCTTCTCTTTCAGTGAAGTGGTAATTCTGTTCAAGTCTGCGATATCATTCCCCTGCCTGCCTGTTTTCCCCCGAGGCCTGAAGAAAGATGGAGAGATTCTCCTCTGATTCAGGACGCCCAGTTCTCTGGGCCAAAATAGGCCTTATGAATAAACCATAAACTATGTAGTTAAGTTATGTAACGACAGCACATGAATAGATGCAGCATGGAAAAGTACAATAGGAACGAGAGAGGTGGCGGCGTTCAGTTTCTCTTTTCAAGTTGTGCTCGAATGCATAAACAAACATTGCAGTACACATGCGTGGCTTCTAAATGATAAAGTGGTATTTTCACACTCGTACATGTCTTCCATCAGCCTCACCATTTTGCTGGAGCTTATGCCCTTAATAAACTACTTGAAAAATGTAGAATTCCGATGAAGAGAGAGAGACACCTCTCTTTCTCTCCCTCTATCTCTTTCTCACTCTCCCATTTCAATCTTATTTTTTTTCAAAAAAGTGAGTTTGATACAAATCATCTGGTACCAAGAAGAGGTTTTTCCATTTTCAGTTTGTGTTAATGTTTGTAACACCTGGTTAGTTAGCATGAACAACTGAGTGGCTACCACAGCTAAACTTAAATGAACTAAAAAAATATAAATATTCAAAATATAAAATCACTGCTTTAGTGAATATCTGGCCCCTGAGCTGAACATAAAATGCATGACTGCCTTGTTATCGGCTCTGTGAGTCCGTATTGCAGCACAGTGGTGTTTTGGATTAAACACTTACACGACCATGATGACAATGCCAACATGACAATATTAAGAAGGTATAATGTTTACTATAATAATATCTTATTTAGTCTTTCCAGCAACCTTACATTAGCTTATTTTGACCAAACTCATGCTACTTGGCTGAAGATGTATAGATAAGGCTTATGGGAATGTCATTAGTTTTGCAAGTATTAAGTCATTAACTTAAGTGTTGGAAAATGTACAGCTGTGATCTGATTATGGTACTAGATGGAAAGTTAATGGATCACCAAAGCAATGCAGCTAGATCAATGGTTTTTGAGATATTTCAGTCTGAACCCCTGGGATGGACCAACCATCACAGAACAAGGGTCCCCTATCCCCATAACACTGCTAGCATGGGTAAAATTATTGAACAGTGCTAATAGGCTAATTTGTCAAGAAAATTCAAACCATCCGGCCAGCTTACTGCCCAACCTACAGCATATGATGAGGCATTAATTTATGTTAAGCTTTCAAAATGGTGACATAGGAAAAAACATTTGGTATGATTACAGCACAGAACATTTGACCACCTGTCAGTCTGAGTTTTTGTCAAAATATCTGATACAACAAGGATTCATTAGAAGTGACAACCAAAGGAAGAGGAGCATAAGATAAAGAATGCAAGTGTGCCTAAGTGTATTTGAGACAATCTTTATCTTTTATTTTATTTCTTTTGTCCATTAATATACCTGTGACATCATTTTCTTTTATGATAAAGATTTTAGGGAGATCTTCTCTTTTGCTAACTTTGGTTAAATAACCACAACAATAGAAAGGAGTAGTAATTGTGGGTTCTGGCCCACAGAAGTTTTCAACATTTCCTAAGATACACTTGGTGGAGATGTTTAATGACAGCATCATAGGGCAACCTGATTGAGTGTATGTATGTAATCCAACTTTGTAAGAAACAATGATCTATTTCCTAAGCATTTAAGATTTCTGGTGTATCATTAGTGTGATTCTCAGTGAGACAGGCTAAAGAAGCTCTTTGGCTCAAGTGATTACGTATATTTTATTTTAAAACCCTCAGATTTAAAATGGGGTTCCAACTTGGCTCCACACCTTCCCTCTGTAAAGGAGGCAAAGACATCTAATTTCTCTCCCGTTTAAAAGAAAGATTTGGTTAGGAAGTGATCTCAATAGGGATGAAGTCAGCTCCGGCACAAGGAGCAAAGGGAATAAAAGAACTAGGCTGGAGTTTAACTGGGGTTCAGCTGGTGGCTATGCTGCTATTGTGACAATCAGCTGACTGTTGCCTCTAGGCAAGAGCAAACCACACTCCTGTGCCAAAGAAGAGCTCTTCTCAACATTTACAGTTCAAAGTTCAGGTGTTTTTGCAGCAAAATAGCAAAATGATCAGTGAGCTTTGCTCGAAAAAAGTGGACAGGGTAGACAGTCTATTTTTTTCAAAAAATTATCTTGAACCTTTGCGGAAAGGAACAGAGAAGGAAATAGTTCCATAAATTATGGAAATATCCCTTTTGCATTCTCAACTATTTGATGGTTGTAAAACAACCCCTAAGCCCTCAAGTCTATCTTAGCATACTTGATCTTCCTCTTCTACACACCTCCAAACTGAGGAGCACTCTCTTGATTTTACTGAAAGGAAATTTGTTGAGTCAAGCTAGGGCCCCATGGCTATGAAAGTTACTATGGCTTTCCTACCCTTGCCTTAAACTATGTGCCTTCATCCACTAGGATCTCAAAGGTTTACTTCTGAACCTTCCCAGGGATACAAGGAATGCTTCCAAGCAGGTCCTGGTGGACATACTTTGAGTCAGTAAGTCAAACAGAATGTCCTAGGTTTCTTACTATTTGGCTTAGCTTGATGCAGGGCCAAAAGCCACTCTGTCTAGTTTTTTCAAGGGTTGCAGTGAATTGTGCAGAATTTGGAAGGGTAATTTTACTCACCCAAGAGGTGCAGTCAGACATTAAGCGAATTTCCTCAACTCCTGGCCCTCACTAGTTGGTGGAGTGGCTGCAGACAACTTAACTGTCAGTTCTGATCCTCTGATTCAAATAGGACATGTAGTCCAACAGTCAACCAACTTCATTGAGCAAGTGGGAGGTTTTACCATGAATTATATCATCAAAAGGACAGAGCAGAACTGGACAGAGCAAGAAGGGGTTCCAGTCAAGGCATGGATACCTGATGTTTAGAGGCCAGATCTCACCAGAGTGCACAAAAATACCAGTTCATAAGCATCACCATCGGCTCAAAGGACCATTGGAAAGGCTTTATTGTATCAATCATGTATGGTTACAAAGTGAGCAGGTAATGGCCACTGTTCAGGGTGACCAATGGAGAAGAAGATGGAGGTAGGAGTTGAGTGTTATTACTACATTCCATTTTATTCAAAGTTGGATATTGTATGATTGTATTCCTTTGATAAACAAGGTCAAATAGCTTGCAGACCAGCAAAGAGATTCAGTGGGCGGTTCTGGCTCAGAAGATAGAGTAAGTGCCAACCTAAATGAAATAATAAAATGGCTAACATCTCAAAGGTTGGTGGTTCAGTTCCCAACTCCTCCGTGTTGAAGTGTTCCTTGGGCTGTATACATAACCCCAAGTTGCACCTCATGGTTAGAAAGGGAAATTGATGACTTGCACTGCAGTAGTGCTTCAGAAAGGTCTCTATATAAATGCAGTCTCTTTAGCACTCAGATAGGTTTGGTTTGTTGAACTGATCATTGTACATGATATACATTTGTCCAAATGGTTTTGGTTTTGTGAATCTTTTAATGTAGAGGACATTAAAAATGTCTGACTTTGAAAGTACAGTGAAGGTTTCAAAAAGCATTGAAATTCTCCTGAACTTCAGACTATGCTTTAGAATCTTTGTGTGCATTATTTTGGTTTTACATGTCAAAATTTTACTGTTTTGGTTCAGTCTCATGGCTCTCATCACTGCCGCTTAAAGCAGCAGCAGGTGGCCATTTTAGCAAAAAAAGCTTTAAAAATACCACTATGCAAAACTTTCTCAACAACAAAAATCAGACAAAGTTAGCAACCAACTGGAGAACACTTGGCAGCAGATAAGCTAGGTAATTTTCTCAATAGGTGTTTTATAACAAAAAAAGAGAAAAACAGACTTTCTATTTTCATGAATGTTGCTTCAAGTTTGCTGGATGTTTGAATGGGCAACTTCAGCCAACACATATATTTTAAAGAAGGTAATTTTTCCCCTGGATAAGTAAAGGATTGTGGCTTTAGCAAATAACTTCAGTTAAGTTAAAGCTAAGGCACCTTAGACATTTGGTTAATCTTGGGAAAAAAAAGACTGTGGCTATATTGAAAAACATGTCAGCTTCTTGCATACATTTTCTACACTGAAAAACTGGATTTCTGAAAGGTTATATGATTTCTTGCCCGACCTTTATTTTTAATGGCTGGAGCTCCTATTTCCACTATACCTCTCTCTGTATCTTTCTTTATGCTACAACATACACTTTGTTTGTTTTGCATAATGTTATGAGTTGGTCAAATAAGAAAACCAACAGCAGTTGGTGTGAGATCTCGAGTTTCCTTAAATTGTTTTGTCACCTTTTATAAATTACTCAGTATTTATCTATAGTGAAACTAAACACCTATGTAAATTTTGCCTTTTGGAACCTTTAGGAAAGTATTTGTGCACAGCAAACTCTTGATTGCAAGTCATATTGCTTTAATATATGGTTGCTTTAAAATGATTTTTTCTAGCAAAACTGCAAAGCAAAATGAAAAAGTCATTCAAACTGCTCTTCTTGCGAGAACTTACACACCCCCAGCACCGATGGCCAGTGCCAGGACTAATATTTACAGACACAAGACATGCAATGAGATGGTTTCTGGAAGATATCTTTTCCCTGCTTCAATGAGCCTGAGCTTTAATAACAGATGGTCCCATCGGCAGTTCCTCTTTCCAAACACACTTCATGTGTATCATGATTTTACTGACACGGAACAAAATCAAAGGAAAATATTTTTCTCCCAGAGATAAACGATTATCAGCGAACACACAGTAATTGGCAAAGCTTTAATTAAATAAACACAGAGTTAAACCTCCATAACCACCAGTGAGTTGGACAACAGTGAAGGAAAAATCCAGATGGATGCAAAAACATTTAACCTGTCAAACTGCCTTAGATTCCGCAATCATCATATGCAGAAAATCATACTGTCAGTATAACTAAAAAAAGTGTGAGACAGTGTCTGCTCTTATCTTCAAATCACTGAATATGCTGCAGGAGAAAAATAACTACAGGAGAAAAATAATACAAACAACTTAAAGAGGAAAGTCATTTTCACAGTTCAGACTGAGCTCATGTGCTGGAGGACAAGTTGAGAGTTTGCAGGAGAGAACCTAGTTTTATTTTAGCTTGTGCTTTTTATCTGCTCGGGGCCTTGTTAGATCACAGAGCATGACATATTGAAGAGATGTGAATGAGAACCCTCAGACATGGTGCTAATTAATTCACACTTTGACGACCATAAAGCCCTCCCCCATCCCTGTCCCCATCCTCACCCCTTCCCAAATCCCCCTCAAACACACACACACATACACACACACACACACCTGCTGTCTCTGCATGGCATTGCATGACATATGTAGCCTGGAAGATTGATACTGCAAACTGTGGCGCTCAGCCATGCTCATTACAGCAGCAGATGGTGGTATCTGTGTTTGTGTATGTGTGTGTTTGTGCATGTGTGTGTGCATGTTTGTATGGGTGTTCTTCATAAGGGGTCAAAAGGCAATATAGACGAATATAGGCAACAGCTGATTGACAGATTGTTGTACAGTATAGCTTGTGTTTAACACAGAGAATACGAACATGCAATGTGTGTGTATGTGCCTGCATGAGGGGCTTTACTTCAATGATTGACTGTTTTCTGTGGAGGTTTACTTACATATTTGTGTAATTGTTTTAGAAGCAAAAAACAGAGTTGTTACTCATTTAAAGTGCACTTTGCTTGTCTGCAGTGAAAGTTTCTCTTTTTTCCAGATGCGATTTAAAAGACAATTGCATAAATAACAGGAGGAGTAAAGATAGATGTGGTTGAGGGCTTCATTGAAAGAAAAGCATTCAGCTGGAGAGTAGGTGCAAAATGTGTTTTAAAAAGATACGTTCCTGGAAATGACAAGTTACCCAATGGACATCTGTTTTATTGTAAATGCAGGCAACAAAGAGTTAGCATAACTCAAAAATACTCTGAATTATTTCACAAACAATTCAGATAAGTCAAAGCAAAATATAATCATGTTTGTTAACTGATTGTATTCAAGTAAAAAATTGTCCAGCAAAACAGCTTTCATTTTAATTGTTTGAATAAAACACATATTTCTATTTTCAGACATATAAATAGTGTCATTTTGCTGGAAATTGTTAAACAAGCTGTTGTCTCACACCATTTTTACACCAAATTCAGCATGTGCATGCAGGATTTTTCAGTGTGGATAAAACTGCTAATTAAACCTGATTGGTAATTTTGTTTTTATCTCTAATGAGACATTTTTGACTTCACAACTGTGCTAGGAAAAACAGAGAACAGTAAAAAACAGCATTAAGCCCAGTGACAGTGTTACAGATACTTTTTTCTTAATCTTTTGCTTCAGGCAACAGACTCAACAACAGACTCAACACAGACTGAATTATTATTGAGCACTACTTGAACAGAGTGGGATAGTATATGTTGTTATACCTATATTTCAGTGTCTCCCAGTTTCGGTAAGCTGTGTCCTTATTTGCTCATGCCCTTGTATCAAGAAAGCCTCATTTACTACTCTGTCCAACCAAACACATAAAATACAAGTTTGTAGTTACTGTAATGCTGCAGAATTATTTGTTGGCAAGATAACGACTTCAGTAGCTAATACCTGGATAGATGATAAAGGCAGTTTTTGTTGGTTTATAGAAAAGAAACACCTAACTGGGTTAAAGCTCTGCAACACATAAACAGGGAATTGCAAAGGTTTTAGCATATCCGACTTACTGTACTTTCAGAAAAACATTGAATTGTAAATGAACAATTCAGGTATAGCTTTTGTCAACCACTTTGTACTGTACACTGTATTGTATTGTATTATTGAGGACCTTTACTGCTTCCAAACATCACATCTGAATGACACAGTGGTCTCTTTGGCTTTTATTTTTGATGAACTAAAGGAGCTGTATAGGGCGTTGACATTTAGTCGTACTACAAATTTGTACAAAGGATTAGACATAATACTGCAATAAAAAAAATCACCCTACATCTCAAGAGTGTAATGGACATGTGAAACACTTCCTTACATACAGGTGCTGAGCTTGTTTAACCATAGCTTTCCACTCCACTTTACTGCCCAATGCTGCACTGCCTGTTTTTTTTTTCCAAGACTGCTGCTGACAACGCCAACTAGTGATTACGGTGGTCAACTAATTGGTAAGTCAGTTATATCTCAGTAAACACTGCGCAACAGAATAACATGGTTTCCTTAAACAAGGAGAAAATAAATTCACAAAAGCAACTTATCTAACAAAAAATCTGTTTAGCTGTTACTACACTTTATGTGGTTCTACCTAAATGACAAATGAAGTTGCACAAAGTCAACTGTCAAAAAAATTGCTTATGCTAGCAGATGTTTAGAGCAGCAGCCTTCAGGCAATAAAGCAAGTTAACAGTTAATCCCTAAAGGTTATATGAGTTGAACCAAGAAAGGGATGCTACTCGTTATGTAATCTGTTTTTGTATCAAATAAACAAAAAAGTCTGAAAGATATTCAGAATAATTTATTTTCTAATTATTTGAAATTTGAAAGTCACACACCTTCCAATACACTGAGTAGGCAGTCTGCCTACATTAGCCATTTATATGCTCTTTTATTAAACATCAGCAATGATAGAATGTTTTGATGGGGCATGTATTCTCATGCAAAGTTTCAATTTCACCCTAAGGTCGCAAGAACATACACGTACACACAAACACACACTGACATTTTTGCTTCAAAGATCACATTTTTTGTCTGTTTTGTGTCTTTACTTTGTGGAAAACTGGATGTTCATAGCTTTCTTCCAGGTGCTGAATTGCTGGCGTGCCCTTCAAAAAGTCACTCAACCCTGATTCTCACTGAACAGCTTCCAGGCCAAGTGGATCCATATTGCTGTGTTTGTATAAAAGCTTGTCTCACTGGGGTTTATATGTGTGTGTCAGCAAAACAATAGCAAGTCTGTCTGAATAAATCAACCCACGCATAATCCTTACACATCCTCACATTGTACGGCATTCAACAACTACACTTTATTTTACACAGACATCACAAAAATTGACAGACATGGAGGACAAGAACTGTAAGTGAATGGAGAGAATAAGAGTGCCTGAATTGCTCATATGCATGAATATTCATGTCCCATATATCTGCCACTGCTATAACATGTTTGTGTAAGGTTGTCTGTAATACATAGAGGTCAGGAATCAATTGACCTGAGAGACATAAAGGAGGAAGAGGAGGAACAGAGGGTGGTGCTAGTACGAAATAAGGGAAAGACATGGAAAATTTATGAGTAAAGGGATGTGAGAGAAGGAGGTGGAAAGGACGGAAGAGAAGACATGGATAAGAAAGAAGAGGACAGAAGGTGAGGATAAAAGTAGAAATGATGAAACAGAAAAGCAGAGGGAGAGAAGGGAGCTCAGAAGAAGAAATGAAGTAAGGTGAAAGGGAAGAGAGAGGTCATTAGAAAGGAGAGAGAATAAAGGTGGAACAACATGAGAGAGAGGGAGGAGTGAGGAGAGTGCCATTGGAAGGATCAAATGTTCTTTGTGCTCTCAGGAAACATATGGTGCTCCTGCTAACTCAAAGAGCGATGCAGAGTCCATTGAAGTATGTGTTGCAAAAGGAAGTGAAGAATACAGCAGGTTTTGAGAGACTGTCCCAGATTTGAAGTGATGAGAACACAGAAAACAAAATCATCCTTGTGTCCCTGGTGGATCATTTGCTCTACATAACACTTTGCATTAATACTTGTCAACGCTCACGCATGAACTGACTGTGAGTGCTATCAGCTTGTTGTGCCATAAAAGGTAACTAACTGACAACTGAGGCACAACTAAAACAAAATGCTTTACACCAAAACAGACAAGTAAGCACATACAATCGTTGCTGTTATACAAGGATTCAAATCAAAAATAATAATTTACAATTGCAAAAGTTTGTTTTAATTAAGTTTATGGTCCTCTACACTAGTTTACAAGCACAGAACCTGTTTGCAGATGTTTTCACCTGTTGCCTGATTAAACCTCTCCTCCAGACTGTGTGCACGGCGGTGCTTAATTGACATCGGGTAAAAGTAAATTTAACTTTGTTATCCAAAGACAAAAATTTTAGTGGGATCTAATCAGTTGGAAACAGAAAGCACCGTAGAGAAAAATTGAGATTGTATCTTTGTCAACAGTCTTTACGAGTTAAACTGCACACCACGTAAAACATTACTTAAAAAAAAAATGTAGCAGAATTTCAGCTCTGCTATACTTACGAAACAGAAAGGTGTTTTAAAGCTGGATGACAAATGTAAGCTACAAATGCTTGCAAGTGGCTGCCCACCTATCACTAACCACACGTTAACCTAACAGTCAACAGATTTAAAAAGTCTAACATATTTTATATAAATATTCTGGAAAGAGTGACTTAAACTTTACCAAATACACCAAATATCACTAGCTTTTTAATCAATTTTAATCAAAAGAGAAAAGTTGTATGCCATTAAACCAACATGTTTCATAGAGCTGAGTGGACCTGTGCAGTTACATGATACTTCTCTGTGGGTTCCTCCTTTTTGCTACATTTTCAAATACATGTAAATCATTTGATCTACGTTCATATAAAAATAATGATATTGGTGAATTTAAGGCACAAGTTCCCTGAAAATGTCACAACAATCTATTTAATATCATAGCATCTGCAGGAGAACAAGAGAAAACAAAGACTGCTCTTCCTCTGGTATGCCCTAAATTGTTCCTTAATATCTGTTTAATTTATTCGGCTTTTGCAATATGAAACATGCTGAATATTTTATGCTAACATTTTGTGCAGGATTGTCAAATCAGGTTAGACGTGTACTAACATGGCATCGCGTTTAAACAATTTATCTTCCATCTCTCCTCCATTTATAGAACTGGAGACATAAAAGCAGTTTTTGCTCTAATTTTAGCATGATAAGGATATAAAAAAACTGATCAACACCTCATAATCCCAAAAAGTTGAAAAAATCCTCTGAGGTGGCTAGCCATCCTTGGTATCTTATTTGCATTAAATCCATACATTCCTCTTTAGACAGGCAGGTGTCTCCAATAATCAGTATATATAAGGAGAGCTCATGGAAAGGTGTGCTGTGATGGGCTGGGGAGGATTTCATTGTCTCTTTAAAGTTTTCTGGCTCAGTTTGTGCGTGTTGGGGGTGTCTGTGTTTATTAACCAGTTCTGTCAGCTCAGCTTTCAGCCGGTTTGATGGGCTGTGATCAGATGTGACAGCAATGGAGGCAGTAAGAGGACACACAACCCACACACAAATAATCCATGCACACAGATCGGGTCTTGGGGGAGAGAGATCTCTCTCACATTCATCTTTAATCCCCCGCCGACACAATGAGAACCTCACCTCTCTCTTGCCTGCCAATCATCTCAGCCTGATAACTCCTCTTTTTGACTCCCAGTAGAAATACTTTATTTTAAATGACAGCACACACTCCGGCTCTACCCGTACAGCTTATAGCCTGGCCTCTGTGAGCGTTGGCCTGTGTGTTTGGGTCTCCGAGGCGTTTCCCTTCTCGCTCAAACATCTAACTCCTCTCCATCAACAGCACCCAGGGAGCAGCCGCATCGCATTTTCATGTCCATCTATTGATTAAATTGTAATGCCAATCAATTTTTTATCCTCTGCATTTTCAGCACTGGTGTGAAAGTTTGTGTGAAGGAGAGAAGAGACGAGAGATGAGAGAGTATTAAAACAAGGAAGGAGGGAATAAAGAGAATAAAAGGCAAGAAGGTAATAACAAAAACTGAGAATAAGTACACTTGTGTTATCGCAGTAAAGAAGCCTTAGGCTGTTTTGCTATGTGTTCATCCACTGGTGTTTCTTGACACCATTGGAGCAGAACTGCATTATGTTTCGGTTTAATAATTCATCAGATATGGGGTTTAAAAGTTAGAGCGCTATACCTGCCAGCTCAGCCTAAAGCACGAGCTTGTGTGTATATGTGTGTGTGTGCTGTTGTGTTAAAAAATGTACACAAAGCCGCACGTCTGTCATGTAGCCTTCAGTAATAAGGAGTGTAAACTCAGTTTTGTGTGCCAGAATGAGTTTATAACCCTGTGTTTGTATGTATGCGTGCGATTTGAGCGCACATGTATTTGACCATGAGTGGGCACATGCGCTCCTCCATCCTGCTGAGAAGAAGAAGAAGAGCATGAACTCATCAGCAGGGTTTAGATTCACATACATCTTTTAACAATTTCAATTTAAGTACCATTTTACCAAATTATAAATTTGTTTCCAGCTCTCTTAATTGGCTTTAGTGGGACTTGTAACACCACTGCAGGGCAGATTGTGGGAGTGACTAATAGAGCAAGAGCAGAGTGGGAGTAAGAAGACAGGGCTCACTGGAGTATTCATGCAAAGAGAGGGAAAGAAAGACATGTTCTGGCATCAAAGCAACTCAGCTCTCCACTCTGTAAAATAATTAACACAAGCAAAACGAATAGAGGACTTAAGTGAATCTTTGACACTATACCGAAGAATCTGGGCAAAATAACAAGCGGTTTCTTAAGTTGAGGTGTAAGTCCCTTGAGAGCTTCAAATGCAACAAAGTACAGCTGTGCAGTAAAGGCCACTCTGTCGGCTCACTCATCAGTAAATCTTAAAGAGTAACGACACTCAGGCTCAAAGTAATTTATGCTCTGCACCACCTAGCTGGTGCTGCATACTCTGCACACACACTGCATGCTCTATAGCTTTTTATACAGCTCTACTGTCCAAATGCTACAGACCAACTGGATGGGGTCACATAAACACCTGCAGACACCTGACAAGCACCCAACTTGAATGATAGGTGCTGTCAGATTAAAAGTTTTACGTGTCTAGGTTCAAGCTAAAATGATCTAAACTCACAATAAACCTATCATTCATCTCTCTTGAAATACTGTATTTGGTTGTGACTGAGTAATGACTTTGCTGCTGAAGGTAACCTAACTTGTTACGTTAGACAAGCTTGGTGGTGTTGACAAAAATGTTTGTAATTCCAGCCTGGAATTTTGTAATTTTGTAAGTGTAACTGTACATTGAATTGCTAAATATGAGCCAAAAAAAGAAACTAATGTACTGCCATGGATGTTATTATTATTATTATTATTATTATTATTATTATTATTATTATTATTATTATTGTTGTTGTTGTTGTTATTGTTATTAGCATTAGCATTAGCATTTTTACTAGTATTATTAATAGTATCATTATCAAAACACTTACATATAGCTTACATCTAGTTTAACATATAGATTTATCTTAGCTTTTGGCCTTGCTCTCTCCCCTTTCTATCTATCTCTTTCCACTCCCCCTCTTGCTAAATTTGGCTACTATATTAATTTGGGAGGAAAATTTATCGGAATTACAAAATGCATACATTTGGGACTGACAATAGCCCAGTTTTCGTGTTTTTTACCTGAAAATTATAGCGTTCCTAATTGATTTGCCCCTCTGGCAAACATGTCACTTATTTTGTGGCATTTAGCTGCATCAGTGGCAAGGACTGTTCATTTTCCCTTCCTCTCTGCTCCACCTTTCCTTTTTTCTGACCCCCCATTGTGTCTAGCAAGTAAACACACAGTTGCAGAATTACAACAGCAGAGTTGTAATATCTTTGGTTGCTGTGCTGTGCTGTGCATTGCCAAAACACTTGATTACTTTGGTTGCCAGATCAGTGGATTTGATTGGGCAGTCAACTTATTCTTGCTTACTGTATTTAGTAGATTAATAAGTTGAATACATAAGTTGAATGCTCAAAGCAGGCCACAACAACTGTCAGTTTCTGCTGATGTACAGTTTGTCAGTGGTCTCAATCATAGCATAGATGTATCAAGGTGAACTGTACAATGTGTTGGATAAAGGTTCTTGTTTATTACTATGAAAGCTGCTCAATAGCACCTTATTCAGACTGAATAGATCAAATTACTACAGTGAAACAAGTCATTCTGTAGGGAGCTGCAACACTCTACCATTTTATACCACTTTTTCCATAATGTCTGCTTATGAAATTTAGTGTTCAGGACCCTTTTCACTCATGTGACATGTAATTAGATAGATTAGCCATTTTGTCCAACTTACTTTAAAGTGTGAGGGGGCGCTTGAGTCAGACCCAGACTCTGATGAAGAGTTGGTTAACAGCAACTGTATCAAAATGTTAAGCAAAGTTAGCATCTTTCCCTAATGGTGGAGGCATGTACCTACCTCCCATTAGGCTTTTCATTTAGTAGTAGTAATAGTAGTAGTAGACATTGAACTGTCCTGCTCTGTGCAGATGTAAGTGAGCACACTGCAGCTTGTAGATTTTGGCATCCAAGGTGCAGGGTTACTTAAGCAGGTTCACAGATCTGTTCAACTAAGGTAGGAGATGATGTCGGAACAACTGGTCAGTAGTCACTGAGGTTGTGGGAAGATGCCGTTCATCAGCATTGGCAGCGGTTGTGGTTGAAAAGGTGCTGAAGAATCCACCACAGCTGGCTGAAACAGACTGAGAGGGCCTGGAGGCTGATGACATCTGGGTCTGCAGCCTCACTCAGTTAGCGTCTCTTCAGCTGTCGCTCACCTGGCCGCAGACAAGCAGGTGGAGGGTAGGAGGGGGCTTACAGGATTTCCGTTACAAAGGTTGTGTATGTGCGGGTAGGTGGAGGTGCAGATTGAAGCAGTCCTCTCACTGCCTTTCATTGCATTTCTCTCAGCTCCAGTTTGTCACAGTTCCTGATGAGCAGGTTGGAACTTTGCAGAACAGAAAATAAAGCTCTTTTTTTGTTATAAAGACTGAAAGTCCAGTTTCTCTACACTCAGCTAGGCTTGCCATGGCCTGACTTCTGATAGTAATACAGATCTTTTCATTTCACTTTTAGAAACAGAGCAAATAAATACATCATCAAATGTTGCACTTTGACTTTAAACATATAACTTACTAGAGGACTTACTAAAAGAATAACAGCCTAATGCTGATTTTGACAACAGCGTTCGTTGGCTGTATTTTGTTCTGGCCAGTCTCTCTATGGCTGTCTAAGTAACTACTTTCTGTAAAGCTTTTATCCACCACCAAACAGCTCCCTGTGCTCAAGGACAGCCACTGGAGTGAAATCAGCCCAGCATCAGTAAAAGGCAGCAGCAGCACAGAGGCAGATGAAGGTGCACAGAGTTGGAAGAAGGCAGCATGTAAAGAGAGACGCAAGAAAATGAAAGTCACACAGAGGAGAAATAAGTGCTTGACAGAGAGAGAGACCATGTGGAGAGGAAAAAAACATGATCGAGAAGGTGATGGAGGCCAAGATAAGAAGACTGTCTGTAATGCGGTTAAAGAACTTCATTGACACATCTCCAAGTTTTGATTCTGAAAAAAAGTAATGGTTGATTTCATGCAAATTAACTTTTGAGTGATGTTTTCTAAATCTTAAGTATTTATGTTTAACTTTTTCCACTTCAAAAACACAAAAAGCTAACCTGCTCACAAACAATTCACGAAGCGTAAGAAGCACAAACAGCCAGACAATGCACAGTGTATGTGTAATAAACACAAAACCTTTCCTCAGTCGGTAAGAATGGTCCGTACATGGAAATGATGCTGAAATCCAAAGTCTCACTAAACATTCTATCCATATGACCAAGGGACATGCACACACTATGGGTAACACACATCAAAGGTATGTCAGAAATTTGCAGAATGATCTATTGTTTCTGTCTAGAAGAATGGGACGTCACGAATGACAACATGGTCTTGTTTTTGTTTTTTCTGGTCTCTTCATCTGTTTGCATACCTGTTGCTGCTGACAGAAATGCTTTCCCATGTTTTGAGAATATTTGGAAAGACACAAAATGTTACGCTTTCATATTCTGAGCTGCTGATCAGTCATGTAAGTTAAAAAAGGCAAGAAAAAACTTTCTTTTGACAGTAGAAAAACCTTGAACAGAGCGGAATGTTGAGAGGCCATCTGTTGTGACCAGTTGGTTTAAGAAAAAGAGAGGGGAGGAGAGAGAGAGAAAACAAACAGTGATCCACAATCCAGGCACAACCTAGATCAATGGAAACCTGCAATACAAGAAGCCCAAAGACTCTGGGAAGATCTACAGTTAGCTGCTTGCAGAAACAGAGGAAGATGAGGAGAGAGAAGCTTAGTTTATCACAGAAAGTCTTCATTAAGTTGATGCTTTGTCTGCATATACACAGGTATGTTTTAAAACTTAGCCTTTTCTTTGCATTTTTTTAAGATGTTTAAATTTAATTGGTAAACACCAGCAAGGAAGAATATATTCAAGACTTCATTTGCAGTGTTGTTGTGTATAGAAGTACAACAGCACTTAAAAATCATGCCAATAGATTGTGCACTGTTTTCTCATAATCCAAACAATATAATCCATGATATAATATAATAATATAATATAATACATAATAATCATCAAAACGCCCACAACATGGCCAACTTTTTGGGTTTTGCTAATAGCTTTTTTAAGCCTCTGACTTGGCAAAAGGGTGTACTAATGACAGCACTTTAATTGTGTTTCCTGCAGTTTTTGGTGGACAGACATTTATTAGGTAGTAGGGAAAAACCTTTTTTTTAAAAATACCTTTGTATTTATAGAAATTTCATAAGCCTACAGATGAGACATAAAACAAGGAGTTGGGGCAGCCTGATAATAAGGGATTACAAAAGTCCAGCCTTGAAGTAACAAATGCATGGACTAGTTGTTCTGTATCCTTAAATTATGTCATGGTGTGTTTCTCTGTTTTTCTTAGGGCAAAGTACTATAACTTGAGTTTGTCTGAGTTTAGTATTAGAAAAATGCAGGTCATCTAGGTCTTTATGTCCTTCAGACATGGTTGAAGTTTAGACTGCATATGGACATCTTAGACCTGATTCATGCAGCATTCTGGACCGTGCTGTTTGAGCATGTGAGAACACACATTTGCACAGAAAAAAAATCCATACAGTTTGATCATACCTTAAATCAATTTCCAGTGGAGGGGGAGAGAAAAAAGAAAAAAGCGGATGGGCAGATGCATCACACTCCACATCTCTTTTTGCGAGCTCCAAACAGGCTGGACACATGGTGGAAAACCTCTTAAATTTTGCCAGGACGCTCTCATCCCTATGAGGTACAGATGATGATGATGAGTAGGAGGAGGAGGAAAAACAAGTCAAACAGGCAAGGCGTTGCTTACAAACCTTAAAGTCCGTCATTTAAGGAAGAAAGACTTCGATTTTCTGCATTGGAGAAAGTAATAACACTCCTCCAAAAGGCATTGCAAACACACTGAAGGGTCTGGAGCATCCTCAGAAGCATGCAAGAATGAAGTGGGCGAGGAAGCTGTGTACATTGAATTCTATCTTTTCTGAGTAGAAAGATCCTGGTGGATGAAGTTAACAGAGGCAGGCTGTGTGGGCTGCAGACATCAGAGGGCCAGAAGGGGTTTCAACTCCACAGACAACTGCTTCATTCTGGGCCCAGTTTCCTCAAAGTGCTGCCAACCATCATTTCTACTCAATAACAACATTTATTTGTGTTGTTTAGGAACAGAAACAAAAATCTGTTCTCAAGGATCATATCCAGTTTAGATTGTCGCCCTTTGTTTTAGTCCAAGTAGACTAATTAAGGCATTGGACCAACTACAGATTGTCCTCAAGCCACTAAAGGATCACTTTGGCCTTCAGTCCAATTCATCGGCAGCAGTCTCACAAAGCATCTCCTGCAATAAACAGCTGCGGAAAACTCATGTAATAACTTCCAACTTGTGCAAAAGTTGATTAAAATGTTCCTCAAAATGTAAAAAAAGTTGAGAGGTGGAATATCTATTGGTAACTGGAGCTGCCAATTTTCTTTTAAGTAAGAGCTTCTGTTTTTTAAGGCTGACTTGTTTCACGTCAAATAAATCAATAAAACCTTTTGCTAGTTTAATTTAATTATTAGTCATTATTTACTGACAGTCAATTGTTACTTGTGTGGAGACACGAGAGCCAAAACTTGAGTGAAGAACTGTTTGGACTGTGTGTTCCTTTGATAAAAAGTTTCAGTTCATAAGTCAAAGCATCTGGTGTGTGTCAAACAGTCCATGAGAACACTGAAAAATGTTGCTGTTTCCAAAAAGCCCCTCCATGAGTCTTTGTCTTTTCACAACATCAGAGTTCCTAAAACTTTATTGCTCCTGGAGTGTGCTGCTCTTTATTGGAGGTGGGACAGTTAACCAGACATAACTTTCTAAAACCAACCTGGTATCATCAGTCTCTTAAAGTTTGATTTGAGTTTTTCTTCTGCAAAACTGAAGGATGCTGTTTAAAAAGACTTTGGACAGAGCATTAATCAGGTTGTTTCACCCCTTTTATAACAAACTTTGGCTCATAATCAAATATCTGCAAAAATAAAATTATCTATCAGCATCAGCTGCACTTTGTGTGTTTAGTGCTCATTATTTGCTTATTTAGTGCCAAATATGCATGCCAACATGCTAAACTAAAATGTGAAAACATTGCAACTTTTATGATACATACATGTACGTTGTCCTGCATAAATGTATTCCTCCACTTATGTTTATGTATTCAATAAAACTAAATAATTTAATCAAGCAGGATTTGGCAGACTTCTCAGTTTCTCCAAATGTTGTTAAAAAGACATTAGAGAGATGACTCTGTGCTGAGTAGGCCCCCTCAGCATACACCACACACCAACTGTGACTTTTCACTTCAGGAGCCAGTGCAGTTGTATTTAAACTCTGAGTTCTGACTTTCCATTCCATTTAACTTGATCAGTTCATTAACAAAATTAAGCACAGGGCACTAATGAGGCCCTGTTTACGAGGGAGAGTCAAATTGGCTCCATGAGCTCAGTGTTTAATTAGGAAGGGAAGGAGAGCAATGAGATGAGTCTTCACAAAGTGTGCAGTTCATACATAAACATTCCAGTACCATAGTTTGGATTTTTTTAGATCTGGTACTTAACTTCAAAGTCAGCTTCAAACAGAATTTACAGAAGGTGCTGAAACTGTATTTATGATCATGCCCATATATTTTATGGTATTTTCATTTCATCTGGCTTTTTTTTATTAAGGACTGAAATGAAAGAGCATATTTGTGCTCTCTAACAGGTTGTCACTGTGGCAGCCAGATTGGGTGTCTGTGTGCAGTGAGTCACAACAACTTTTATCTGTGACCAGTGGTTTGGGCCAACTGGGCCGATGTCCACAGACTACTAAAACAGTATAAACAGGCAGCATAGAGAAGAAAATGAATTAGCTTGAGTAAGCTTGGCTTAGCTTGGTGCATATCAATTTAATTTTCTAATCCAATGACTTTCAGCATACTACCTGGGCGCTTAAATTGGGAGAGTGAAATTGTCCTGGTCTGACATGTGAAAATCATATTAATAATTATCTCAATCATTTGATAAAGTGGTCGATTGTGCAGAAGTCCATACTCGTAGTTAATGGTCATGCTCACTGGCCGCTTCATCAGGTGTACATGTACAACCTAATGCAATAGCTCTACTAAGAATTCTGCTTTTATGAAGCTAATAGATTTTCAGTGTGAGAAAGGTGACATTTCTACTTTGTGTTTATATTGATGTACTGGGTGGTGCTGGTATTGTAAGGTGTTAATATCACTGTGGCTCTAGTTATGAATTGTCTGTCCATACCACCTGTTATTTTTCAACCTACCCTTAGCACACAAATATAGAAAGTAGTTTTAATTCTCAGGAATTTAACAATTACTCACACATTTACATAATTTTCTGTTTTAATATTAGCAAAAAGGGGGCTACAACTGTATTTCACTCCACAACCTTGTGTTGTAAAATGACAATTAAATGATTATGATTCTTAAATCCTGGAAAAGCACCAGAAAAGAGATTAAAGATTTTGTTTGCTGCCTGTCTCATGGAAGTTGGCAGGCTGGAGATGGAAGGGTCATGACTGTCACACACGGGGGTGGTAGTGTTGGTATGGATAAAACCTTACAGCAGCACTTTCCGCTTTAGTAAAACTGTAAAAAAAAACAATTGTAAAATCTGCTTTATGCCAAAAATATCTGTATTCAGTGCTGATTCTTAATAAAATATCTATTTTTGTCACACCAGCCTGCCTTACCTGCTGTGTTCCCTAATTCAAAATGATGAAACAGACACAGGGCATTGTTAAAATGGCAGAGCACAATCAGAAACCAAAATGACAAAATGAGTTGACATATCCAAATATATTAAAATTTAGGTACACCTTTTTTTTAAATTAATTTTGTGTGAACAATTCAAAATTGACACTAGGCTACAAACTAGCTTTACGGAGCATATGGCCACATTTGTCTTACAAATCAATATGTCTGAGCAACTTGCATGCTAAGCAAATGTTTGATATAAAAAAACAGCAATTTTATAAATAAGGTGACAATAAGAAAACAATGCAATAAACTTAATTTCAATGTATTAACTGTTTTCTGTTCTTTTTTTTTGTATTTATTTGTGTGCTTAAAGGGACGGAGCAGGACACAAAGGCCCTTATTTCACTGGCCAGTTTCCAACACAGCCATCTTGTCCTAAAAGGATTTGAGTAAGTAAGCTAACATAACTTAGGAGATGTTTAAAGTTTTTTAAAAATGTTTTGTTTCACATTTTTGAAAATGTTGATGTTGTGTTCTAATGAAAATAACTGGCATTTTTATGCCTCTGTAAAAGCAGCAGCCATGACCACCTGTCTGTCTGCCCCATTCCTTGCTAAAGTGATATCCTGAGACCACCATGAAGGAATTCTTGAGTGAAAAATGTCCACTTGGACTCAAGAATGAAGTGATTTGATTTTGGCAGCTAAAGGTCATAGGCCAGTGTCACCTTATGAGACCTTATGCTAAATTCTCTCAAAATATTCACTATGTACAGTATTATACCTGAGTCTGAACTATAATGGATGTAAACTTAAACTTTAGTGGTTGATGAGGGCATATGTCCATGATGTAGACATTTTAGTTACTGCTAGTTACTATTACTCTCCTTCCTTACCACAGGAACCCAAGGCTGAGGTAGAGAGCCCATCAAAGAGAGAGAGTGAGTAAGAGTGAATCTTGAAACAGGTAACAGAGAAGGATAAAGACAGAGTAAGCAAGAGAGGCACTGCAGAGAGAGAGAGGAGAGAGAGGGAGCAACGAGGGAGATACAGGAGGCAAGAGAGTTTACTGAGTTGTGTATGTGTTTGCTTTGGCAATGTTATCACTGTCTTTTCGTGCCCATTAAGCTCATTAAACTGAAAAATTGAAATTGAACAGAGTTGAGAGAGTGTTTGTAGAGAAGAGAGAGTGAAAATGCAGAAATGGAGGAAATGAAACAGAGGGAACTGATGTCCCTTGAAGAGAAATTATACAAAAATAATATTATTTTTTATTTTATTATTAAAAGATTAAATTCATTAAGTGCATTTTGTTATTTAGGTGCCGTCAAACTGTGTCCTTTTGGTTGACCACAGGTACTGCTTTACCATCACTGATGTTGGCAGTCACAGATCCGGCAGTGATGGAGCCAGATTGAAGCCAGAAGTATATTGGGCACATTTGTTGGAAATGACACCCTGGCTATTCCATAGTCAAGTCCTTCTTGCTCCTCACAGCTAGTCCCCAGCGTTATTGCAGGGAAGAAGCCTTTCCCCTCTTAGGCAATGTAATGTGACTAAGAGAGGATCTGGACGAGGCTAAAGGTTGTACAGCAACAGGCTATCCAGCCTCCAGCTGGGGAGTACATCAAAGAAGATCAGGCTGCAGCCTTTAAATGTGGAGGCCGACTTTGTCCAACACAAATTCATCATTTATATCTTGAGCCAAGCAACTTAACACCACAAGACTGCTCCTCATCTGCCTCCTCAGCCTCGTCTTGTAGTTAACCAGATGTTCTAGAAAGATAAATGAGTTTAAGTGAAATGATTTGCTGCTTTTTAGAGTTGCATGTGGGAAAAAATGGTGTTCTACTGTATGAGGTTCTTCAGGAAAATATTATCCCCTTGCAAGCATATTCTGCACAACATCAAAGTTTGATTATCAATTAATAAACTCGTGCACTGTACTGAAAGTGCAAGATAATGAATTTAAGTATCCCAGTTTATAAGGCTGCACCAATTTTGCTGGGTTTCCACTCCTACTGGCTGTCCTCTTTCTGCTAAGATGATTTGCATATATTATTGGTCTGCTCCTTTTGGACACAGTTACCTAGAGAAGTTTCAAATTACATTTACAAAGCTTATTGGTATTTAAATTATCTGCATGGACATAGCTAGATATCTCCATGATAACCACTTACGAAACAACACTAGTCCAATTAGCTCACTATTTACACCCTGTAAAATGATAAAACAGAGTGCTGTTTTAAAAGCAAAAGATTACTTCTATTGTTTATCAAATCTCTCGAACAGATCTCGACTATATCGCTTGCTATGCTGCTATTGTTATGATAGTGGTGTGGACCCCAGCATCTATTTGAGTTAGAATGCTTGAATATAGATTATATTTATAGCTATTGTAGACATTGTTATGTGGAAGGCTTTTATAACCTTCATTTGCACATTTCAGCATTTAAGTTTTTAATTAATTCCACTAGTATAAACAATGGCCTGACTAAAGCAAAGAATGCTTTAGAGTTCAGGTAATGCACTTTGTGTGTGTGCCTTAGCATACAAACCATCCATCTGCATTATTACTACAGCTGTTCAGAGGATTCAGCTTGTTCCATTAGAGAGATTCAGGAGAATAATGAACTCACAGGAGTGAAACTTTTTGTGCTTGTATAGTCTAATCCATCTTTCTGTCTCACTTTTATTTTTTTACTGCTTCATGTTTTTTTTCAGCTGGCTGGTTTGATAAACAGTCTCTTATACAAAGACTGAGGGGAGGAAGGAAAAAGGTTGGGGTGAAATCTAACACACACACACACACATGCATGGACGGAATGAGAGTGGGTTCTCATCTTTTAAACAAGAATGAGTCTGAAGGCTCATATTTCATTAAGTCCTTATTATGAGGCTCTCTTGTCAGCCCTGCAACCTGCTATAATCTGTAAGTCATTACCAGAGCCTAAAAATAACCGAGTTAACATGCACAGCTGCTGTGCCGAGCAGCAAAATTTTAATAAACGTCATGCAACCGCCGCAACAATCAAATTTAATGGGCCTGAACCACGGCAACAATGCTTTGCCCCACAGCGCAGTTTGCATAAAGAAAATGACAAACAAACCGAATAACAGCAGAAGATTTGTTTCCTTTACATATTTAATTCATAAGATGATTTTGTGTTTACAGTACTTTACATTTGGTTCAATATCTGTGAACGCTCTGCTAAGAAGCCAAAGTCACAGAGTAAGAAAAGGTGATGTTAGCAGATGGAGGAGGGGGACAGGAAGATTACAGGCCTGAGTGGTCAAATAAATCCCAACAGCACCTTTCAATGATGTGGCCACAATCACAGTTGCAGGTTACATCACTATAACAAGCCCCAGATTTGTCTTCATGTCTCAAAGAGCCATATAAGTGAGCTATTTTCATGTTATTGATGTGTTCAAAGAGTCAGCAAGGGACTCTTTTGGCAGAAAAAGACCATAATGGAAGTGATCCATGTCATGCCTGGGGACTCTCTCCTCTTCCTATCAACTCACAAATTTTGGATCCCCATACATTAGATCCTTAGATCGCCCTCTGAGACAAACATGTCGGCATTTTCACCACGTTTGAGCAATTTTTTAAACATATTTCTGTGATACACTGAGGAAAAATGGTTTATATATCATCTGCATTTGTGCATTGTCCTCTTCCATGTCCATATTCTCATGAGTCTTACACTTACCAGTAGGAGGCCAAGGAGAGAGTCTTAACTCTTTTCTTCTCAAAGTGTGTATTTACTGCACTCGTGTGTCTGTCTACATTCTGTGAGGAGGACAAAAACTACAATAGGACTCTTTCAACAGCCTCCACCTCTTTTTGTGCCTAAGTTCATGAAAACATGTACATTTTTTTAAATATTAAAATTGTGCAGCAAAATTACAGGGCCTCTACTGCTTATGTAGAGATTTGCAGTTTTCAAACAAAGAAGCAGCAAAAGGATGTAGGAGCACAACCATGAGCATGCCGATGGTCCTCTTTGACATTCAAGGGGTTGTGCTCTGTGAATTTGTCCTTAGAATTAGATTGTGAATGGTGATGTTCTGTGCATTTGAGGAAAAACATTTAATGTGTAACATTTCACCTTAGCCTACAAACAAAATATTCTAAGGAAAAAAGCGTATAAACTTTCATAAGGACAGCAAATTGGATACATAGAGCAACAAAAACTGGCTGCCAAACAGTAGCTAAAAGTTAGAAGCAAACTCTCCTGTCAACTTCTATAATGTATGCAAAAACATTACAATAATGAAAGAGGTGTATGTCTTTTAAAAAACAATAATGATTTATTATTCCAAATTTAAGCAAATTAAACCTGGACATCAAAGAATACACTCAAACTAAAGGATATGGTGAGTCAGATTTCAACATACAGCATATTAATTTAAGTTAACAAATATCCCAAAAAAAATCTACAAGTTCAAAAAATCCCATGAGTTTAGTTAACTCAAAAGTTCTAAATGAGAAAAAAATCTACCAGGCCAAAACAGTTTGTTCCAAGTAAGGGGGGCGTAGTTCATGAAAGACACGGAAACTGTGTTATCAGGTAATGTTGTGAGATGCAAGTAACCCAGCAGTTAACCATCCAAATGAGGACAATCAGTAATCATTTTGTTGAAGTCAAACTGCTCACCTGTGTGCACACACTTTGCCCTCTCTTTCCACAACTTCTCCCACCTTTAACACATTTCCCCCAATCAACAAAACAACACATGAAGGTCACATTATTTTACTTATGAGAAGGTGAATAAACCAGAAAAAAAAGATTCCATCAGTCCTCATATTGCCATATACAATGGTGGAACTCAGGTGGCTGTTACAAATGCAAATGACTTGGGAACTGGGCTCTTCAACATGACAGCGTGCCCGCAGCTACACAGTCCTTTCTCCCAAATGTCCCCACTCGCCTTTTTTTTATGCAGCTGTGCTTTTGTCAGCTTAGCTGTTGGTATGCTCCACAGGTCTTCCCTTATATAACTGAATACCTAATGGAGAAACTGTATCACGACTGAATCATTAATTTGTAAACCTGGGATACTTGATTTTCAAAACAATCTACCTGAATATTTGTGGTCCCAGTACCCCTCTGACATTTTGAAAGGTCAATTTCAAGCAGTGTAATTTTTAAACACTTCTTTTTTGCTAGATAATATTGAATAGATTCATATCATTAGGCCATTTTTTGCTTCCATACAACTGAACTGAATATCACTATGCACAATAATATGACCACTTAATATTGTATAAAGTGCATTTGAAGAGAGATCACTTAGCTAAAGAGATGAAGTGATTAGAATTCGAATGAGCATCACCTCTAAATGCCACTTCACAGCCTCAGCCTTCACCAGAGCCTTCAGTGTCAAGTCTCTGTCTGTGGCGCTCTAAGAACCTACCCCTATAGCTGGCCCTAAACAGTGATGTATACACAAACAGGGCCATGTGACAAGAGAACAAGGCCATTAAGCAATAATCAGAGAGTCAGGTGAGTAAGAGGAGAGGAGGGAAGAAGTGTGACTGTTTTCTTCCAGTGGTAAAAGGAAAGGTAACATGTTTACAGTGTTTTGATCTGACTCAACCTTGACCTATACAGAGAAGAAGTGTTGAACCACTGCCGCTTTATCATGCAAGTGTTTTTTTTTTCTGAATATGTTTTATATATGTATGTGTGTGTGTATGTGTGTGTGTGGGTGTGTGTGTGAGGTAAGCATGTTTGGTCTGTACTAGTAAAATAATCAGCAACTACTTATGAAGGCCAAACAGCTTGAGAGGTTATTCCCAAGGGGAATCTAAGTGTTAAACAGCAACACAGCTCTGGATGATTGCATTCACCTTCCTCAGCATAACCCCTCTCTCTCTCTCTCTCACACACACACACACACACACACACAGCCTATTACTAGCCTCTCCTGAACCTCCCTGACAGCGCGTCGCCCCCTCTCTTTTTCAACACAAAGGAATCTAAACAGCACCTTAAAATGCATCTTCAAAGCTAATCCACTCCACACATTGATTTGAGTTGGCTTTGTTCGCAGCCATCTACATCAGAGGCCATGGATGGGAGGGAGGAAACAGAAGGAGAAGGCAACAGAGAGACAGATAAATCAAACGATAAATCAAGAGATGTGAAGGGAGAAGAGGTGATGGGTTAAGTCTTCCCTGCAACAGCACCACTCCAGGATAAAAAGCAAATCGAGCATAGAGAAAATCATGTGAATTTGATCAGAGGGGAAGAAAGCAAAAAACAGGGCATGAAGAAGTAAAGAAAAAACAGAGCTGGAGAACAGCGACATGCAGGTTCATCCCCCTTGTGGCTTCCATCCAATGCTTTTAGAGAGCTCAACCTTCACCTCGAGATGTCAAGCGGAAAATACTGGACGATTACAAAACCCTATAGGGGACTGAGAGAGTGAATGCACCACTTGCTTTGTCATGGGAAGACATTCAGTCACACCAGGTCTTCAGGGAAACACACACAAGGTTTCAGTTCCCTTTTCGAAGAAGAGAGAAGATCCACACTATCAGTGAGTTGCATATCAGAAGAAAAAAGTACAGACATCAGGTTATCAGAGTTCTGAAGTATGTAAGTTCAGTCTTGGCTTTCAAAGTTCACTTACAGCTGGCATTAAAATGGGAGCTGTACATGATTATAATATCTGGATATGAAAGAGCCATAGACAGTGTATTAAATAGTGGAGCAAGGGAGGATACATATTTAAAAAAAACAGTTAAACTTGCTTCATGTTGCCTGCTCTCAGAACTCTCTGCTCATTTGATGGCAAAATTGATGACTTTTACTAGTTTTAGGGCTGTTGGAACTTCAGACTGTAATTTATATTGTTTATATTGTAGGTTTATGACAGTGAGTGGCCAGTATCAAGATACCAGATTTATATTTTCTATACCTGATTTTATTAAATGGCAAACCTCTCCAAATGTTAAGAGTTTCTAAGTGATTCAAGGTTATATAATATAGTCTGTATTGAAGGTTGGGTAAATCCTGAGCCTCCATCCATCTACATTTGTAATAGTACTTGCTATAGTGTCCACAGTGAATTTGCCATATATAGATTTTACAGTATGTTGGGCAAAAGTTCTGTGAGTAGAAAAAAACAGGTTACATGGCTCTAGTCTAACCTCATTCTGGAGAAAAAAAAGACCCAAACCATCACTACCACCTGTCTTTGAAGCTTTTTCAGTTCAGCTCCATTTTCACGTGAGCAGTAAAAGGTTAGGAGCAGACCCCAAACACCAACAGATGGGTAGAGAGTCTGTTTGAATCGTCCTGCAGGTCAGGGACACCTTGTAGCTCCAGGCAGAGTCATGAGAGCAAGGCAGGCGGACACCTCCATCACTACTTTCCTCTCTTTCTTTCACCATCCTTTGGCCTCCTTTCCCCCTTTTTCTTCTTTTTTACTTTTCTTCCACTCCCTTAGGCAGCACCTTCAGTCCATCAACACCTCCTCTTCACAGAGAGAGAGAATCAATAATGCTGAGGACCGAGCAGTGGAGGAGGCATCGATTGCTCGGTCTCTCCGACTGCCCTTTCTCTGTCTGTTCAGTAAGCTGGAGGGCAGGAAGTTTTAGGGCTGTTTTCATGTCAGGCGGATGTTTATCTAATTTTGGACCTCCAGAGATACAGCGATGTAACAATACACTCTTTTTTTTCAATGTTGAATTTACCCACATGACCACCAGAGACAATGGAATCACAGAGAAGCAGTAATTCACACTGTTAAAACCAATTTAAATAAGAAAACACTGGAAATAACAATTCCCCAGAATGTCACGCTGCTTGTAATCACTGAATTGTTGTTGTAATTACTGAGCTGTCAGGACAGAATGAAAAAAATCAGCATGCATCACAAAATGTGCAAAGCAGCAGATTAATTTGGCTGTAATTTAAGTTGCCTGGGGGAAATGACTAATGTCTAAATAGGATGAAACTGAGGAAGGTATTCTCTGCTTAGGCAGGTAAATATTATCATCATTGTCATTCTTCTACCATGGAAAAATATAAAATATAGCTGTGTAGAGTGTCATAAAGTATTTAAAATTTGTGTCCATGTGATCATTATCCCATAGATTGTATTTTGGTGGTAGTTTGACCCTCGGGTCTCTAAGTTCACACTGGCAAGATACTGAAGACTCAGAGAGACTGAATTGTTTTTCCGATGGCTCCTTCATTGGTGTGTGAGTGTGTGAGTACATCCTAATCCCTGATGAGCAGGTTGGCTTTTTATTGATACCCCCTAACATCGATGTGTGAATGAGTGAATATTGATATGCAGTGTGAAGCTCTATAAATGCAGACCTTTTGCTGATTACATTTACAGTTTGCCTAAACATCTGACTCCTTGTGTTTGTCGCCTTCACGGGCTTCTGGTCATGTTGCATGTGTATAATTGCATCATAACTGGTGAAATTAAAAAGAAATGATGTGACAGCCAAAACTACAAAAAGATATCAGTATGGAATTAAACTGGTGTTGAACTTGTAAAGTGACACTATGACTATGTGTGACAGAGTTTGTGACATCATCTCCCTTGATCATGAGGTGATATAATGCTGATGCTAACAGGACTTTCGACATGTTTGCACATAAATCCGTAGTCACTCTTTCACAACATTAAGAAACAGAGGCATTAGCACCTCCAAAGTGCATTTGGATAACCTCTGGTTGCAGTAAGCCTACTAGTTATAGTGTTTTTTAGGCTTCTGATTTGCCACAGTGGCTTTAGGGTTGTTGGTCTGGCATGCTCTTGACAGCATTTGTTGCGTTTTATTTTGGAGTGCTTTTGTACGTGTGGTTCATTTTTAACACAAAGGAGGAAAAAAAACTGTTTTTAAAAGTTTCTGCATATGTGTGGACTAGGCCTAAAAAACTGTCAAATTTGGTTGCTTCATTTTTTTAAAGAGAACAGCTGTTAGCTTGGATTTAGTCACAAGGTATTTCAAAACATTTCTCAATCCTCCAACAGCATCGACCACTTATCTGCTGTCCTTGGATACACTCAGTATGTTCCACTCTAACACCATCCCGTTCATTTAGCCAAATGAAGACTGAGCATTGCATCTGCTTGTAGCTCACACTACTGTATGAGCTGTTGGTAATAAACAGCTCACCCTGAATCCCATTCCCATCAACATCTGGCATTTCATTCAAAGCATCCAGTGTCTGGATTATAGAGAGAGCTACAAGACCACGGGCGGCTAAAAGAGCTTCTCTCCTAACAGAGATATGAAGCCCCTGAAAACATGGCTTGTTTTGCTGTTCTTTGCATTTTGATGAGTGACATAACCCGGGATTACCACAGACCACAGCAGATTATTAAACCGTCTGGATGGCTGAATGTCTGCAAGTGCTGATTTGCATAGGCAAATAAAATTAGTATTCGATTTCTATGTCTTCTGGAGAGGGTTTAGAATTTTCCTCCTGGACCATTTTCTCATGATATTGGCATTTATACTCAAGCTTTTCCAGCCTCATGCAGCTTTAAATCTAAAGATGAAATAAAGATAGGAGAAAGAATATTAAAATATGATGGGGGAAAGATTACATTATTTAAAAAGCATAAAGAACATATCCTGATGTGAATATAATAATACAGGCTCATTACTGAAATACGGCTCAGCTCAGTGTAGTTTAAACAAAGCATGGATCTTTGGTGCCACCTAGTGTTTACATAAAGGTAGGACACCATGTAGTGGCACTACCTAAGGCCTGTGTGCTCTCACCTCTTTAATCTTTACATAATAGCCCACACTGTGGAACATCTTTAATTTATCAAAGCTGTGTTCAATGCAATTGCTTTGCAAAATAAAACTGACTTTTCATTAATTTGGGATTTTTTCTAATCAAATGAGATGTTAAGTTCTCTTGTGTAATCCGTCTTAGCTAATATTAGCACACAAGTCCAAGCTCTAAAAGTGCATGCCTGAAGAGACACAGCTTAGATCCCTACTTAAACTACATTTTGGGGGATAAAAGCCCTGCTCTGGGTAATAACCTAGAAATATTACTGAGACTGGACAAATCAGCCTCTTGCTAAAAATACCCAAACAAAGACAGAGGGGCACACACATGCATTTAACGCACTTGCTTTTGCTTTCTCAGCAAGACTTTGTCAAATGAGGTACAAAACTGCTGAGGAAATAATGTGCTGTGTTTCAGGTCTTATCATGGCTCAAGTCGATGGAAGCTGAAGTCATAACCTTAACTTATAACATCTTCATAATAGTGTGATATCAGCACAGAGCAGCAACTTCTATTTCTGTTCTGCATCACTGAGGCCCTTCTGTGCGGCCCTCTGTAAAACCTCTGCATTTACACATTATGGACTCACTCTGAAGATTAATTACACCCCCCAAATTCTACTCTGCCTCCTTTTTTCAGGGGATGACTTTAAGCTTATGTGGAGATAGCTGGTTTTCTATGGTTGGTTACTGACAAAAAAAAAATGCTGACTGATTGAACCATGTGTTCCTGTTTGGTTGCCTGCAGGACTGAACGACAGTATATGCTAAATAACAAAAAACCAAACCCAGGATGACTCAAAAGGCTGTTTCACATGTCAAGCTTCTCCGAGCTTCTTCATACACAGGTGCTAGTATGTTTATATGGAGTATGTAAAACTTCCAAGTTTCCAATGGACTGTGTCTGACAATTTCTGAAACTGACAATGTGGAAAGTGTGCCCTCTTTATGCATCGATTAGCCAGGTGTACCCATGTGAGAAAATAATTTGAACTTCTCTCTCATGCTGTAGTTCTTAACTGTACTTACTTCCACCACTTTTCATGCATACAGAGCAGAACCATTAGTTATGTTAGTTATGTTATGCTTTGAGAGCAAAGAGAATACTTGTTGGCAGGCTACTTTTGGCGGAGTATTTTTTATTACAATAAGAAAAAAACAATCTCCCATGATTCAAAAACTGAAACATTTTGGGTTGGAGAACTAGACTCTGCTGCTGGATATCTGATTTCCTCATAAGCAGACCCCAGACAGTCGGGACTGTTGGTCACACCCTCCTCTAGTCTAGTGCTCATTACCAGAGGCCCCCAGTGTTGTGTGCTCTTCCCCACCAGTTCACTCTATACACCCATGACTGCAACTGCAGACAGAGAGAGAAATACACTGTGAATTATGCAGACAACACCACCATCATTGACTGGAATTCTAACAGGGAGGAGATTTAATATCAGGAGGAAATCAGCAATCATGCAGAGTGGTGCACAGAGATTAACCTACTGCTCACCATCAGCAAAACAAGTAGCTGATGGTTTATTTTTGAAAAAAGGAAGCAAAGGCAAACACCCATGCTTACAGAATTGGAGCTGAGGTGAGGAAGGTGAATAGTTTTATGTTCCTGGTAATCAACATCATAAAGAACTTCACATGAGCATCAAATATCTGCAACCTTGAAAAAAAAAAAAAAAATGCAGAAACCACCCTATTTCTTGAAAGAAAAATAAGGGTTAGGGTTAGACAACAGAGGACCAATACAAAGTATTCTAACTGAACACATCACTGATTGGCATGTGATGGACAGGAAGGCTCTGCAACAGGTGAACTTCACTGGTACGCATTTACCAACATCAATGAAATTAGTGAGGTGCCTGCGCAGCGCCTATAAATTATTTAAAAAACGATACGCAGCCCAACAACAGTGTGTTCACCCTGCTGCTGTCCTGTCTGGAAAAAAGATACAGAGTTATCATGCTGCCAGACCAATGAGCAGATTTAATCCTCAAGCTCTGCTGCTCTCAATTCTTCCCTCACACTCTAATGTAAAAGTATTGTTCTATTTTCATATATATTTGTGTAATTTTCTGGTTTAGTGGCGACATAAGGCAACTACAGCTATTTTTCATCCTATAACCTTGTACCAAATGACATTTCAATAATCTTGAATCCTGAAACTTAAATCTTTGCTGATGGAGTTGTGAACATGCCAGAGGGCCATCTGTGCTTTCATTTTGTGCTCACATCTGGAGGAGATGCAGCAGCTTTAAGTTTGACTCTCATCTTGTTGTTACTCTAGGTTCTCCAGAATCCGTACCTGTCCTGTCTTTGAAAACATCACCTTAGGTTGCACTAACAAAGTATGTAAAATCTGAGGTTTATGCTTATACTTTGCATTGGGCTTTCACTCAACCGCTGCTTTAAAATGTCTTTGTAAGCAGCCATCTCTGTAAGTGTATTGCTCAGGAAGTGCAGTGCTAAGTGTGAAATTGTTTGTTCAAGCAGTTTTCAAGAAAGCCACAAGCAGCAACATAATCTAACAAGAAATCATCTGTTCCAAACAGGCTTGTTTTGAATCCTCTGTGTCTGTGAATAAACTGTGTCTTATTACTTTAACATAGCCAGGGGCAGAAGGCCTGGGTGATGTTTTAAATACATATATCATCAAATATATGGTGGCGCACATCCAAATATTTTAAAACAGGTGCATGGTCAAAAAACATGAATCATCTAGCAAGAAAAAGATAAGACCGCACACTGTGGTTTTGTTTTGAACACACCGCCTCCATTCATTTATTTCTTTTCCGTTTACTGTTGAATTTCAGAATACATTGATTTTGTGTCGGTGTATTGTTAATGGTTATTCACAGTTTTATGCTTCCCTCATTAATATTGACTTACTGTATTTTTAATGATGAAATGTTTAAGTGATTGAAATATCTAATGGAAAAATGTAAGTCAGAGTAAACGCTTAAAAGGAAATTTTTGTTTTTTAATCCACTGAAGTGTTGGGAGGGAGGTTGAGTAGGAGGAGGGCTGTTGCATCATTAAAGTGGGCTGCCAGAGACTGTCTCTCCTTCTTGTTTTTGTACAATGCATTTAAGGCTGTCATGTCTTTTAATGCTGTGCATAAATTAACTTGAGGCAGCTGTATCTCAGGGGGTAGAGTAGGTCATCTACTACAAGACGGTTGATGGTTTTAATCCCCAGCTCCTTGGGTCTTTATGATGGAGCGTCCTTGGGCAAGATTCTGAATCCTAAATTACTCCTGATAGCTGTTCCATTGGTGTTTTTAAGTGGTAAAATGAATTCCTGATGAGCAGGTTGGCATTTTGTAGGGAAGCCACTTGCTTTTAGTGCGTAAATGTGTGTGTGTGAACGTGTGAATGCTGACTTGTGTTGTCTGGCACTTTGAGTAGTCAAAAGACTAGAAAAGTGCAGTATAAATGCAATCCATTAGCCATTTACCATTACACCCCATGGAGCTTGTCATGGTCTAACAAAAGCAGCAGTCTACTCTGTAATATCACCTCTTCTGCCATGTTCTCTATCTACCATGTGTTTTTCAGGTACAAATATGAAGGTAACTTTTTAACAGCTAAGGCTCATGTTACAGATGATACTGTGTGCCAGTCAAATGAAAAAAAGATATCATGTATAAGTACAGTTTAGCCCCTCAGGATCTTCTAGACTGTAGGACTTCTTAGAATCTGAACATTTCATGAGCACACAGAGAATGATATTCAAGCATTCTCTCAGTTATGTCATAGCAAATAAGATCTACTTAAATTGCCTACCACATGAAGTTCTCTCTAAATGCAATAGAAGGAGCAGTATTGTCCATTATCCAAGACGGTAAATATGACAAACTGCATCCTGTCATTGTCACCAAAAATACTTGCTCACTAATCCTTCATTAATGCTTTAATAGTGGAAGTTCGGTAAGCAGTTGAAGTTTAAATTAAAATGACAGCTTCAAAGACAGTCAGCCAAAACCTGCAACACTATCTTGGCCTCTGGTTAGTACTCTGGCATCCTGGTCTACAATAAAAATCAATTAAATATTAAATTATATGAAATATTAAATTAAATAGGATTTTTTTTAACTTCATACATACAGGGCATAGGCTGACTCACTTAACAACAATCTGGCGTTTTGGATGAGTTGTTCTTTAATTATCATCTGTAGACCTCCAGTCTTAGTCAGCTAAATACAGTAATTTTGAAATAAATCGCAGCTGATTAAACCCTCTAAACTTTTTGCTTCAAAATCTTGACAGGTCATTATGCATCATTACCAATTTACTTTAACTTTTCACGCAGAGTGAGTTTTGCAAAGTGCTCTCATTTTGAACCCCACAGAATCCCTATCAGTCACTATTTTTTTTTACCAGTCATGTTTGATTGATTAATAAATTTAGAAAAGTCAGAATGCGGTAGCTAAGCAGAAAAATGAAAGATGTGATGACAGTGTTGACATGATGAGGCTGAATCTTATTTGAATGATAGGTGACGTGAACATTTCAGCTGCCTTTTTTGTAAAATGACACTTGCAGAAATGGACCAAATGAAGCCAGAAGGATAGGTTGCATAGTTTTAACGTATTATTTTTACAAAAAAAGTTATATGTAAACATTATAATCTCTGTTGTATATGTCACAGACAGTGTATATCCCTAATATAAACATAACCACAGTTTTAGTAGGTTGCTTTTTATTCCAGTCAATACTTTCAATTAGCAAATAAAAGCTGAATTACAACTGTTTTCAAGAAACCAATATTTAGTGACTTCTTCAATTTGAGAAAGCTCCAAGATTTAGATTTACATCAGAAAACTGCAAGAAATTCAGACATTTGATCGCACCTGTTTCAATTTCACTGAAATGTCCCTGGAGGTTTTGAGTCTCACTGCATTTATATTGGAACATGATTTTTTTTTAAATTATTTTTAATTACATACCAGTTTAACAGGTAGGTGTCTTCAAGGTATATCAAGCTGTGATCTAATTCTATCAGTGTTGTGCAAATTGTACACAATAAGCAACTGCAACAACCCAGCCCACTAAGCATTTCAGACTGACTGCACACAAGCAGCAGTGGAAGAAAAAAAAACAATGGTAAAGTTAAAGAATGATAAAGAACGACAAAAAGACGTAAAGATCTGAATCTAGATTTATTTAATGGTGTCAAAGCAGTTGACTCTAGAAGCTTTGATCAAACCATGCATTTTTATTAGATAGCCACTAGATGGTAGTGCAGAGACAAGGAGAAAAGCAAGTGAAGGAAACAGTACTAATAAAACACTGTTACATCATGGCTACACACTGGAGACTGCTTTCTAACTAACTATTTAAGTATTATGTTAAGAATATATTAAGAAGTATTGTTTATGAGCCATAGAGGCATGTACTTGTGTTTGAACAAACAACTGTGTTACTAATGCTAAATGTACACAGAACTATTATGTAGTAAAATACTTTGGCAAAAATATTTGCTAAATAGTACTGTCAGGAGCCATAGTTTGAAGTTGTACATAAGTCCTTTTAAATAAGCTTTGTCTTTTGTCGCATTAGTATTTATCAATTATTTAATAGCACAATCGCACAGTAGAGGATAATGTTCACTGAAACATGTCATGTGCAAACAGATTGCTTAGGCAGGCAGGACAGGTTACTTAACACCTGAGGGAAAAAATATTTGGATTACTACAAGTAGGGATGTGTTAGTAGGACCTACCATGCAGAACTTTACTTTCAGTAACATGCCTTGAGGGGTGTAATAGTGATAAAGTTATATAATCTGTCATTTTCTATTACATAATCAATAAAATTACCTTTTGGGTTTAACAGTCTCTGTCTGGATCTAGAAGCTTGCTAAACTGGAAATATAAATACAACTGAGTTGTGTATAAAGAAATTTCTGCTCAATGTCTTCATAACTTTTTTTGTTTTTTCACTGCTTGCCTTGTGTTTTCTGCTTGTGTTCTCCATGTTCTTTATAAGTAAACATATGCAATAACTTTAAGTAAAATTTAACAAGTCCCTGGAAAAATTATGCAACCATGAGAGCGCTGTTTTTGTCTCTTGAGATGATCAATAATTTACAGAAAGGGTCTTGACGCCATTGACCCTTCAGCTGGTTGTAAAACATTACATTAGCTGACTAACTCTAGATGAAAAGAAAAAAAGGGGGTAGGAGTTGGGGGAATCGAGCCACAATATTCAATAGAAATATCGTAGACATATTTACTATAAAGATACATCTTCGGTTTTTAAAATAATTTCCCCTTAATTAAATAAGTAGAAATTCACATCTTTCATTTACAGGACTTTTTAATGACATGTATTGTTATTTTTTTTTTAAAAAAACATAAACAAAAAGTAAAACAGATACAGATGACTACAGGAAATATATTGGTATCAGTGAAATAAATTTTCATTTTGAATTGAGTTATCATTATTTGAAAACAGATTTCAGTGGCACAAAACAGAGAAAATTGTGTTAGAAATAGAAAATGATCTGATCCTACTCTCCTTTAGTCCCCTTATTTTTTTTTTATTGACATGTTAAGAGAATGTTGTCTGATCCAGACCAGGATGCTCTTATGAACTTTAAGCACCAGTTTTCGATGGGAGGTGATATTTTTTGAGAAAAACACCGGACAAGGAAAACAGTATAGGGAACATGCGTGCGCATGACGTCAGAGGCATATATCTATGCGTCATCACGGTCTAAATACCGCACTCAACACTGATTGGTTTGTTAATGGAAAGTTAACGCCCTCTTTTCCACATGTTTCCGCCTTTTGGTACAAGAGTCAGGGTGGCCCGAACCATTAATGACACGAGGGGGATAATAGTGTTGAGCTTTTGGAGTTTGTGTTTTATATATATGTATGTGATAGAAATTAAATATAAAGATTCATTTCTACGGGAGGTTATTCGCGTCTTATATAATGTAATATATATACCGTGTTTTGGTGCCCTCAGTAAAGCATAACGGACTAGTCCATCGTTAGCCACCCCTCAGTACCCGGCGTTCCGTGGCTCACTGGAAAGTGATGTAACTTTTTGCCGGCTTTCTCTCACCTTCAGAAATACAAAGAGAAAATGAAGTTCATTCTGTCTAACCGCATATAGGGGAACATTCTCAAGCTCTTCGCTGAACAAATGGCTCAGTTTCGTTAGTACAAAGTTAACAACACTGAAACGCTACCAGTAACTTACAGTTCTTTCTCCGCTGGACTTCCTACACTGAAGAATGAAACCAGCCCGTCGCTGTTCGGCGTTGTTCAACCAGCTGTGTATGTCTTCACTGGGGGGACCGACAGCGAGGAAACCGTTTCCACCGGGAGCAGTGTCAACCCCGGCGGGAACACGGCACTGTCACCCCGGTGCAGGTGTCGGGGGAGAAGGAGGCGTCAAAGGGACCCTTCCCCAGCTGAATCCGAGCGGAGTAGCTAACGCTGGAGCGTTAACGTTACCAGGTAGGTTAACGCACACTTTCATCCAACAGCGTTATTCCACTGCCAACAGGGCTACTTTTATTCAAACTGGCCTGTCAGTGAAACCTCATTCATCATGTGAACGTTCAAAGCGCGTTACTCATCAGTGTCTGACGTGTCATCGGGACTGACTGCGGATTGTCTACCTACAAATCAGCGCATTGTGGCAACTGCTGCACTATCGAGTTTGACCTTAATATGGCATTAAAGATTTGACAGATATCAAGATGTTTCGCGAGTGTACCTCAATGACAGTGATATCTGTATTTAGTAAAACCTTTCGACCACGGCTGTGAAACTGCCTCAATAGTCAGACACATGTAGTTAGCACGTGTGTTGTCATTTCGTAAGCTATATGAAGCTGGTTTTCTACTTTTCACATGGTCCCACAAAACTCTGCTCCAAATATACATATGAACCTCTTTCAAACAAGAAACTGTGGCAACACATACAATAAGCTTTTTATGGGCGTTACAACAGAATACCTCGCAAGCAAGCGGGGAATGTCACCAAACGGTCACGGTTAGTGAGGGCATATTGAAACGGTTACATCACATTTCTGCACAGGACAGAATGTTCCTTAGAAGTGTCATTTCTCAGCCCACTGGTAATTTCATTTTCCTAAGATACTGGAAGTTTCATTGCACAGTTTTTTTTAACCCAAAACCTTCAGCTGGAATGAGAGTTTTTAGATCTCTAAATCAAAGACATAGTGCAGACACAGAAGCTTTGTCTTGAGGTAAAGCTTCATTCCAAACATCTTCAGCACCAACAGTACACTGACCAAACCCAAAGATATTCAAGACACAATTGCATAAATCTGAAACAAAAAAGAAGATTCTTATAATCAAAACCCTCAATACAGTCAGTGTTGGCATGTTTGGTATTTATGCTGGATAAAATTTAACTTAAACTACTAATTAATGTGGATGATAGATTTGTACTAAAAAGTGTTGTCAGTCATTTGCATGGTAAAGTGCCAGAACATTTCCATTACAATTTCCAAGATCTGTCTCCACCAAATAGTCACAAATTTAAGTCATTTCACTATAATCTAGTAAAAGACAAAAAAATAGCAGAAACTATTGACGTTTGAGATGCAGCAGACAGCAAATTTTGGGGTGTTTTTGCATAAACATTGATTTAACCAACTTGAAATAGTCAAATATGATGCATATTAATTATTTTTTTTATTCACTTCTTAATTATATAACTCCACTGACAATTATTCTGCATGTATATAAAACAGAATAAATTCTCACATTGAACACAAGACTTGAAAGTGGTGAGTGCCTTGTATTGATTGATTAGATTCACCTTCTAAAATTGGGATACAGGATGTTCTCTGCTGTCTGATGTGACCCTTGGGGCAAATACCTCTGTCTTAATAATCTGTTGGAACAGGCTTAGTTTCCTTTCTGCTACTGCAAGCCATGGCTATGAACTTCTTATCTCAGTGCATGTAGTGCTTAAGTTAACTAGCGGACAAATTGGCTAATAGGATTGTGTGAAGAATGATAGCTCAGCCTGGTGCTGAGATGTTAATACACCGGGTTTTCCTGGTTACATTAAGTACAGGAAAGACTCCTGTGTATTAGTGCAGCTTTTTTTTTAAACCACCATCTTTACATTACAAAGGCAAAGCTAATTATAGCACTTTACTTCAACGATATTTACAGCCATACAATTGTACTACTTTTCTTAGTGACAGTTTTCAAGTTCTGTTTTATATGTGAATGATGTTAACTTTGCTAGGTGGATAGACTCTTTGCTGTGCCTAACATTATATTAAATGATTGATTTTAAATTGGCACCAACTAGATTTTTGCTAAAATAAAAGTCAGTTTGACTGAATTGTGGGGTACATTGTTTTCGGAAATATGACTCATGATATAAAGTCTCTAGAAGTCCAATAGTGAACAGAACTTTTCAAGCTTTTTCTCTGAAAAAACAGCTGAGTGCTATGGTTGAAATGTTGCTATGAGAGCAGTGAGAGTTATAAATAAACAGTGAAGCTGTGGACTGGACAGTTAAACAGTGAGCTGGAACTCCCTGTAAAGATCCACAAAGGTGAGAGGAGGTGCAATCGGGTAATAATTCTCAGGTGATATTGTAGGTTAATTACTACAGTTGACATCTCTTACGTTGCCAAGTAGCTTTCATGTAATTTTATACATTGTTACTATAAAAACTCAGATTTTAGCTGCCATACAGATTTTAACTCCCAAAATCTGCTGTGATGTAACCAGGTGACTTGTCACTCTGTTGGTCTTGTTGGACTGTAACATGCTGTCTACTCATGGTCATAGAGTGGTGTTACAGAGCAATGTTTGTTTTCTCTACACAAAACATTTGCCATATAAAGTTACTGACTTGCAGAGAAGAACATCTAGCTGTTATTATGTCCCACTGTTGACAAGAAGGCGAGTATACTACCTAAATGTTCTGAACGAGGAGAGATAACAGATTCAAGCTGGGCTTAGCAAATCCTGGTGTATTTTTTAAACAGGATCTTTAAGAAATCTACTCCCCCGCATACTTACTCCATACAACAAAAAATGTTATAATTATTAATGACAACAAATTCAATCTGACTCGGATCTTCATCAGGTCAGATTTATATTTTCAGACCCAAAATGGAAGCAGCTATCAAAACCCAGTCACTATTCTGTCAGTATGTTATTGGCTTTTACATTTCATAGGCTAAACATATGACTGTGTCTAACACTTAACGTTAAGTCATATCAGCCTTCAAAACCTTGTACTGGGTAAATGAAAGCCTTGCAAGGAACTAGCATTTGGGTTAAAGCTTTAAAGCAGCTCTAATCAGGTTGAAGGTTTGTATATTTTAGGTATTGTTATGAGGAAACAGGTCAGGTCTTTAGTCTCACTCCAGTGGTCAGGTTGCACCAGCACACACACACACACACGCACACACACACACACACACACACACACACATTTATATTCATGCACATTCCCACATGGCGTGAGTTAGCAGCAGAGTGGTGTCTCAAATTAGCCACTTAATAGTTTCTGTGCTTGAGATCTCTAGAGGCTAAGACTCTTAATCTAACGCCATGGCAATCTTTACTGGCCTCCATCTGTAATGGGATTGGACAGTTACATAACTTTTCAGTCAAGAAGACGAGGGTAAAGAATGGATGAAAACCATCAGTCAGACCTACATTGGCTTATTTTCAAAAGGTCTCATTTATTAAGTCAGCTTTGCAGCATGGAAACAGCAGCATTAATGATCTCATGATTGTAATGAAGGAAGGTCCATACAGCTAAAAAAAGCACAGGATTCAGGGAAATCTTAATCACATGCAGAGAACAACAGCTGTTTGTGAGTAATGATTATTCAAAGTCTCAACTCAAACAATGGTTTCAAGTATCAGTCTTTTAAATTTCCTGTTAGTGTCTTTCTTTCAGTGGAATTCAGCAGATCCACAGACAGCTCTGTGTCCGATACACATCACATACATACAGAACAAGCTCTCATTCATTTTTCACCCTGTAACTCTTAATCTAATATGTCGATCTGGTTGCTCAGTTAATTGGCATGTGGTTGCCACCCAGAGAAGATGACCTGGAATGTGATCTCTTGTGCGCAACTAGCACCACCTAGTCTATAATTCAGCAACAGCCTTACTCAAGCTGGATATTGGGCTTCTGCTGCATGTGGGCTATTTTCTTTACTAAAGAGAAAACAAAATTTTTTGAAAAAAATGAGGGCAATAATGATGCTACTCTTAATAAACATGTGATTTTTTTTTTATGCAACTCATTGTTAGAAGCACAAAGCATTCAAACTACTGTGCCTGTAATACATTTTTTGTATTTTCAGCAGAATATCAGTTAGTTAGTATATATACTGAGACTTATTGTAATGTTTCTGTTTCCTTTGAGTTTCCAACAAGTATTTTTGTTAAGTTGTACTGAGGCTACTTAAGATGACATGCATTGAACATCAACCAGCAGCAGTGGGGGATGATGTCAGCAGAGCTCATAACTGTAATCAATCACTGTTCTGTAACTGTTACTGTGTAACCACATTAAGTTTTTAGATTTTCAGCCTGAGACCAGAGCTAATCTTCATGAAACATTTACGCAGTTGAATGCCACAGAGACATTGGTGCCTCCGGTAAATGATCTAAGGGCTTGCCAAGATCTGACTTTCCCTAGAATGACTTTAAGGGCTGAGGCTGGTTTTGACACACTAGTGGGGCCTCATAACTCTAAAAGTATTGGATCAAATTTTCAAGTAGCTTTTATTTTAACAAAACATCATACTTAAAATCTACATAATTCCTCTCTTGCCAAATGCCATGGGTTCAGTTTAGCAAAATTTTAAATTTGTTAAATTAAGCTCTCCCAACAACTGTCCAGAAGGCAGATTTGGTTGGTGTTTAATAATAATATAACTGAAACTGTGTCCCTACACTCTTTTACCTCAACAGATGTTATGAGTTGCTGCAAAAAGAGCACCAATAAACTGACTAACTTTGCTTAACCAATGACATTAATGATGGTCCCATTTACATCCCAACAAGTTATACCAGGGAAACAGGATATAAAAACAGGGGCCTAGAACTTATACACCTAAACACTTGGAATGCTAAATTAATTCCACATGCGCTTTTACTGCTAAATCCACACTATCCACACTGTAGTCTTTGTTAGTAACCACATGCCTGCTTGGGTAACATCTTTCCAGTAATCACCACCAAAGAACAAGTGCTCTTTAAGAACATACAGGGACACACCTGCTTAATGAGGATAACCTCATTAACTCTCACAGGAAGAGATGGCTCTTAATGCTGCATTCACATGCATTCAGGCAAACAGAATATAATTTTAAAGGGCAGTAAAGTGATGTGAGCCTAGCAGAGAATACTGGCACTAACAGCAGTAGATGCTGTTGTTCAAAGCTAAATAAAATATATGAAGTTTTGTGGTCCTCTATGGCCAGATTTAATAAACTTGTCCTGTAACTCCCATAGACTAGTAGGAAACATGGGTGACATGAACATCAGGAAGATAAAAATACCAACTAATTATTAAATCTCATCGTTAATTTTATTTTTAAAAACATTCCCATAGCAACATATTGTCATATTTGTAAATGTAGCATTAGTCATTGATACAGTCAGTTTTTTTTCTTTTATTTTAAAGATTAAAACGAAAAACAATTGATTAAATAAAATATAAATAAATACAGAAAATATATATGAAAGACACTGATTTTATAGAATTGGTGGGGTGTTTTTGTTTTGTTTTTCCTGAAAGAATGGATAGCCAATATTACAAATATAACAAAATGTATTTTTTAGTAGTACTCATATTTCTTGTGAATCTGTATCTCGTATATTGTACTCGTTTGTCTATTTTAGTGACATTTACCTCATTGCGCACAGAGACCAATAGCAAAGACAGACACACATATATAAAAACATTAATTTATAACATATCGCATCTGGCCTTCTCTCCTCCTGTCTCCTTGTAGTCACTACAGAACACTGTTACACTGATGACAGCATTATATAATTGAGATAAGTGCTTAGAATAGCTGTCTTTGCTCATTACTGGTGAGGAAAGTGTGTTTGTCATGCAGCACATAGCAGAGCTCAGCTGTGTGCTCACTCCCTCTCTTACTTTAGCCTTTCATTCCTTTTCGCTCTCTAGCTACTGCAGCTGTAGAAATAACACCTTTTTTGGGAAAAGAAAAAACTGTTGGAGTAGGTGATGTGCCCTATTGATGCCATTCATGTGCATTCAGCCATTTTTAAAAAAATAGGTGTACTTTTAAATGTGTGCATCAGAAGCTTCAAAGCAACACCAGGTTTCACATTATATTAACAGATGGAAATCATTTTGGTGTTACTCTGAGTTGTATAGGGTGAATTGTGTGCTATGTAGCTTAAAACCCTGCATAGCACTTCACACTTCTCCTTCTCCACAAATTTACCAAAGTAACCTGTGACTGCTGCTGCTGTAGCTGCTATTAACTCTGTAAGCTGTGCAACTACCTGAATGCAAGGAGCACAGGAGAGCGTTTGGTTGTACTCCATTTCACTGAAGCTGTGGCCTGCCATGAAGAGGGGATTTAAATGAAAAAAAAAATAAAAGAACCCAGTTAAGATTGGTGATGGCAGTAGGGTAGATTGGAAAACAGGACGAGTGATCTTCGCTTTGCAAATGTGCTCAGCAGCCTCAATTAACATCAGCTAGAGGCAAAGATAGACGATGTTGATGAAGGAGAGAAATGAAGACAGTCACCAAGCAAGAGGCTGGGATAGAAGTAATGTCAGAGTCAGACTGGCTCAATGTTGGTGATCATGATAGAGGCGAAGTTCCAGAAATGGATGTTGATGGAGAAGAGAAAAAGAGAGAGACTGAGTAAGAGACAAGAGGAAATGATGGACTGGCTGTCAGTTGATGGTGAGAGTTTTGCAAAGTAAAAGGCTGCAAGACAGATGCTGACTTTATGCTGTTGGATTAGTGGCCATATTAGCTGGCTCACTATGTTATGTGTCTTGTTTTTTCAATAATTGTTTAATGTTAGAATGTGCAGCGACATTGTTGATTTGCTTGTCATAAGCCAAGTCAGCTCCTTTTGACAGAGTTTGAGCTGGTGAATGTTCATGCAAGGTGTTCGCAGCATATTGTCTCTGGTTCAGGCTTCATCAGGTTTGCATCCTGCTGTGTCGTGTTAAGCGTAACACTGGGAAAATCCTTGACTGTCTCCCTATGACAGAAGTTTTCAGGACGTATTATTTCTGTTGCTGCAAAGACACCCAGTGGCTTTTAATTTCAAGCTCATTGGTTCCTCCTGCAATGTAAAAACACTGCAGAGATTCTTTTTCAAAGTAGTTGGTCACTGTGGTTTCTAGAAAGTGTAAATCAAACTAAAGACTGAAAGTACAACTGTTTGGAAGTATTTCTAGTAGTGGATCAAACCACACTAAGTGCTCTTGTGGTATTTTGGACAGCAGGACAGTGTATGTGGGGCTGAGCCACAATATCCACAGGGTGTGGAAACCTAAAGAAAGAACACACCACTCAGTGTCAAAGTGTATCTCATTTATGTTTTTTAAATAGATTTGGATACTAATTGAGTCATATGGTACAGAGGAAGAAGATGTGACTGATATACGACAATGAATTCTTAATCATAGGATATGTTCAATGTCAGTTTTGAATGCTTACTACAGAAAGACAAATAAAAAATAAAATGTATTGTGGCTGATAGGATTTAACATACCAGTAGCGAACTGACTGTTGGCACATTTTGGAGCTTTATACACAATTGCAATCTCACCAAGTAGCATAATACTGGCACCTCAGGATATGTGGTAAATGTAGAATAAAGACTTAAGTGAATGTCATTTCTTTTCCTGCCAGACACTTCATTGTTCACTGTCATTTTAGTTTATTGCGTTTGCTCTGTATTGCCTACACAGCAGAGCTCTTTTTCTTTCTTTTTTTTGTTGTTTTTTGTTTGTTTTTTAGGATTTCTGTGTGTGAGAGAGCGCCAGAGTTAGAGTGAGAGTGAGGAAAAGTGAGGGCATTGTTGAATGGGTCGGTCAGGGACTGAGTAACATCCTTTATCTGGCTGCCACTGCAGCAGTTTCTGGGACTGTCTCATGAGAGTCACACTGTCCATCATTACCCACATCCTTCAGACTTTCTGCTCCCACTGAGTCCAGCTATGCAGAGAGAGCGAAAGAAAAAGAGCGAGTGACAACTGAAGAGGAAGACAGGCTGAAAAAAAGAGAGAGTTAGGTGGAGAACCAGTTGATAGACTGAAAAACTTTGTGTGTGTGTCAGTGTGTTTCCTTCAACCGTTTAGTTTCATGTAAGTATCTATAGTTTTTGCATGTTGTGTATATATGTAGCCATAAGTTTACAAATGTAAATGTTCATTTTAATCTAGAATTAAATTCAACTGATGACATTGTCATTGTAAAATTAAACAGCATCCAGACAATTAGAATTTGCATAAGTATGAATGATGAAGTTCAACTGCTTTAAGGACTACGAAAGGTTTAGGTCATTAGGTAAGACAATAATCCCATTGGTTTTAAATGTAAAAATAGCAAGACAAATAACAAAAAAACATTGTTTTTTAATGTTCATTGTTAAAGACATTGTATCAGAGAGGGGCTCAGACAAGGGTCTGGTCATTGTGAGGACGCAGTCAGTGGGGTTGTTTGTGCTGTGTTGTATTAATGTGTCCAGCCAAGCTTGTCCGAGAGAGTCAGAACCTTCTGAGACTATTCCTGTTGCGTGTGAATGGACCATGAGCATGAGTGAGTATTGTTTGAGTTTTTTTTTTTTTACCACTCGTGCATGTGCATTTGCAATTTCCTGGCCTGGCCCCCGAGCTGAAACAGCATGGTCAGACTCTATGAGGATCTGGTCATGCGCAATGGGCAAAGGATGATCAAAATTTATATCAATGATTATCACTGACAATGTCAATTGTGTCTACGGCTGTGGCTAAGAGACCATCTAACAATCTTTACAGTGGCAGAGCCCACTGTCTACAAGATGGAAGAGGGCACATCAGGCCAGTTGCAGGACTAAAAGCAGGGTCAGACTTTAGGTCATACCACTGTGATGTATACAGTTCTGTGCAAATTACCTGAACTATGACATACTGACCACTGGATACTCCAATATGATGACATGCTTACTCAGAGCATGTTTAAAACATGCTGGTTTTTCACCAGCACCAACACTGTGGTTGCTCATTAACCACACTTAGCCACTTGCTTTCAGCTGCTAAACCACACAGAATAAAATCGAATAACTGTAGTGATCAAGACAACATCAACCTAAACCCAACCAATAGCTGCAGGTAATTTTTTTATAAGACACTGATTGCTCTGACACAAAGTTGGTTGGATAAAAGTGCATAGCTTAAAGCCTAGCAAGATGGATTTGCATGATCATGTGATCATGATCATGTGGTCTTGCAAATCCACCTGCTTTGTATGGTAAGTGACCTCATAAATTGTCGATTCAGTGTAGTGTAAAACAAACAGTTGTTGTCACTGCCATGTGATTTAAGAGATAACTGCTGAACTTTATGAAATTAGATGGAGATGTAAAATGCTCACAAACTAAATATGACTTAGTATTATTTATGACGAGAACACATGCAGTCTTTTATGGACAAATTTGGAATACGTATTCCATGGTTTGGCTTTTTAAACTCAAGATCAAAGAAAATGGACCCAAAATTTAAAATGACAAGCTGGCTGACAAAAAATTACAAACAAAAAGCATAGGATCCAGAAAGTGTTGTTTGATACTAGGGGTGTGGACAACAAGAGAAAAAATTAAGTTACTCCACCTTTATGTTAAATGATGAGTTAATATTAGCCTTTTAGCACTCGGCAATTACACAGGCCAATGTGTACCTTATATTTTTATCATGGTCTGGTAAACATAATCTGAATTATTATACCAGCTGTGGGTGGCATTCTGCCTGTCTAATGAGGTCTCATAATGAAATTGAACTATAATTGAATGGAAATAGCCAAATAATAGGTATAATTACAGTACAGTAGTAATGTTTTGAATGGACAATGCACCTTTTTTTAAATTCACTTTTATATACCACATATGTTGATAGAGGGAAGAATCTACCAAACTCTGGGTTGGTGATTCAGTCCCCAGCTCCTTCTGTTTACATGTTAAAAGGCCCTTTGGAGCAAGACATTGAATCTTAAATGGCTCCCAATGTTTAGGCAAAATATATGTGTGTTTGCATGCTAGTGTGTGTCTGTGTAAGTAATATGGAAAATTGTGAAGTACATCACCTGTTAAGGTAGAAAAGTGAAATATAAATACAGTTCATTTAGATTAAGGTGCATACTTATGTGAGGAGTTAAGTATAACCTGGTCACTCAGAAGTACTTCAGTGTTTTTATTACCTTAAAGTACAACATTATACAGGAAATAGTACACAATGATACAAAATGAGGTAAGTGAATTTACAAGGTTAAAAAAAATCTCTAACCATGTGAAGATGCCACTGACATAGAGTACAATCACACTCTGTCTCTCTCTTCCTTCGACTGTCTTCAGTTTAACAGAGAACACATGGTCTTTGTGTGTGTGTCTTTGTGTGTGTGCATGCACACACGCGCCTGCTCTTTCACACCAGATAGCCCTGCCATTTCCACCTGTTGAACAACATGCACACTCTTTGCGCACTCTTTGCGCATTTACTTTATTAGTTAGGCAACACCCTTATCTACATCTAACACACACACAGACTCACACACTCATACACACTGATACACCCTCACTTACACATTCATACACACTGACACACACCAAATACATGTCTACTCCCTCCTGCAGCACTGGTCTGTCTCTCCTTTTCATATCCTTTCTTTCCTCTTCAGAAGCTTCTTGCTTTACACAGTCAGCTTTACCTGCTTGTGTGATAACAAAGGGAGGTCACTGGTCCTCCACTCTCTTTCTGTCTCTCTCTTTCTTTCATTCACTCTCTCTCTCTTTCATTCTCTCTCTCTCTGTCTGAGACAGGCTTACTGTGTCTCCTAGCCATCTACAGGTCACTCTATCACCCAGCAAGCAGGGGGAGGGAGGGTGTGAACTGATGACTCAGAGAAAGAGGGAGACTGACGTTCTTGAGAACTAGACGGATAAGGGATGAGTCAGAGCATGGATAGAGAGGGAGCTACGACGGGAGCTGAGGCAGGGGCAGGAGTGAATGTCAGACAGAGAGGTGGATAGTCTTAGTCTTCAGACGTAGGCAGAGCGGGAGGAAGGCATTTGACTAGACATGGAGGCCATGGGTAAGAGATGTATAATTGTATCTACACATTTAGACACAGTGACTGGAGCACGAGAACAGAGGTGTAGCCAGGCGGCAGTGAGGAGGTGAAAAGAGTCAGAGTAGGTGTTGCCAGAGAAACTGAGTAAAAGCAAAGTAAGACAGCAAAAACACAGCAGCAGGATGATAGTTCATGATGTGTATCTGCCGGGAACCAAATACTGCACCATGTTGAACTGAATGGGAAAGAACTAGCAGTTAACCCTATGTTTTAAAAGCATCTACTTAGTAGGGGAGAGGTATGCTAAGGTTAGAAAATGCTGCTTAATCATAATAATGGTTTGTATATTTGCATTCTCTGTCCTACACCAACAAATGTAGACTACCTCCACCTGCTGGTGTGGAGAATAATCACCTATGCTGGTGCAGAACGTATGTGCTAAGTTGATAGTTGTGTGTTCAAGTGCAGCTCTTTGGCCAAAACACGAGTGACATGATGCCATGCAGCAGTTAGCTGTCTTTGCTAATAGTTTTTTGCTGGTGGCTCGATGGACTTTCTGGTGCCATTAAACCCCAGCAGGTGAGAGTGCAACAAGTTGCAAAAAAAGAGCATCAGTCAAGCCTAAAGGTGAAAAAAAATGAGGAAAACATGACTGAAATACTGCATTTATGTTTGTTTGATTTTTTTTCTTTTTTTTAAATCAGCCTAGATTCAAACCTAGATTTGTGTTGTTTGTAAACCTGTTTTCCTGAAAACCTGTAGTGAAGATTTTTTTTCCAAGGTTGGATTTTTGGAAAACACAGTGTATGACTTTTAACTGTGGCTTTACCTACAAGTACACACATACAAGGCTGTTTAACAGCTTATTTAAAATAAGAGTCAGTGTCCTGTTATCTGTGTGTTCCCTGTACTGTTGGTTCTTTCATGGTCAGCACTTCACTGAGTGATCTGAACAAATGTTTAATGACAGAAAAGCACCCAAAATAGCAACAAAACCTTTGTCCTGTTTGTAATGCTGACTGCTGGCATGTCTTTTTAAAGTTGGCAGCGAAGTTGCACAGTATGTCAGTTCAGTGGTTTTCATGCTATTCATCTGCCTGGTAGACATAGTGGTGTAAAGGCATCTCACCTACAACTAACACAACTTCAATTTAGGTCCAGATACAACATACTATAAGTATGTGTGTGAGTGTGAGATTTTGTCGTTTGACACAAACTTTGGTGGATCTTCTTTCCATTTCTTTTTTTTTCCTCTCAGTGCCCCATGGGTAATTTGACATGGCATAACAGTAACACTCAAAAGAACTGAAGCAGCCTGTGTTTAAGTGGGAATATATATAGAAGTTATTTGAAAGAAGAAAAAAACACAAACCATCTCTTATTAAGAACAAATTGAATTGTTAAGCACCAAAACACACACTTAACTAAGACAAAGCACTTAGACCATGACCAGACTATGACTATTAGCCTGTGGTGCCCAATGTTACCAAACTTAAGGCACAGAACACCTTTAATGACCACGTACTCTTCCTTTGTTTCATCTCTCACAGTGTGTCCAATGGGTGCTAGCAGCAGCAGCAGCAGCAGCAGCAGCAGCAGGCTATTTGGTACACTGGCCCAGTCACTTAATAGAGCCCCCTTGGCCCAACCAGACCTGCACCTGGAGGAGGACCCAGACCAGGACCTGGACCAGGAAGAGATCGACCCAGACCAGCTGCTCAGAGAGTGTGAAGAGGCACTGCAGAGACGTCCAGCCCGGCCACACCGGGACCTGGTCTATCCTAATGGCATGGCACCCTGTCACCACAAGCACAACCCACCCATACGGATAATGCAGTGGAATATCCTTGCACAAGGTAGAGATCCATGAGCTGTGCAGTTTTTCATTTGGGATGTATAGAAATTTGGATATTCATTTCAAGGGGTTATTTGTGGACATGTTAATGGCATGGCTCTATAGATGACAATGACCAGACTAAAAAATCTCTACTGGACAGATTGAGATAAAATTTTGTACAGATGTCCCCTAAGGTAAATCCTGCATATTTGAATGATTTGTGGTTTAAGATAATTGTCTTGGCAATTCTTGTATGGATTGCCATTACTTTTGGTCCGAACATTCATGCTCAGAAGAATGAATCATCTGTCAGGCATTGGAGTTTCAGTTTCCTTGTGGTTTAATGATGCAGGATTAGAATCGTCAGAAAATGTCAAATCATCAAGTTATGTCAGTTTGTATGTATGTTGTCATGTTTAGGCCTCAGTGTTCATTTGCAAAAAGTCAGTATAAACAGGAATTGAACCAGAACAAAAATTGAGTAATGTGTAACTTCCTCCAACTGTTATGGACAAAACAAACTAAACTGAAGGTGTAAAACATAATTGCAACCTTACAGAGCTGCCAGCATGGCTGCAGACTCCCTATCATGTTTGGTGTAAGCATCTCTCTCTCTCTCTTAATTTCCAGCTCTGGGAGAGGGGAAGGACGGGTTTGTCCGCTGTCCACTGGATGCTCTCAACTGGCAGGAAAGGAAATATCTGATCCTAGAGGAGATCCTCACTTACCGCCCTGACATCCTGTGTCTGCAAGAAGTGGACCACTACTATGACACTTTCCAGCCAATCATGGCCAGCCTTGGTTACCATGGCAGCTTCCTGGCCAAACCCTGGTCTCCCTGTCTTGATGTTGAGCAGAATAATGGCCCTGATGGCTGTGCTCTGTTTTACCGCCGTTCTCGCTTTTCCCTTCAGGCCACAGCTCATCTGCGGCTGTCGGCCATGATGCTGCCCACCAATCAGGTAGCCATCGTCCAGACGCTGAACTGTCAAGTAACAGGTCAGCGGATATGCGTGGCTGTCACCCACCTGAAAGCTCGTAGTGGCTGGGAGAGGCTGAGGAGTGCACAGGGTGCCGACCTGCTGCAAAATCTACGCAGCATAACATCGCGAGGTTGCAGCAGCAACAGCAGCCAGAGCGACGCGGCACAGGGTAACGTCCCTTTAGTAGTGTGTGGAGACTTCAACGCAGAGCCCTCAGAGGATGTGTACCGTCGCTTTAGCTCCTCTCCCCTTGGCCTGAACTCTGCATACAAGCTGCTGAGCTCTGACAGGCAGACTGAGCCAGCCTATACCACATGGAAGATCCGCCCTTCAGGAGAGAGCCGCGGCACTCTGGACTACATTTGGTATACCCATAATGCTTTCAGTGTGGAGTGCCTGTTGGACATCCCTACAGAGGAGCAAATTGGCCCAGACCGCCTCCCCTCCTACCACTACCCCTCTGACCATTTATCCCTGCTCTGTGACATCAGCTTCAGGGAGGGTCCCCATAGACTAATGTAGGCTGCCAATCACAGCACACCTGGACCAATAGGAGGAGTTGTTTATGGCTCATTTCAAAACCACTGGACAGAATCATGAATGGGCAAGTGAAACCTGACTAGAGCATGACAAACATGTAGACATAAAATAGACTCTAACTATTAGCCTTTGTCACAGTCTGTCACTTTTCTTCTAAAGACAGGCACCATGGAAAACAACTGAAGTGAAAGAGACATTATGGCATCACTTCTGCTGGAAAAAGTCATTTTAGGTTGTTTTTTCTTTTTGACCTGAGTTTTGAACTTCAGTTTAAATGGCAGCTGTGAAGTTTATCTGCTGAAGTTCCTAGAAACCAGCTGCAGTAATTTTTTCCAATACACACAACTATTATCACATAATGTTTTTAAATTATTCTTTATTATTTCTATTAGTTGGTAATCATCGGCTTTTTATAGTGTTTTAAAATAAATTTTATTGCACTTAAGTAAAGTGTTTGATGGGTCTTAAGTTTTTTCTTTGGTGGCCATGACAACATTGTTGCTGTGACTACATTAACATGAGGAGAAATGGTAATATATGAAATAAAGTAATTATTTTTACTCCTAATGTTGTCCTGTTTGATTGTCTGGCTCGTGCTTTTATGGATGATGAATGTTATGTTCAGTGCACACAGAAAACAGCGTCCAGCTTTGAGTAAACAGTTTGTTCTTTCCCTGTAATGACTGTCTGCCTGCACAGGTCCAGTGTTGGACCGGCACAAAGGCAGCTCCATAAGGAAATGGTTTTCTAAGTTCACGAGAGAACTGGTCTGCAAACAGTCCTGACCTCAACCCAATTTGACACCTTTGGCCAGACTTCATCAGCAAACACCAGTGTTGGACCTGACCAGGTCCTAACATCTGGTGGAGAACCAAAAGATAATATGGCTTCTGTCAAACCTTAATAAATCCAAGTGCTTTACGCCTTACAGTCATATTCAGCTTTTGGGACAAGTGTTCATCTTTAGCATTCAATATAATGAGCCTTCTCTTATAGCAGTGTTTTAAAAACCTAACCTCAGAGGGCAGATCCTTTCCTCTAAAGCAGTATCTGATCAGAGCTGGAATCAGCATGTAAAACATTACTGATAAGACAACTAAAAGTTTCCTGCAAACCTAAATCTGGTTCACAGCTACTTATAAATTAACTACATAACTAGCAATAGCCTTTTAGTATTTAGTCCAACTTTCTTCTGAATGACTTTGAAGTGATTTGATAAAATTGAGGTGCATTATGACTAAGGTTATTTTAAATTATTTTATGTTTTACTATTAAAAATTTCATTCATCTGCGGTGTGTTTTTCTAACTCCCGTGCATCTTATTATGATGAAGCATGTTTCTTCAGTTATGCTGAGCTTGATGATGCTGTAAAGTGTATATTTTTTAGATTAAAAAGTATTTTCACTTTGATTCCTTACACATAAAACCTGTGAGGTTAAAGTTTCCTTTTACACTTCTACAGTGTTTTCTGTGTTAGTGAAGCTATTCACATATTTGAGAGACATTCAGATTGTTGCATGTTGTAAAATCCTTTATAACAACTTTTATAGACTCTGTTAACTCTGTGACGTTATTCAGTTACTGCCTCTCAAAACTGAAAGTATGTTAAGAGGGCAGTAAGCAATAACATTGTGTCCCAGCCAATAGCTGGCCAGACACACTTCACACAGGAAGTCTGACAGTACACTTATCTTACAGACAAGTGACATGAGGCCTGTGCATCAACAGCAGCACAGTGTGTCTCTTTGGTTACTTGTATTGATGCAATTCTTTAAAAAGGTGCTAAAACAAACATGTTTCTGAATACTTAACTCATTTTTCAGATGGCTAAATGACAACTTCAGACAGTAATTCACATTTGTTGTTTTTTTTATAATACATATTTCAGTAAAATCTACTTCAATACACTGATAGTACAAGAAAAAATAGTATATTATACTTCAGATGTGGAGCACACAATTTAGTTCTCTTATCTTGACGCAGACATCCTTTCACTCCCTTTTTATAAACAGTAAAAAAAAGAAAAAGACAACAAGTGTTCTGCTGGGAGAACGTGACAGTGCTGTGGAGTAACAGAAGAGTGCAGACGAACCCTTAGACTAAAAACAGGCGAGAAAACAGAGATGAATTCAACTGACGTCTGTACTGATACATACCTGCTGAGTATCAAAAAATCCTTTTTACATATCTGTTTACAACAAAGTCTTGTCAGGCTTTTTATATTACATTTGATTACAAAAAGGAGTTTATTTTTCATTTACAATCTAAGGCTGCCCATATCGTCTGAGCTCTGAAGGATCTGTTTGTGTGTGTGTGTGTGTGTGTGTGTGTGTGTGTGTGTGTGTGAGTGTGAGAGTTTCTACTACAGTCCCTTTTATCCTTTATAGAGCTTCAGCAGCTCCCGAGTAAAAGCAGGGG
>JAPZDV010000026.1:1397533-1434873 GCA_029814665.1 Acanthurus lineatus
TAATAACGAAGAAGAAGAAGAAGAAGAAGAAGAAGAAGAAGAAGAAGAAGAAGAAGAAGAAGAAGAAGAAGAAGACAAGGAAAGACAGATGGACAGACAGAAAAAGAAAGAAGATGAAGAAGAAAGAGAGTACTTTGGGTGATGTTAGTGCAATACTATCATTCACAATAGAGCACTGTAATGTGTTAAAAATGATAACTTTGCTCAACAGTTTAGTCCAACTGGAAATCGGAAAACAAAAACAAGAAAAACGTTTTAAACATTCAAAACCAGAGCAGAAAATGATAATCCCTAAAAAAAAAAATTGAGAAAACCTGTTAAAATCGGTTTGTGGATACTTCTGGCAAGTCCATTTATCCTTTTCACAGATTTACACATTAACATTTAGCAGAAAGAAGCAAACAAATCAAAGAAAGGAGCACAGAATCAATATCCTTCACAGAACTGTCCAGAGGTTTAAGGCTGAGTAGAAGACTTTTCTTTCTTAGCAGTACAGAGGAGGAGGAGGAGGAGGAGGAGGAAAGGAGGAGAGAGGGGTTTTGTTTTCCTGTTCAGATCCAAAGACTCCAGTTCTAGGATGAATATCCATGCGGCCACAGAGGACCTTAGCTTTACCATTACACTGAAAAGAGTAAAGACAAAAAAGGTTAGAAGAAAAGTAAAAGTAGGAAAAAAAGAAATTCTGCTTTTTAAAAAGCCATGTTCAACTTACACAACAATGTTATTTCCATTCTAAATTCTATCACAGAGGCTATGCAGGTGAAAAATGGTAATAGAGCGCTAGTAAAATGCCAATAGTAAGAATTTTATGCGAAGCCGCCTAGTCATTAGGCAAAGTGACCAGTTTGTCCAGCTTGAGGGAAGCGATTGTCCTCGTGTGACACAAGATCTGTTAATCTGTTATTTTAAAACCTGGCCTTCTTCTGCTAACACAAAAGGTACGAGGAAAACAGTGAGGAGTGGGAGGGAGAGAAAGGAGGGTTTGAGTGGTGTCATAGGAGGGGCAGATTTAATGACCAAGCTTTGTGGCCAGAAGGGTAAAGTCAGGAGAGGTGAGATTTAGGTAACATAACTGTACAGATCGGTCAAAACTGTATCGGCCGAGACAAAACCAAGCTCTATGAAGAATATGATGTTATGTGTTATATGTATATACATGTTCCCACTGCAAATATCCAGCTGATATCCTAAATAGGAGTAGGATTAATTGAAACCATGTAAATGCGACTAAAGTTTAAGATTAGCAACTCAAATGGATTATAGCACATTAGGCTGATCTACATATACAGTCAGTTTCTGTTCAGAAGCAAACACAGCACAGTTTATGTGTATTTGAGAGAGTGTGTGTATTTCATTGCAGTTCTATTCCTTCTCCACATATCTGCTCCTAGCTCCTAGCTCATATTTGACATGTTGAAAAAAGGAGGATCTCAATTGATTTGTCTAAAACTTCAACTTCTCTTCTAATTTGACCTTGCTGTTTTTTTTGGAATCATACACAGTGTTTGCAATGTAAATCAAGGAGGCCCTCTATCAGAGACTATATATAGACTGTTTGAAAAAAAAAAATCTTGATATGACATTGTAGTTATTTGATAAGTTGCTCATTTATATATTTATACTATATTTAATATTAATACTTATGATGCATTGGTCTATGTTGGATGTGACTTTTGTCTGCTGTTGGAATCACATGATGTAGGTCCGTTGTATACGTGAAAATATTTAGATTTTTTAGTCTAATTTTTAGTTTATTTTCTACACAGGGTCTAACCTTAGTACTCAAGGTGCCAAAAAACATTTGGTGCATATTGTGATAATAAGCTTTCATTATAATCAGGGTTAGGAAATTATCAGAAGCACAATCAAGCCCATGCCAGCAATTGTTATAATACAAGTCAACACTCCAGTGAAGCATTCACAAGGTGAAAATGAGAGGAAGCAAAATAACTGATTACACAACTCACCCTCCTCATCGTCCCTGCCTGCAAGTAGACAGAAACATTAATGTAAGATTCATATAGAAAAGAGCCACAGCAACAGAAGCTCAGTTCAATTGATAAGCAGTAAAGAAATATGGCCATACAAGGAAAACATGATTTTCTTTTTCAGAATGCTGAATGAACTTTTTACATTCTGTTAAAAATTCTTGCAAAAGTAAAAATTGCTGGATAATGTTGACTTCAATATTAGCTTACACTCTGTTACGGATTAAAAACAAAGATTTTTGATTTGTTTTATGCCATTTCACTTTTATCAGTGTGCTTATTGTCAAAGATTAACAGTAAAATTAAGCTTTGAGAACCCAATATTATTTAAGATTCTGATTCTATTGTGAAGATGCTTGAGCAAGAAAAGAAAATAAGGTTTGATGTTAAAAAGATGGTTCCTTAAAATCATAAGGATTCATAAGATCACTTATAAAGACCTTCAGATTAGATTTTTAAAAACTCAGCCTGAGGTGAGTGTTTCTTGCAACTAGAGATAAAATCTGATTGAAATGAGTTATCTTGAATCCAGCAGCACGCCTGACCCTGCATAAGCCAAAGAGTTTACATAGTGAATTTATCTCCTTCCATGCATTAGCGACCGCACACAAACTGTGCTGCTGCTGATGGTATCTCAGCACTGTTGACTGGTGTGTTACTGTTTATATTTGTCAAATTAGATCAAGTAAACTCTTGATAACAATTTAACAGTACATTAACAGAAAAGAGGCTGCCAGCCAAAACAAATAAAAAGCACAAACACTGATAATAATACAACAGAATACACATAGTTGCGTGTGCTGGACCCAGGAATGTTTGTGCCTCGGGCAAGTTACTTTGTGTAAGGGAGAAGGGATGGGATTAGAATATGGACGTCCAGAGGTATAGAACAGTTAAGGTTCAATAATGAGAGCATTCTCCCATAAATGAGCCATATATTAAAGAAACAAAAAAATTAAGAAAAAACGCTTCACAGGGTATTAAAAAAGATTTGGAAATGCAAAAGTTGAAAAGCAATGAGGTGCTTTTTGAGGATGGGGCTAGTTAACTAATGAAAATAGACCAAACTAACTTAATATCCAACTTAGAGAGCACAAAAATGAAAAGTGGGTGATGGCAGTTAGAAAATCTGAAGCACTCTGAAATTGCATAAAATAAAAATCCTTCATTCAATCATGGATAGGATGGTGTTTCTACAATTCAATAAAGGATTTTTACAGGTTTTTTATTTTATGCAACTTCAGAGATGTGAGCAAAAACACATCTCAAACATTTTTTTTCCAACACTTCCCTTCTTTTCGTCCCATTCACCAAAGAAATTAGATTTTCATGCTAGCAGAATGCACTTAAACTTTTTGGACTGAGTTCTTACTGTAGCCATGATCTGTGCTTAGCCAAAGGTCATTTAGCTCTACTCAGTGACACCACTGTACAGTCATAATAGATCGAGTGTTTCTGTAGTTCAAACAATTTAGTAGAGTAGAGAGAACTACTGTTACAAAGGTCAAGAATAACTGTTCTCACTCAAGGCAGCAGCTTTTTTAATCATCTTTACATTTTCCTTTGCTCCAGTTGTTTGGTCTTAAAAACAGGCCAGAAAAAAAACCTGATCACAAGTAAAAGTATACAAGGGAAACAAAGGGTTTAGCATTTATTTTTACTTATGCAAGTATGTAGGATTTTATTTTGTAGTATGCTATGTTTTTTATTTATTACGTTATAGTTTTTTCATTGAAAATAAATTACAGCACAGGATCCATCGTCATTCCATACAGACACTCTACCAGCAAACTCAATGGTCAGCCTGAGCTGGACAGCCATGCTGAGTCTCTTCATTTATGCATTGGGTCACGTTCCCTCACTGCCAAAATAAGCCGGGGATAATCTGGGACTGTCCCACAATCCTTTGCTCAAGGTAAACTCCATCTTTTGCTTTGAGGCAGAGCAGCCCACAGTATAAACAAGGGCTCTATGTGACTTAAAGACATAAGGACCTAAACTTGGGATAGGTTAATGACCTTTAAATGATTTGAGAATATGAATGAAAAGTGTCCTTGTGATTCCTCTTTAATAATACACTATTTACAGTGAGAGGTGAGCTGTTACAAAGAGTCAAGGTCAGTACTTTCAGCACTGAGGATACATCTTAGTATGTTTATTTGGTTTGAATTACTCCTCAGCTCCAAATAATTCTTATAAGTACATCCAAATAAATATATTATTTGTGTCTACATACTGAGCAAAATTAATCTCTTTCAGTTTAGAAAAAAAAGGAGTATTATTGTTTTATTCACTGAAGTGGAGTGGATTTTCATCTGCTGTTTCTTGGCCCCCATTTCAGCACCAGGAGCTGTCCACAGTACAACTCATTAAGCCTCACACATGCAGAACAAGGATCAGTGCTGTTTTGTTATTCATGTGGGGATGATGCATTAATGTGTGGCAATTTTGTGTCATCTAGACCTAATTTGTGGGGTTTTTTAAAATGCCAATAACAGGATCAAAAACTTCTCTGATATTGCTTAAAATGCTGGATCAGAAATTGGAAAGTACAAGAGTCTATGCATCCATTTACAAACTCGTATGCTAGATGGGCTATTAACAGTGGTTCTGCACACAACTAAAGATGGATCAATACTACCTTTTTTATTTCTTGTAATACCATTCTTCTGCATTTACTTAGAGCTGTTAGGCCAGTTAGTTTGGGTAAATATTCATTTTGTAAAATATACATTGTTTAACTAAATTTAACTCTTACTAATTGAAATAAGGGATACTTGAGGAAATATAAAACTCACTACTACCCTATGCAATTGCCTTTGTCTGAAACATCTTATCCAAAACACATCATACCTCATAGACATTAACAGCAATGGCGATATCTTGAGTTCCACTTTTTGCAATTCACTGAGAAGTGGACATGGAGCACCAGTGTCACCCAGCGTGATATCTTTTCTAACCACACACAATTGATTTTATGAACTGGCTGAAAACTAGCCATCCTGAGAAAATGATAGTGTCTTAATAACAAAGTTGAAGACCTGTAAATTGCCAGTCTGTCTGTCTGTCAGTCTGTCTGTTGTCCCTGGAAGGCTAAAAACTTTCAAAATGTTGACATGGGCTCAAAACAGACACAGTCAGAGTTCGATGTGGGGTTTTTTGATTTGTCTGTCAAATTATAAATGCTGCTAAAACAGGAATGGGATCAAAGTGCTCATATTAACTGTCCACCGATAGCTACGGTCTGCTATTCTTTTTTAATAGTTGGTCTATTTTCTCTAAAGACTCGAAAAACAATTCAAAGAAGCAAACCATCTAAGACAGTTTCTTTATGCAATGACCGTCTTCAAAAGCATAGCAGGGGCTCAAGACTATTGCCTTCCCATCATCCTGATTCGAAATAAATAAAATGTGTTTGGGTATAAGTACTGTGCAAATCACCAAGTCTACACAGATCATGTCTGCTCATGCTACTGTAGTTACTTCCACTGGCTAGCTGCTTAGTGCAAGACCTATAAAAAACAGGAAGACTGGCCCTCATTCTAACCTGAATGTTCCCATGGTAGCCACCCATTCTAAACACTACAATAAGATACTGCTGCCACACTATTTGCTGTTTATGTTCATTTTGGCACTTTTTTTAGTCCAATACTGTGAAGACATTCCAACAATTCCTTTAACTTAATCCAGTTATCCAGATTGAGTAAAGTGCACAACATAAAACTGTTTCTCCAACTGCTCAAAGATCTTAATGTATTTTATGCAATTTTACTTTTGCTAAAGTACATTTTCTAAAATTAGTTTTGATGAACTGACACAAAAAGCATCATTCAAAAACCAGTTTGGAAGTTGAGTTTTTTTCCCCACATTTTTTATATGACAGTCAACTTCAGTGAACAAAAAGATGTAGCCTACTGACTATTACACACCCTATTTTTTACAAGCTATTTGCACAAAATAAAACAGGTTCCAGTTCAGAACTGTTTATCTATGACCTTGCAACATGTTTATCATGTATATACACGTTTAACTGGAGATTCCTGCAACTGAAATCAGAAAGACACAGCCAGATATATTACTGCTTAAAAAAGGGGATCAGCCAGCATTTTTAAACATTTTTAAACTCCATTACTTTAATATTTTAACTTTGCTATTTGACAATAACAAGTCATTACTGAAGTGGGTGAAAACTGCAAGTGGCAGATGAAGATTACTTACTCTTTGGTGGCCATGGTTTAGGCTCCCACTCTTTCTTGGGTCTGGCTCTGAGTTCTGCAATGCGTTCATTGAATCTGGCGTTATCTGAGGACACAGTGTTGTATGCCTGTGAAGGAAACAGTCAGTTTTGTTATTTTGTTCATTTATCATCCCTCCGAAACATTCACATTTAAGACATTTTGAAAATCATGTCATTTCACCACATCATCTTATTTGCTGGAACTGAGTAGTTTAATCCTTTGATGGGGACAAAATATTGTTAGCATTCAGCCTTGCTTAAGGTATGTTGGTGTCATTGAAGGAGAGAAGTTTAACTGATCAATGGTAAGAAATAAAACAACTTACATATGACACAGCGCCAACAAAGGCTCCACTACACAGCAAGGCATAGACGATGTTCTCCCCAGACCCGCCAGGAACTGATGACATCTGCCGCCGCTGAACAGCTGGAGAGGATAAAGGTCATGTCATGGATGTTTCTTAAACCCATAATCAATTATTTTAAAAACTAATTTGATTTTCCCCCACAGAGCCTGTATTATTTGTTTTCACACTGATCTCAGAGGGGATTCTCAGAGGGACTGACTTTCTGTCAGTCACAGAACATGAATGAGTGGAGGGAGTGAGAAATATAAAGCAACCTTGCATTCACACAAAACAGATATACCTTCATTGAGTAACCAGTATTGATTGCCAACTATAGAAAAACATTTTTGGGTTGGAAAAACATCTTAGAGGACAGGAAAAACGTAAACACAGTCTTTAAGCTCCAGCTCTCAGTGTGAAAGGGATTGGTGAGAAAGCACCCTACGGTGCTCCACTGGCTCACAATGCCTGCTACTCTGATTGGATTTACTGTAATAGATTTAGATTGCCAAAAATATGCCTGTCAGCACTTGTCTGATACAAGCAAGGTGATGCACTCTACTTGTTCTGCAATTTCAAGTGATAATTTGGTGAATCTGAATCAACTAATCCCAAAGTAGAATCTGTTTTCTTTGACTAAGCAACACTTGTTTTAGTTTGACACTGCATTTACCTTATCAGTGGAATATTTAGACCCACTTAATAAACAGGCAAGCAAGCTTTGTTTAAAAAAAAAACTTGGACCAGAGTCAACACCTCTTACAAATACTGTGTGAATGAGCTTCCACTTAAACCTTTTGTAAACAACACGGAATCATGCCTTTAATACACAACACATTGCCAAACATAATTCACAAGTTTGGTATATTTAAAAAAGAAGGTCATCAAAAAAATCAAAAGAAAAACATGTATGTTGAAAGAAATGTAAACAAAATATGAAGAATCCAAACTGGATGCTTCACAGAATACACCAAATTTTACAGGAGAAAGATCACTGAAACTAAAAGCATATACATGAGAGTGATCAAAGCCAGTTTTAAGAGCCAGATCATTAACAGAGCTGTGAGTCTATTGATTCTACTTTCTCATGCAATGCCACAGCACCTAAAAATATTCATTTCCCTTAAAATAGCTCAGTTAAATGAACAGGACAAACGAATGCCTCACATTTTTGACTGAATTTATGCTCTCTATAACAGAAACTCTGTCAAATTTGTATCTAGTTGTTCTTATAGAAGTAAAGAAAGTTTAGCGTCATCCTGTCCAGTGTTGAGGGTATTAACCTACTCATATTGTCACGAAGTAATCCAGTGTTAACTCTGACATGACTCCCAACCATCCTGTTATTTATACTACCTAAGCAGCTCAAGTCTAAAAGGAAAAGTTGGGTTGGGGGATAAGGTGGGGAAAATTCCTGACCAGTGGAGGGGACACGGGTCAAGAAGTCACAGGATTACAGCATGATACCCAACACTGGTCAAGTGGGACCTCTGGAGTGGAAAAGAGCTGTATGTGTCCACCTTATTTGTCTCATCACTGAATGTGTTTTGGGTTTACAGTGGACATCACTTTGATGTAATCTTGTTAGAGGACCCCTGAGGTGCCTGGCCTATGCACATATCCCGGAGGAGGGCATGTCAAGCGGCCATCTTTTTTGGGCTTTGGTCAGGACATAGAAGTCAACAGGTGTTTTCTAAAGCCTACACGATAGAGTCAGCTGAAGAGGGGCAGCCTTGACAAAGGAGATCTAACTCTTAAAAAACACGGGAAATTCTGATTTTTAGAAACTAACGAAATGTGTGTCATTTAAAGCGTAATGTTTGCAACACGTGACCATTCAGAGGCAATACCTTGCGAGCTAAGACGCATTCAGCTAAACATGCCAACTGAATGAAAACTCATGGCCCACTCGTTCATGCTACAACATTACTCATGTATCCTACTGACCTTTAGTAAGATTTTTTTTTCTTTACTAAAAACATGACCTGACCCAAGAACAGGCCACCTGTCCCTGAGATGACGACCTCGGAGTAACGTGGTCAGTCAAGGTTAAGGACCTAAACGTCACCACAAATGATGATGGATAGTGATAGTAGAGGAATTTATTCCTTAACTTCATCTGTTGCTCTCACATTTTAGCACAGACAGTTTTCCACTGTTCACGTTTGTCGTCCACGGTTATGTAATGTTGTCAGAGATTAAAGGAGAAGCTGTGACCACCGACCGGCTCGTGGCGCAACTACTATGGAGGTATGACTTGTGCATCTGCACCCTTTACGTTACACCACGTGATGACAGCGGCGACCATGTTTCCACACTACACACAGTGAAGGTCACATTCCAATGCATATATGCTATAGGTCCGTGTAAATAAACAAGGATATTTAAATGAGCGTAACTTGTTGGAAGATGCCACGTTTATCTGTATTAGTATGAACGGTTCGGTCCAAGTTACAGCGATTTAAATTGTAATACACAAACAAGACTATCGTTTAACAAGACTAGGAACATGCCGGCAATCCGCGGATTTTAGATTTGTCCCGACAGTCTGCTGCTCTGCCTAACACCCTGACAGGGGATTTACAAATGTTTGTTTAGTGTCATTATGAAACACAACGACCAGAGCTCAAAGCATAGCCATATCTTCAAGAGTCAGCCTAAATGAAGCGTCTATTATATCACACATCTTCAATACTAGGATCAAAAGTACTCATAAAAGCCGTTCCATCCCAACTTTAGCCAAAAAACCACGTTGACCTTCACATCACATGGGCAGCCATTACCATCGACCAGTTTGATGATGCAGCTATGCGGAGAAACTCGCACGAGGACAAAGTGTACTATTCCGCCGATTACAGTCAGGATGCGACAGATGGCAGAAAGAATCGTCCCATTCATGCCAGGGATCACAGAAGAAAGGAATAAATTCGTTTTTATGTGTTATAATCTTTTGGCTGGCTGATGAAACTCACCATCCCGGGGCAACCTGTAGGCTGCTCTGCGCGCCAAAGGCCCGCACCTTTGCCAGGCCGCTCTGCAGGAAAACATTGCTGCTCTCCGGGCTACGATGGGTGTGCTGCGGCTTCAGCAAATGCTGGATGAATGGCTGCTCTGGTCTGCTCACAGAAACGTGCGAGGAGGCGATGACAAGACCTGCCCTCTCTTGCGCAATATAGGTTGTGTGGAACCGTTGTATGAAGGGTGGTTAGTGCCACACAGCTAAAGGTTCTGCTCCGATGAGGCTTTTTGCCAAGCAGCTTTTACGGACAAGGAAATATAATTTGTGTTTCGATGCATAATAGTAAGCGTAGCAAAATAAAAACAGTTCTGCAAAGTCATCAATCATTTCAATGACAATGAAAACTTTCATAATATATCAAAATGTGCCAGACATAACTATTTTTCTCACTAAAACATCTGTACAAAGTTTGAAACTAAGAGGATAGAAAATTTGACTAAGAAATGTGCAAATATTTGCAGTATAAAGAATGTGCAATGTGCACAGAAAGTGTGAAAATGTAATTCACTGAAATTTATGTTGAGACATAATGAACGTTGAGGGGCTCTAAATCCACTTAGCATACTTGAAACGGTTCAGAATTCTTCACTACAGACATGCCACACAATGACAACCTGGTGAAAAACTAGAATGCTCTGAGAAAAATGATACCCTTACAAATTATAGAATCTATTAGGCTTCTTAAATCCACTCTGACAGCTTTACTTCATACTTAAACTTGCCCAAAAGCATTATTAAAAGCATTAATTTATGGATTACACACCAGAACAAATGCATACACAGCAAGCTGCAACATCACTGATTTGTAGAGTTTCAGAGTAAATTATTTCCCAGAGTCCCTCTTTAAACACACTGTAAACTTAGATGGATCGAGTCTAAAGGACTGAAGTGTACTGGCCACATCAAGAAGTCTAAAAAAGTTTGTGTGGTTACATCAGATTGGAGGTACCCTGATGTTAGTACAGAGCCTATGCATATACCCCCTCTGATGAGCAAAAATACATCACATGGACCCATTGCCACCAACAGACATGTACAGCTTCATTTCAGTGTACCTCCGCTGTCTCTTCTTATGTTTGTGGCATTGATCATCCTCTATACAAATACATCATAGTGTCTTCCATCCTCCTCACCCACTGAGCACAGAAGAACACAGACGTATCTGTCACGCACAAAAGGACATTTCTGCTGTGGATCTGTCATGTTTCAATCACTTATTAATACTGCCCTCAATGTAAGCCAAAGCTCTGCATACTGTATTTAGTCTGAAACATGTAATCTAAAAAAACCCCTGTTTAACGCTATATGTCTATGCTAAAATGAAAAGCACTCATTTAAAGAAAATCTTGGGATTAAAGGCAAAGGTGTTGTTAGTCTCTGTACCAGAGCTGTCAATTAACTTATAGAATTCTCTGTACAAAAAAACAGGTGTCTTTCTGAGAACTTCAAGACTTATTTTCAACACTTCTTCTACCACTGTAACTTTTAATTCTCAAGTTTGAGTTTTGTCAACAGAAAGTATGCATGGGGCTAGACAAGTTTAAGCTATGTGAAAGAACTGTGTTTGTAAAAACACATTATTTACCATAATTACTTATGTCTGATAGAGTTCCACTGCCAGTTAACTGCATAAAATTGAACTTGCACCAGAAGGTAAGTGATGCAATGTTATTTGATGTCTATAAATGGAACACTTCTGCTTTCTTGTATTTACAGGCAAAGGCTAACAGATCTGATTTGACCCCAGGTTTATATACTGATATATCAGTAAAACAGTTTTGAATAGCAAACCTACTGTACTGTGTATTTCAGACAAATGGATCATAAAGAATAAGTAAAATCAAACCTTATGTATTTGTACCATCAATGTCAGTACTACATTAAAGGTGAATATGTGTGAACAAAGGGATCATGACTCACATACATTTCACATGACACATTTTTATTTTACACAGAATTCAGAGTGAGGAATCAGGAACAGTGGAAATAGAAATAAGCACACAAACAGGTACATCCTACAGACAGGACCCTTCGACCTCCTGCACAGGACAAGACAAGACAGAGTTTCATGTTTTATTTGTTTATCCAGTTATATATTTTACATCTACATGTGACAAAAGACCAGGTATTTACTGACAAAACCAAAATCAAAAATTTCTACATAATATTTAATTTCATCTAGACAAACAGACACTCACAATCCAATGCAGTGGGTTATTCCAGGCCATTCCTCACTTTGTACTCCTGTACATCACTGCTGTGCTGCTTAAAGAGCTGTGGATCAAAAACAGATACCCCAAGTCATTTAGCTGTACAAACTAGTTAAATCAGAATATTCTTCATTTTCAACTGCATCTCATCACAATCTGAAATTTAACACTGCCTTACACAGGTACATTAAACGAGTTTTTGTTTTAAAGGTAGCTGCAGACGTAAAAAAGGGAATAATTTTGGAGATTGTGAGAATTTTCTTTACATTTCAAATTAAATAAAAATAAGATTTTTACAACAAATAAAGGAATCAAAACTGCAATACAGACTTCTAACTAAAAAAAATACCACAAAGCTGGAAATTCCTAATGAACTCCCATTTATGACAAGAGTATCACACCAAATGTCATTATTTATAGAATGGCTTGGGCTCTAAAAGAATAATTTAAGATTATTTAGGATTATTTTTTTTTATTATTTTGAAATTTAGCATACAGCCCTTTGTCCTGATTCAACAGGCTTCACCGAAAATGAAACATCAATTTATGAAATGCCATAATGCTTTCTGCTAATTGCTGCCCTCTCCTGGGTGAAATAAGGGCAGACTTTATCAGTTGCAGTAAGCACTGCATGGTGGACCAAATGCTGTGTGCCCAAACTTTTCCCATTAGCTACATGATTAGAAAATTGTCTATTATTTTGCTTCAATATGTGAACACATTTTTTCAATATGTTATGCAATTATCTAAATAATATGCTCGGTCTATGAATCGAGTTAAGTCGTTACACCAATCCAAGATTGACGCATATGACCCTGGGTGAATTGGAAATTAATTAGATTGCGAGTCATTGACATTTTCTGTGTTAAATGATGTGGTCATTTACCAGGCCCCAAAGGAAAACCGTTGATACATAAGCAAGACCAACTCGGAACGGGTTGGTGTCAGCTGGTTTAGGCTTGGAACTTGTGAACATAGATCTGGATCCACCTAAAAAATAATAATAATATAAAATTAAATTTAAAAAATGATTAAAATAAAATGAAGAATCACACTGTTTTCTTTAAAATGCACATCAGCATCGTCCTAGCACTGAAGGTCAGTACGTGAAACAGCCATAAAGAAGTATGGATATAGAGCATGAACACCAGCAAATCCAGGTAGATCCCGGTAGATCCGGGCGGATCCAGGTAGATCCCGGTAGGATGATCTGAGATATTTTATAAACCCGTTGTATATATGAAACTTAATTCCATTTTAATAAGGCCATATTTATTTCAGTTGATTTGTGTTTGAGTACCTTCTACACGGCACTCGGTGTTATGGTGGAAACTGGCTATGATAGAAACAGGACTGTCTAATCACTGAAAACCAGCAGAATAAACGAATCGGCCCAACGCATTCTAAGGAGATATTTAACAGCCAAATGTGAGTTCTCCAATGAGCAGTGCACAAGTTCTGAAAGAAATTTAGCATTCATCCCCCGTTGTACATGAGAGAACGGAATTAGGAAGGCAAGCACAGGAGTACCTGTTAAACTAGGTACACAGTATGACATATATGAGCAGCGGGTAAAAAAAATAAAGCACTAAATGAATGAATTGCTTTGCATTGACAAAATCGCCCGCTTGATGGCAATGCTATAAGTAGGCTAAGCTAAGCTAAGGTCAGGCTTCAAAATAAACACGGCGCTCAAGCTCTACATATCAAGATAAAACACAAGTCTTTCAGAACAATTTCCATTAATCAACTGGCACTATATCATCACCTTACCTTGGCTGACGAGAACAGCTCTAGATAGTAACCGGCTGAAAGTCATTTTGTCGAGAGAACAGCTCCCCTCATCCGATCTCCGATCCTGCCGAACCGCGATTGATTAGACTTCCTGGAAGGAAAGAGTAGATGATCCCAGGACCATCGATAAGTCGCTCTGAGCCAGAACCTCAATAATTGCTGTTACTAAATGACATTTACAGCTTTAAACTCTAAATGTCTCATGATTATACTATTGTAAGGCGATTGTATCTCTAAGACATTTAATCTTCAGACCCGATCCATTCGTTTCATTTGATGCTAATAGATGCTACACTGAATTTTGTAAGAGAGATATTATTCTCTTGCAGTAACTGCTACACAGATTTTAAAAACAATATGATGACTCCGCGGTGAACTTTCTAATTTCCGCTTTGAGTCTCTGAATTAAAAAAAAAAATCTCCTCTCACACTCTCACACAGCCTCTGCATAAAATTCAGTTTATTAAAATGTGTTTATCGGTGAGTCTTCTATGTACCCATATTTACTAATCATTACTAATATAACCTACTCTTCAGAGAATTAGTTATACTCGAGTGTAATCGATTGCCGGGTGCCAAGGTAATGTCAAATGTGTAATGAGCAGACACACTTTCTCTCAAACATTACTCATAGTGGTATATCCAGTAGTATATATAGTAGTATGTCCGATTTTTTTTAATTTAATGTATTTTTAAATAATTCACAGTGTCCTGCCATAATTATCAAAATGCCACTAAGTCGCTGATCTATCTGTGCTCTGCTTGCCGGTGTTTGACACGCAGACTCAAAGAGCAGCCTGACCCGGAGGAGAAGCACAACGGCCATTTTGCTCGGAAGGGGGCCTCGGCTTCAACACGTGAGAGAGAGGAGCCTGAAGAGACTGAAACAGTCCCGGATCTCTGACTCCAAGAGGATATTATTCATGTGTGAACCGACAGAGGCATAGGAAGCCAACACAATGCCCACAATCACTCTACCGCCGAAGGAGAATGCTCTCTTCAAGAGAATATTGGTAGGCTGAATGCCTGAGATAACGTTAGCTTGCCAGCTAATGCTAGTTTGCCAAGTAGCCGTTAGTTATAGCAGTCAGAGCAAGTAGCTAGGGAGTTGCTTGTGCGGTAACCAAAAGGTTCAGTACACCATTAGCATTGTAATTAACACTTCTCTGTTATTAACCACTAGTTGCAATGCTGTCATTGAAAAAAACAAAAAAGGTGGCTATCAACCACTCATGTGGTGTCCTAGCTAACTTATGCTTTGGCCTTGCAACACATTCAAAGTATCAATGACAAAGCTGCTTGACACATGACAGCCGTACACAACTTATGTGGCTAGTTGAAAAATGTGTCTTGTAAATAAATGCGGCTCGAAAACTAATTAGGTTGCACTGTCAATGAAGTTAACCAACATTTTTATCGTTTTCCCGTCCAACATAGTTGTCGTTAGTTCGTTTAGTTCACAAGGTACAGCTTGTCCGGTACCTGCCGGGTGTTGTCAAGCCAAATTCCTTCACTAATCCGACAATTTTAATGTTAAGCCAAGTATTACTTCTGTACAACATAAAACGGGAAGAATTTACGAGCCATTCATGAAATGTTTAAAAGCCACAGTTTGGCATATGTCAAACATGCGTAAAACTTTGTCAAGTGCTTCTTCAAATTATTAAGCCATTGGAAGTAGCAGTCCTCTACAGTTTGATATTAGTCATTCATGTTACGAATAATACAACTGCTAGGTACTGAGAGTCCTTTCCTTCCGTCAGTCAGGGACTTGAGCACATACATTGTTGTGGGAGTTGGCAGGATTCCCACTCGGGGTGGGGGGGCTCCTCGCTCGTGGGGTCTGCACTGAGCCAGGCACATCCATCTGGCCGCCTGTCTGATTACATCTGATCACCAGCCTTCATCATCTAGGCTTTGCTCACAAGTGCTGTTTCTTCCATCTATCTCAGTAATACAATCTCAGGGTGACTGAAGTGCCAAGGAGGCAGTGTTTAGTGTATGTGATGCCTTGCATGCCTGAAGAGGAAGGACGAGTCATTTCTGCCTGACAGTAGAATAAAGGCATTCAGCACGCTTGCAATAATGTTTTCTTCATGCATTTTACAAGACGCTGTGAGGATAAAGGCAGCAAGCTGCAGGTCTATGAACCCTGACGTAAAATCTGTTCTGTTTATGTTGCAGAGATGTTATGAGCACAAGCAGTACAGAAACGGCCTGAAGTTCTGCAAACAGATCTTGAGCAACCCAAAGTTTGCCGAGCATGGAGGTAAGACATAGCCACTTGTTCCCCCTTCTCTCATTAAACTAACGAGAAGCTGAAAAACATCTGAAAAACATTTCGCTGTCACCTTGTCACTACTATGCTAGAGTCATGAATTACTAGCTGCTACACACGATGCATGGAGTTTTGAGAATGTATCTCTGTGAGATTTCTGTGGGTTTATTCGGAGTTTATTTAAAAACTATAACCAGTCTTCTTTCTTGACTGCTGCGCTCACAGGTTTAAATAATGTGGATAGATGCCAGTCACCAAAACAAGTGGTGTTATTAGGGCCCACAAAGACAACATTATATATGTTGTTGATGAAAATTGAATGTAAATAAATGGTGTTAAAACATTTTCTACTCATACTGTGGATTTGGAATGCAGGAAGTCCTACTTTGCAAGAATGATAGATTTTTATCAAGTAGCGCTTGAATTTATTTCTTGAGTAGCCTGAATGAAAGTTAAAGGCAGTTCTATCCGGATACTTTGGGTACTTGTGGTACTTTTGGTTTTAGTTAGGCCCCGTGGTTCCACAAGTTGGAGATATTACTGCAGTGATGTTGATAGTTTTTCAATGTGAAGAGTCCTCAGGACCCACAGTTGCAATGAAATGACAGGCTGTAAGTTTTGAAATTTGGCAACATTAAATCATATTCTTGCTTAGGGTGCAGAATGGCTAGGGCTAGCCCTAGTGACAGCACTGTCGGGAGTGAGGCAGAACAGATGCTCCATGATGCGTTTTTTTTTTAAAATTATTTTTACTTAGCTACGTACAGAACACACACTTTAACTTTGTTTGACTGAGTGAAAATCTGAGGTTTTCATATAACAGATGATGAGTTTTACAGGTAAACATGAAACTCCTGTAGGCTGACATGGAGTTTGGTGTAGTGCTAAGCGGAAAAAAAAATAAAAGGACAAAAAAAGATTAGACTTTAGTCAGATCTGATTATTGATAGGTGCGATATAATTCTTAAATTACTGAGACAGGTACAATCCTAGTCACAAAAATATGACATGCAAGTGTAAAAAAAATCAAATAAACCAATTAATAATTTATGTCTGTGGTTTCACTATGATGTATCTCATGGTTGAAAGTAAAGTGCTTTTGATCAGCATCAACATGAGTGAATACAGCAGATCAGAGTTGATCACTCTCACTTAATGGCCACATGAGTTCATTTAACCGTACCAGTTTTTTAGCCCTGGTTGTTGAAGTGAAACTAAGCAAGGATTGGTCTTGGTGCTACAAAAGTAGCCTGTTGCAATACAGTTACCTTTTGTTTTAAAACATGGTACATGAGACATTTAGTCAAACACTCAGACATTCATTCTTTATTCTCTGAGGAGTGTCTCATAAGTCAGGGCATTCCTCTCTTGACATAATCATCAGAGAGCCCGACATTAGTTTATATCATCCCAGTCTGATTATTGTAATTTGTTGTGTTCATGGTAAACATCAGAAGTTTGGCCAGCACACAGCGCAGCTTTTTGGCTTTCAACAACAAATAGAAGTCAGTCCTGGAATTGAGTAATGTTGTTCTAACATGTTTTATCTGTTGTTGTTTTTGTATTTATCTCATTTTATTGTTTGACAGTTTTTCTTTCTTTTTCATCCAATTTTTAATTGTTAGATTTATGTGCCTGATTGACATCCTGAAATCTTCAGATTCTGGATCACCCATCTGAAACACTTTGCACCTTTGTTTGGAAAAAGAAGCACAATAAATACTTAATTATCTACCAAGCCAAAGTGGACAAACTGTAATGGTGTGACTGTTTCTGAACTACCTCAAACACATCAGACATATGTCTGCTGCAGTTTCACGTTATTATCAGCGGATGTTTGCAGTGATAGTATTGTAACTGTGATCAGCTGTAATCCACCAATACACTGGTTTGCCTCTAATTGTGATTTTTTTTTGCCATGCTGTTTCCCACTGCAGTTTTCAGCGCTTTTGGCTTTGTGAGCCTCATGATGCAATAGTTTTAGCCTTTTAAATTAGTGTGCCTGTCATGTTATTGTATTCTTTTTCAACAACAACTCATATGTTATTACTCATACCAAAAGCAAGCAAACTTACTGTGAAATAAAATGCAGTTTGTAAAAAATGTTAGAACTAATTTGAAGAAACTGGGTAGGTGAACTTAGGTTGAGACATTGTAGACAACCCATGGCCCATGACTTCTCACTCCTCTCCTCCTCGATCCCATGTTTTGTGTCCAGAGACACTGGCCATGAAGGGTTTAACCCTCAACTGTCTGGGCAAGAAGGAAGAGGCCTACGAGTTGGTGAGACGGGGCCTACGCAACGACCTCAAGAGCCATGTCTGTATCCTTCCATCAAGCCCTCAGGGCAACCAGTTTTCATCTCGCACACAACATGACATTTAGATTCAGTTAAATGTGAGAGCAGTATTCGTTTCAGAATTCACTCTGAAAAACCTTTGAGAGACTGCTTTTTAAGTCAATTTGACACTGAATTTCCCCATGAGGAGACCAATTATGGGTTATTTCATCTTCATTTCGGTCTCTATGTCCACCCTTTTAATTTATGTGGTTTTGTTACCTTGGTGAACACATAGCGCGTAGATAGTATGTCTTTTTGTGTTTGCTTTCTGAACTCACACATTTTCCCAGGCTGGCATGTATACGGCCTGCTGCAGCGCTCAGATAAAAAGTATGACGAGGCCATCAAGTGTTACCGCAATGCTCTGAAGTGGGACAAGGACAATCTGCAGATCCTGCGAGACCTCTCTCTGCTGCAGATCCAGATGAGGGACCTCGAGGGATACAGGGTGAGGATTACCAGAAGGACAAGAGGGGTTTTATAGAAGAACTGTCCAGACAAAAGGTCTAGATGGAGGGACGCAGGATAAAAATGTATAAAGGAGGTTGGGGACAAAAGACTGTGCAGGGTAAGACGTTTTTCCATTTTACTGCACGAGAAGGAGACTTAGGAGGAGACAGAGGAGAGGTTGCCAAGTTCAAGTTAGTTGTGGACAGGATAATCAAACACACTGTTCTGTGCTTAAAATGTCCTCTTCCTCTCCAGGAGACCCGGTACCAGCTGCTGCAGCTCCGGCCAGCCCAGAGGGCCTCTTGGATCGGATATGCTGTCGCCTATCATCTGTTAGAGGACTTTGAGATGGCTGCCAAGATTGTTGAGGAGTTCCGCAAAACACAACAGGTAGGCCTAGGCTATAGACTAAGAACTGCAAAGACTTCCTCATGCAGATCTTAAGGCATCTGTGTGATCCGCTCTATGGAGACTAAAGCCTTAATTGAACTGGGTCAGCATTAATTGAAGTGAAGAATAAAATATTCTATGGGCTCTGGTGATCTGGCATCTTAACTGTGTTTAAGTTACAGGGTGGGATCTGTAGTACCCTAGACATTCAGCAGGACAAAACCCAAAGAAAAAGTCCTCCCATGGGAGCTGTGGGTGGGTTGAAGGGAGTCAGAGAGGGAGGTTAAAATAATGTATTTGAGAACAAAGTCGTAAAAAGATTCTTAAGAACTTGCACAATATCATTAGCATTAATCATTAGACATGAATTAGTCCCAGTGGAGCTTTAGAGACATTTTTCATGGGATATTACCCCAGTTTGAGATGACCCAAAATGACTATAACCAATGAGTGCCTACAAATCTGAATTTACTGTTCTCTCCAGACTAAACTAGTCACTGTCTGTTAAATATAGAGCAGTAAAGTCAATTTAATTAATTAATTAGTTATGACTTTGCGGTGGTCACAGCTGTGGCTGAGGTCATAATGTTTTCGGGTTGAGTGATTGAGGGAGCATACAGCTGTAATGTGGTAAATCTATTTTTTTTAGCACCATGTTAAATCATAGGTCCTTTAAAGAGCACTTCATATTTAGTAGGTGTAAACCACATTTCTTAATTTACAGAGACCAAACAGTTGACAATAATCCCCCCATGAGCAAGCATTTGGCCACAGTGGTGAGGAAAAATGTCCTTTTAAGAGGCAGAAGCCTCAGAATAGAAGCTGGCTTAGAGGTTGCTGCCATCTGTTGTGACAGAGCATTAAATTAGTAAATGAGAGGGTTGAAACCACACTATGATGAAAGTTGAAGTCAGAGTTGAGTTGAGGTGAAGTAAGTGTAATTCATCAGTGGCAGGTCTTAATGGAATTGTAGATGTCCAGACTTTTCTCTTTTTTTTGCCTCTTGTTTTTTCTGTTGAAAGCATAAAACATTTAGGTGTTCAGATGCACTGCACATTTTGTCTGGGGTTGAAACAAAAGCAGCATTTGATATGTAAAGCCACATGTGACTTATTTCTACTATCAGAAAATGTAGTGTTTGGGGGAAAAACATTAAATCAAAATTACCTTAAGAGATGCATCATTCTTTGGAAAGTGTCATACTTAAATTTATTACCTTTTCTACCTATAGTATAGTGTGCAAGTGTTTTATATATATATATATATATATATATGCATATATATGTATATATATATATGTATATATATATGTATATATATATATATGCATTTGTCATACTACAGTATCATGATTGGCTGCTTGAAAAATAGCAAAAACTGTCAGAAAGGACCTAAGCTGTTGTGAAATTGAGTTATCCTTTAAGATTATCATGTCCACAAGAATTGGAATGGATGCGGTGCCACTGCTGAATGGGAGATATTATTTTTATTTTTGTTTTTCTCCCGCTCCCGGACTTGTTTTGATCAACAACTTGGATTCTCTCCCAGAAATCTTGCAGACTGTTTGACCTTGACCAAAAATAGCATCTTAGCATCTCAGATTAGGAAACAAGGGTCAGAGGATGATGTTCTGAAGATTTCCACATGCTTGAAAGAATGGTGTTCTATTTTTATCAAACATTGACTTGTCTACAGACAAGCTTCAGGGTACAGTTGTTTAACTTCTCTGATGCATTTAAAAGGCTGACAGATTGATACTGATGTTCTAACAAGATACAGGTTATGGTCTCACTTCTTGTCAAGCAAGATACACACAGGTCGATCCTAAAAATGTTTTTTCGAAGATGATATGTAATTTTTCATTCATTTGTGTTTTTAACACATTTAAATAAACTGAATGTCATTCTCTTGGCTCTAAGACATTTTAAGTTGTTTTGTTTTGTTTTGTTTTGTTTTGTTTTGTTTTGTTTTGTTTTGTTTTCTTTTGTTTTGTTTTGTTTTGTTTTGTTTTGTTTTGTTTTGTGAAAGGGGTCGTAGTAGAAATATGCCAACTGCTGCAACCTGCTGCCACCTCTTGAAGGGTAAGCGTAGAATATCTTCCCTGCATTGACACACCTTTTCTCTTGTGTTTTTAACCAGACGTCCCCAGATAAGGTGGACTATGAATACAGTGAACTGCTGCTGTATCAGAACCAGGTTCTGAGGGAGGCCGGCTTGCACAAGGAGGCCCTCGATCACCTCAACAACTACGAGAAACAGATCTGTGACAAACTGGCTGTGGAGGAGACGAGAGGTGGGTACTGAAAAGGTTGAGGTTCTCAGGCTTTCTCCAGGCAGTATGTTCACCTGCTGCTGGGTACCCACTCAACTAAAGTTTTATTTATTAGCACTTTTCAAAGGAATCAGATGCAACTCAAAGGTGACGGACATAGACAAACAAAGAGAAAAATTAAGAGACAAATTGAAAAAGATAGAGAGACTGATGCACTCCAAATTTATTTAAGAAAATAAACAAATTGTAAGTTAAAACACCAAATAAAACTGGTCATGATAAAACTGTAGGTAATAAAAATTTAATAAAATAAATTAACAAAATAATAATGAATAAAATTTGTATAAAAATCGGCCTAATAGTATTAAAATAATAGCATAAGTCATCGTAAGTCAAAATCGTAAATCAAAAGATTATGAAGTTATAAAACTCCATAAAACCATAAAACACTATATAAAAGTCAGACTGGATCGATGGATCTTTAGTCTTTGTTTAGAGAACGCTTTCTGATGTTCTGATGAGATTGTGTGAGGAAAAGTGCCAGTGACAGGACAAGCAACATTTTGAATTGTTTGTGTTTCAGTGGTTTTTATGCGTTAGACTGATAAGCTCCTGCAATCCAAACATTATAAGGGGCCGAGAGACTTTCAGCTTGAGTAGAAGGCTTAAGTACTTTGTCCATATTCTTAAATTCTTTGGGTGCCAAAGTAAGGCCACATAGATGAACGCTGTACCACGAGGAGAAACTCCAGAGTTTCTGCTCAACATGTGCAAATAAGAAACAAAAAAACACAAATTTAACAGTATCCAAACTTACCATCCCATGTTTCTGTGTGTAGGAGAGTTGCTGCTGAAGCTGGAGAGGCCAGAGGAGGCTTCTGAGGTCTACAGGAGACTCCAGGAGAGGAACCCGGAGAATTGGGCCTACTATCAGGGTTTGGAAAAGGCCTTGAAGCCAGGTAAACACCACCTTAAGGCCCAAACTAGTGTAGTCCACATGATATAATGGAATGACGTGGTTATACTGTCGTTACTTATTGAGGCTGTTCCAGAATTATAGCTCTCAGTGGCTGAGACGGTGTTTTCACTCAGCTTCTGACTTTCTACCATATGCATGCATTTCTTGCTTTCTCTTATATTGTCATCAGTTATGTTGTTTTATTATCAGTACTCAATATTTTTAATAGGGGTCTACTATTGACATCTTGTCGGGCTCAGTGCAGTTTATTAATAACCAAAGAATACTTTTGGACCCAATTTAAAGCAATAAAAATAGTTAGAAATTAATAACAGCTGGAAACCTGACAGTCACAACTAGGCTTTGTGATTACTAATGATCACTGCTAGTTCAGTTATAGCTGAATTCACTGTTAAGCTATGACAGTAGTGCACTATTTATATGGCCCACGTATAGATTACCACGGGTGTCAGACGCGGTTCCATTATTTCTCAAATCTTTCATAATAATATCCTGCATCTCTTTAGAAGATGCAGAGTGAGCTTCAGGAAACACTTCGGTAACGTTGCTGTTTGAGACTGAGTGTGTGACCGGTCTTGGTAAATGACATGCAAGAAACAACTTGGTGGCAACTTGATTAGCTCACATTAGAAAGAGGAAGAGATTTTAAATGGCCAATATGGGCAGGAGGGATGATTATAGTAAGCAGAAAAGTATTTCATCATTAATGCAGGCACCTGACTATTCTAAGATGTGAAAAGAAATATCCTCAAAAGCCTATGTTCATTATCTGTGTTTTAAAAATGAGAAGTAGAATAACAGATTCTTTAAAATCTATAAACCACACTTTTGTAAGTATAAACATGGTTACATTTGCTGCTCCTGCAGGCATATTAAATGTCCTATTGTTTGCTATGCTGCAGATGTCGGTTGATCTAAATTAAAATCGTCTGTGCTGTGTGCATTAAGTGTTGTTCTGGGTGGCCAAAGGGTGACCGCAGTGGGAGGTTACTCTGTGCATCTCCTTACACTGTCTGTCTGTGTGTTTGTGTATGTGTGTTTCTCCAGGCAGCATAGAGGAGCGCCAGAAGATTTATGAGGATTCTTGGGTGAAGTTTCCTAAAGGCCTGGTTCCCCGAAGACTGCCTCTTAATTTCCTCACAGGTAAACAGAGTGCAGCCTGCAGCACCATCATTCAGGCAGTGTGGCAGCAGGGATATTTAACTGTTCACTGTGTGTTGTGATGTTAAAAACAATGAATCTCATGGTCTTCATGTCATTGAGCAAATGCTTTTACCCCTTTACAACAACACTGCTGTTAAAGTCCATGACATGTGACAGAGAGCTCCAGAAATGGGAGCAAGTGGATCTTGATTTAAGATTGCTTCATCAAACTATTTCCAAGTTTGAGAATGAACGTTTTCTGGAGGTGAAATGGTGAAAATCTGTGAACTTTTTGACCTGTTGGGATTTCCTGTGAAATGCATCAGTCGTTACAATAGTGTTAACTTTTCTTGATTCAGAAATATAGCTAGTGTTTGAACCAACATGGTCTGGGAGGGGGTCAAATCTATATCTTAACTGAGTGTTTTGTTGGTGTCATAGCTGTGTAAGAAAAGATCTCCATGTAAAATCTTATAGTCCATGTTAGTTACTCTGTGCAGTGTGACTCTGCAAATCTCACTTTTCCGTACCTTCACTGTGTGTTGTTCTGGTCAGGGGAGAAGTTTCGTGAATGTTTGGACAGCTATCTGAGGATGAACTTCAGTAAGGGCTGCCCACCTGTCTTCACTACCCTCAAATCCCTCTACACCGACAAAGAAAAGGTGAGCAGGGTTGTTGGAAAATATGTGCTTCAACTTTGAAATTCTTTCTGAAATCAAACCACCATCTGACTTGTTTTCTCCTAATGCAGGTTACAATTATTGAAGAATTAGTAGTCGGCTATGAATCCTGTCTAAAAAGCTGTCGAATGTTTAGTGAAAATGGTGAGCGATTCCAATCACTGGCCTTAATTCAACTCAGACTAATAAAGTGAAGCTTTCTGGGGTTGAGCTGTGAATCAACACACTGTGTAACTTGTGTCAACCTCATGTACAGATGATGGGAAGGAGGAGCCTCCTACCACCCTGTTGTGGGTACAGTATTTCCTGGCACAACACTTTGACTTCATAGACCAGCCAAGCCTCGCTCTGGAGTACATCAACACTGCCATCGACAGCACGCCCACGCTCATCGAGCTCTTCCTCATCAAGGCCAAGATTTACAAGGTCTAGTGTAAACTCAGCACAGCAACAGATACACATTGATTAATGTGTGGTTGAAGCTTCATCTGTATTCTGTGTATTTACTCTGTCCTTGTCCTTCCTCCCTGGCCCTGCAGCATGCAGGCAACATAAAAGAAGCTGCTCGGTGGATGGACGAGGCTCAGGCCCTGGACACCGCTGACCGCTTCATTAACTCCAAGTGTGCCAAATACATGCTGAAGGCCGGCCTCGTCAAAGAGGCAGAGGAGATGTGTTCCAAGTTTACACGGGTAAGACACAGAAAGAACGCTGCTGAATGAAAACATGTATGTGCTAAATAGAATTCTAATGCAGTGGTTATAAATGGAGACATCTTAATTGATTTTACATCAGCTGAGCTATCCTTAGAAGTTTTTAATTTGCCTTTAAGTCAAATGTCACTTTTGTTGGCAGCAAAGTCAACAGTGAAGGCTGGAAGCATTGTGTTTGCAGGTTTTCTCTCTGTCCCATCCTTGTCACAGTAACTCAGGAAAGCTTGAGGGAATTCCTTCATATTTAGCACAAATGCCACTTAGACTCAAAAATGAACAGATGAACATCAGAATTTGGTAGTCAAAGAATAGTTTAACTTCCATTGCACCAGAAAATACACTGAATGCCTCTTATATGATACCTTCAAAGTCTGCACTGCATATGAGTGTGGGCAGATGTGGAAGGAAACTGCAACCCGACAGGTTTGAAGTGCTGGCAACCACGAGGTGGTTACACTAGTTAGTTCCTAACTAGGCCCAAGGTCAGGATGAAAAAGAGCAGATGTTTATGCATGGGGACAGATGTGTCCAAATGTATGAGGACAGATCTTGTTATTATCTTGTTATTTTTCATGAAGTCTTTCTGTGGGTCACCATGACTCCAGCTCACCTAACTGGCTGCGGTTTTTGTTTCGTCACACATTTGTGAATTTGTGCATGTGTTTTTTTTTTTTTTTCCAGGAGGGTACGTCTGCAGTCGAGAACCTGAATGAGATGCAGTGCATGTGGTTCCAGACAGAGTGTGCCTTGGCCTACAAGGCCATGAATAAGTTTGGAGAGGCCCTGAAAAAGTGTCATGAGATTGAGAGGGTGAGCTTCTCCAACCATCATCACCAACACAGTGCAGATCACAGACACCATCTGTATTTTCATGGGCAACATGAGAGTAAGAGTCAGCCTTACTCAAGTCCAGAAGGAGGTTGTAATGTACCTGAAAATGTTCTTAAACTGCCTGAAACAACAAAAAAACACCTGTACATTAGCAGTTTACTCCTAATAATAACAGTTAGGCTTGGCAGCTAACTGTTCCCGTAAGAGTAATTGTGTGTGTGTATTTATAAATTAGTGCTCTCTCACCTAGAGTGGGCATTCTGTAGTGGGACTGCTCAGAGATCAGATAAATGTTGCATTGGTTGAGCTGATCCTCCCATACAACTAAGTGTTAATAGATTATTGATGCTCCAGTCTAGATTTGTCTGAAGTGTATCACCGATGACCATTCATGACGTTAGCCTTCCCTTATGAACCATGAAATTTACATAAAACACACATGGGAAATTCATTCAGTGTTCTCTCCATCCAGAAAGTTTTGCCATTGAGGGCTGACAAATCAAATTTCTTTAGGAATCTCTCACAGACCCTAAATTACTGCTGTAGTGGTTTAAAATAAAGTCACGATTCCAGATAATAAAACAGAGAATGTCAACAGTGACCAAAGACATCTAAACAGACACTAAGCCAGCTAGCCAGCTCAAAGTCCACTCCAGGTGTCCAGAATGTTAAACTGGTGTTACTTAAATCCAGATACTCAACAGCAAGCCCCACAAGAGCAACTCCTACATTTGGATTTATTTAAATGATAATAATGTCATAGTGAGATTTGTTCTTCACTGTTTTTGCTCCTACCAGTCTGCTTAACACGAGTTTGACTCCCCTGACAGAGCTGTGTGTTGTTTAGTCAGTGGGCCACATTCATTCTTCTAACATCAACACATGTAAACACTGGCTCATTCTTCGCTTTTCTCCCTTCGTCCTCTCTCTCAGCATTTTGTGGAGATCACTGATGATCAGTTTGACTTCCACACCTACTGCATGAGGAAGATGACGTTGCGCTCCTATGTGGACCTGCTGAAGCTGGAGGACGTCTTGCGACAGCATCCCTTCTACTACAAAGCTGCTCGAACCGCCATCCAGATCTACCTGGCCCTGCACGACAAACCTCTGACTGATGACAACAAGGAGAGCCAGGCAGACACCGGTCAGACAGTGTGTGTGTTTGTGTGCGAGATAAACAGTGCTGTTGTTAGTTGGCTAATACCACCTATTTTTTTATCTTTTTGTAATAAAGAATATTTCAAGATGGCTAATATGTAAATGAAGCTGTCTTTTCATATGGAAAGATGCAAATGTTTTTCAATCGTTATATTAACAAAAAAAGAACCAAAACAGGGAAAAATAGCTGTGTTATTAACTTTTGCTTAAAAGATAGAAATACCATTTTCTGATTTCCTCTGTAGAGAATCTAACAGACAAAGAGTTAAAGAAACTGCGTAACAAACAGCGAAGAGCCCAGAAGAAGGCACAGCTCGAGGAGGAGAAAAAGAATGCAGAGAAGGAGAAACAGCTGAAGAACCAGAAGAAGAAGAAGGAGGATGATGATGAGGAGATAGGAGGGCCAAAAGAGGAACTAATACCAGACAAACTGGCTAAGGTGAGCCATGGCAGCATGGCAGAAAGTTTTAGAGCGGGTCGCTCCAAAAAATTTTTGTGAATGAATAATGTTACATGGTTGACTTTTTCTTCTAGCCGGAGAATCCTCTGGAGGAGGCAGTGAAGTTCCTGATTCCTCTGAAGAACCTGGTGCGCAACAAGATCGAGACTCACCTCCTGGCCTTCGAGATCTACTTCAGGAAAGGTCAGATGGACGCTGCCAGCCTGCATTTTTCCACAGCTCACACACACATTCCAACGGTCCTCCTCAACTGTTTGTCTTGTTTCCTCCAGAGAAGTACCTGTTAATGCTGCAGTCAGTAAAAAGGGCTGTAGCCATTGAGCCTTCCAACCCCTGGCTGCACCAGTGTCTAGTTCGCTTCTTCAAAGGAGGTGAGCACAAGCCACACCAAGCTGTCTGCTGCATTTTACTGGGAGAGATGTTGTTCCACATGTACCTTTGAAACATCTGCACCCTACTTATATGAAATTGTGTTGAGTCAAGATGGTTGCATAAAAGGTTAAATAGCCTGAAGCCTCAAACTATCCATCAAACTTGGATTCACTAATAATAAAAACTTTTTCAGTAGAGTGACATTCTTTAGCTTGACTTAAGGTTTTGAAGCTTCACAGGGGTCTTTTGTATTTCTTATTCTTGTGTGTAGTAAATGAAAGTGCAGACTTGGCTGAGGCTGTGAGGACGGTGTTGAAGCAGGAGATCTCCAGGCTGTTTGGAGACAGCAACCCTCAGAGCTTCAACAAGAACTACCTGAGCCAACACGCCAACTCCATCCCACACCGACTGGCTGGTACGCAATACACACACTTACACCCTTAGAACCCTTCTTACATAGGAGACAGTTATCATGTATCTGTTGAATCCCACTTTACTCAAAAATGCTTAACGAAAACCTGGATTATCCTGCAGGATATTATGTCATCTGGATTAAAAGCCAATCATTATCCTGTGTGTAACTGACACAATAGTTGTACAGAAACCTAAAATTTTTGAAGAAATGCTTACTGAAATCCTCATTGTCAGTGTGAATGGTGAATGAAAAACTGGTCCCTTTTCTTTACTCTCTTGTCGTTTATCCACCACCAGGCTGCGACTGTTTCAAGGCGGCTGTCCCTTACCACAGCCGCGTTTATACTGCAGTGAAAAGGAATCTGTGTGAATTGAATTTATGCATGCTGCTGTGAGCGACTCTTAGTTTTGACAGACTCATTGAACTCTGAGTTTCTCTTTTTTCTTAGCAAAGATCAGTGTAGAAAACATTCTGCCAGCAGCCTCTCTTTATTTAGCATGCTGACTGTCGCATTTACTCGATGAATTGACAAACGTGGCAGGTCACATCAGCTGGAGCGAGCCAACGTTAATTTTGTTAGTAACTTGATAACAGGCCAAAATTAAACTTGTCTCTGGTCTAGTTTGTGCAGCTGGGGTCTGTCAAAGATGATTTGTGAGGGAGGAAGCCCCTCTCTGTTACACCACTGTACCAGCATGAGTCGACTCACTGATTTTTGTGTTTGTATGTGTGCAAGTTGACTTTTCAGTTGTTGTTTGTATGTGTCAGTGTATATTTGATCAACATTTAGCTAATTCAAATGTAAGATTGATTGGGCAGCTGCAGATTCGCAATGTTGAAGAATCGGGGCCAGTGGCTTTAAAGAGTACTGCACCAAATTTAAACCTCAAAATGTGTCTCCAGTTGTTTGGGAGGACTCTTGCATATGTGTAAAATGTTGCATAAGATCTTCAGTATGTCCACAGGGAGCTGTGTCTGCTAAAGTTCTCAAGTGATTTCATAAGAGTTAGCATCTGTTAGGGGCTGAATAGTGGTTTTGACTAGGAAGAAGAATGGGTTGGGAAAAAAAATGATGACATGAACTGCAGAGTTTGACACTTTTGTTTTCCTCTTCTGCCTCTGGTGAGTCCAGCAGTTTGTGAATAACTGTAAAAACACACACAGCAGCATTCGCCTCAGGGTAGTGTTGGGTCCAAAGAGATATAAAAATGCTATGTTGACTAAATGTAATAAAACAACCTTACTTAACTAGACTTGAGAAAGTAACCAGCATGTTAAAATTGGTGTCAGATTTTGTTGCAGGGTGCATGTTTAAACTTGTAATCAGTCTGTGTCTCTCTTGTATTCCAGCTGCTAAGATGATGGTGTACCTGGAGCCTCCCTCTGATAAGATGGCCTGTGAGATAGCAACGGCCCTTGATGAGTCACTATCTGGGAAAAGCATCCAGGTCTGTGGTGATTTTACTTGCAATTACATTACTAGCCATCTGACACATGCTCACACTCAGAACAATCACTCCAATAAGCTAAGTGTCTGCGTGTGTGTCTGTGTGTTTGTGCTCTGCAGATGTGCACTGATGTGCTGGAGGCTTTGCGTGACGGGCAGCTTGGCGAGGGCCAGCAAAAATCTGCTGAGGCTTACCGAGCCGCCTGCCATAAGATCTACCCCTACAGCCTGGCCTTCATGCCTCCCGGTTACCAAGACAACAGCACCACAATCAGTGCCAACGGCGACCTGTCGGCAGGAGAGCACGATGACATGGCAAACGAAATGTGAGCTCTGATGAGGAGAAGGAGGAGAAAGAAGAGGAAGAGGTGCGAACACGCCGCCAGACGCCTTAGTCTGCCAACACACCCATTTACCCAACCAGGCCCTGCCCCCTCCAGCCCCTGGGCTATGGCTGCTGTGAGTCGCCCCCACATTGCACTGATCTGGATGGACTAAGCGCCGCAGGAGAGACAGAAAGGGAGCTGGCACATGGAGAAAGGCGATGCCCATTTCACTTTTTTAAACAATAAAAAAGGCCCTGTCTACAGTTGTTCTGTAACTGAGAGAAACTGCTAAATACGGTCTGGCGAGGCAAAAGAAGATTCTGGGAAAAGTGGCTGGCTAAGATGGCTTCTGTAAACACAGTCTAGGTTTTCTATAACTCCTGTGTTTTCACGCCATGTCCTTCTTGGAGGTGCATCTGCTTCTCACGTTTTTAAAAGTAATTTATATATTACAAACTGACAAATGGATTAATAAAACAATGTTTTCAAAACCAAACAGTACCATTGTGATGGTGGTGGTGGTGGTGTTGAGAGAATGTTTTTGTTTGCAGAAACAAGACAAAAGAGGGAATGCTGATGTTGCAGGGAGGTGGTAATAAGCTGCTGCCCACCCCCTGCAGTTCTCTGCCGTGAGCTGACGTGCAGGACAGGACTGATGAACTGTAGATGTCAGAGTTGTACTTATGTGACACATTAATGTCCAAGACTTCATACTGATCACTCCACTTATGTGCACCTCTTCAGTTTGATAATGTTGGGAAAAGGCAGAGCTATCCCATAATACCTACTTGTTTCCAGCATTTTACCTCAAGTAGGTGGGAATTCAGCACACTGAGCTTGCTCCTGTTTATCAAGCTAAATGGAGGTTTAAAAAAATTGGTCTTCCATTTGAAGTGATTGCACTGAGATACATGTAGAGCAAACTAGGTGTACGCTAATACAGTTTTTTTTATTAACACATTCATTAACAATTAACAATTTCTAAAACACCCCATCAGTTGCTGTCTGGACAGTGAGATCTGTGTAAATATCTATCTGTCTGAGGTGAACCTTGAAGAAGACACCCAAGCATTAGGCAAAGGCAACAGATTCAGTTCAGACATAAGATAAAACCTAATGAGTGGAAATGATCAGATTAGAACATTCTGGCTCAAGTCAAAACTTCTGCTTGTTCTATCAGAATTTTGACATTAAAAGTAAAAACTTTTTACTTTTGATGTAAATAAATTGTCAGGTTTTATGCTTCCTTGTGAGTCTATTTGACCTGACACAGTAAAGCTGATGAGATTTACCACATGGAGATATCATCACAGCAGAGAGAGTAATAATGTCTTAAAGCTCCTCATTCTTATAGGTCGAGACAGAATGACTCAGTAGGAACTGTCACATTGCCATACTGAGGAGATACAGGTTAGTTTTACAAACTAAATATATGAACAAACCATGACACATTCATGAGGCTCTCTGATAGCTTTGGTCTGTCATGGCAGAGAAACAGAGAATCCACCAATGCTGACAATCAAAGGAAAGTTATAAGATATCCTAAAGCATTTAATGCAAGTTATTTATTGATGTGTAGGTCAGTCCATCCAACACTTTGATCCACACATGAACATTTTAATAACAGTTGGTCAGGCGGCCATAAATTGACAAGGATATCCCAAAGATGATTCCAAAACATTTTTCTCATTATTTCCTCCAAAACCACAGTGTTCCTGTTTCCTTTCACTCCCTTTTTTTCTGACAATGATGAGAGTTGGGAAGAAACAGAGTCTTGCAGAGTGGTGCACAGAGAGTACCCAATCCACCCTCTTGTGGCCAAAATGTGTATTACAAAAACAAACACATAAAACTGAGTTGGATTTGGATGAATGTTTTTTTTTTTTTCTGTGAAACCACAGATGAGAAATTCCTCAGGAACCTGGACAGAAGGTCTTCCTAAAGCTTGTTTTCCCTGAAGTAAAGACATAAACAACTTAGATCAGACCTGTAAAATAAATGATAAAATCTTTTTTTCCACTTGCCTTTCAGTTTTTTTCATTTTTCCTGGTAAGTTTGTTTTGAGTCATGTATGGTTGAGCTCTATTGGACTTTTTCTGGTTTCAATTTCTGGTTTTCAACTGTGATACAAACAACAATCCTCTTCAAAAGAAAACAAAGTGCTACCCTTTTTTTTTTACTTAAAGGAACATTGGGTTCTTTGACAGATAAAGGAATTTATCCAAAGCTGTTTATTCAAACAATGTGCTGCAAATGAGAAACACTTTATATTTTCAAATTCTTACCAAGTATTTTGAGATTGTTTTCATCACTGTCAACAAATATCAGTGACTTTTGTCACTAAAAAACAAAACAGAGGTTTGGTAGATTACTTATTTTTGATCTGTGATCCTACAAACCACCAGGACTTAGAGTCTACAGCCATGATACCAGCTCTTTGAGGCTGGAAAGATATGGATGAGACTGTGAAGCAGGGCCACAAAAGTTAGCACCTAATTAGTATGCCCAGTGTGACTGGTTCTACATGTTCTCAGGCGCTGAGTGGTCAGTGATGTTGACATATCAAGATATATTTGTGCAAAGCAGTTGGCCTTCTGATACTAAGAGCTTGCACTTGTATTCAGTGATAGATTGATGATGTAAGTTTAAGTCTGGGGTCTTCCTGGCTCTAAACTCTGGCAAAGTGTGTCTGTAAACTTTAATGTCATCATTACATTAGAACCAGTACATTATTAGTAGATTGTTATTATTCATTGACTTCCATAAATCCAAACTTATATTTAATTCAGCAACAGTCACAGGCCATTTTTTTAAATGTGTTCAAGTATTTAACAGATAAAAGAAGTAGATAATATTACAACTGAAATGTATTTGAAACCTTTAGTTTGATCTACAGTAACAATACCAGCTGTGGCCACAGAGCCTTCAAACTCATGGTGGCACTCGTGTCTAGTCTTTGTAAAGGAGGTAAGCACGAGCACCAATGAGTCATTATCTCAGGCAGGGCTGCAACTAACTACTGAAAACTAGTATCATTTATTAGCCTTTTCTTATTACACACAAAGGTTACTGGCAAAATAAGATTGGCCAATAACCTTTGTGTGTAATAAATGACTGGCATCATAAATTCAACTTTTTAAATTTACAAATCAAATCCTTACATACATCTCTATTAAAAAAAATCAAAAATTTAAATTGCAATTAATAAAGCCATGTCTTCAAAGGCTGCTCTGTGGAGGAAGACATGAGCAGAGGACATGAAGCAGTCTTACAGTTGAAGCTTTACAGTTTGGCTTGGTGCAAATCTGGGTCCAGAGCCTCCACCTGTCCACACTTCTGGGAGCTGAGGAAGGTGTGGTCCAGATTCAAGTAGGTGGTGATGAACTCTGGGAAATCTCTCTTTAGGACCACCTCCAGGAACATGTCTGCTGCTGTATGAAGCTTCTGTTTTGCCCTGAACAAGACAGACAGAGAAGTGTGTGAGTGAGCTGTATGTTGCACTCTCTTTACAGTCCACTGTCTTCACTTTCTATGTCTATTTTTACAGAAGCAGCTCACATCTCCTAAGTATGAAATTCATTTGTGAAAGTATACAAATACCTTTATTTTAAGGCAATGGAATTCAAATAATTGTAACAATAAATTGAATCTGTCTGAATTCATTTTCTGACCATGTAATTTGAATAAAAAAATTGTGGTGACTTACTATTTTGACCAAGAATAATTTCAATACAAAGCTGCTGAGCTTTGGATAAAATCATTGATTTATGACAAAGACATTGTTTGACAGAGTAAACAAAAATACAGGTTATTTACAGCAGCTTTGCTGTCAGAGTGGCTATATTGACATTTTGAGGATTGGTTATGACTTGTAATACCCATCTTTTGCAAATTACACAGATTTAGATGTAAACAGATACTGTTCATCTTAAGCTATAACAAAATTGCAATTAAGCAATAGTAATCCAGTTGGCATCTCCCTCACCTCCTTACATTTAGTACTAAAACTGACTTAGACTTAAGAACTTTTAAAAAAAAATATCTGAGAAATTTTAAGGGTAGCAGTCTGACTTTTAAACAGCAAGTGGATGAGCTGGCACAGAAACTAAAGATAAAATTATTTTTCCAATGTTGGAATATAGCATGTTTTCATCATGCAGACAGAAAAAAAGACTGTAGCACCAAATTGGGTTAATGATGATGATTAATATGAGTTATGATTTAAGAAGGATGAAAATCTCTTCACTCCATCCACCCCTCCACTAATGTAGCCAGCAGTTAATGTGGGAAAAGCTGTGACCCAGCTGCTGCTAAACATTTATAGAGGAAAAATGAGCAAAAAGATAGAGAATTCTTGTCTGGGTGGAGAGTTTATAGCTATGTTAGTAAGAGATACTGATTAAATGCCAGTCTGGGGTGGTACAGGTTGTTAGCATGTCTCCCTCCTCAATCAAGCAGATAAAGAACTGGGTTGCGTGATTTGTTACATAAATTTCAGGTTAAGGGTGGAGCTTTGAATTTTTACCAGGATCATAACCTGTGTTGCCTGTTTGATTCATTGACCCAGAACACCCTGATCTGATGGATTTAACAGGTTAACAGGCAACAAATGAGTGTTTTTCAGTGTTTTGCTCTTTTGATTCAATATTAACAATCAATAAGTTATGACTTATTGAAGTCAATCAGTTCCTTCAGAGGGTATGGGACATCTTCCTACACTCAGAGAGGCAGTGTATTCCTCCTGTTGCCACTGTCAACAACAGCAGCCATCCTTTATTGCACCTCTGCAGACCTGTTATGGTTGACTGTGCCAAGTGGCATTAAACCAGGGTGGCAACGGTTTCAAGTCTGTGTTTTGTTTCTCTTTTAACTTGTAGAAGAAAATTTACCCTTGAGCTCAGTTTACTTCTGTTGGGAGTTTCTTTTCTCCTGTAGTTGCACCTAAAGGGGGCCCTGCCCTTAGAAATTTCCTGGAAGGCAAGTTTGTTCATTTTTGGTAACAGAACTCTCAGGGACAGTCCATGATGTGAACTGCCATGAGGACATCAGGGTCAGACAAACTCTCTGTAGTCTCAGAGGCTCATCTGATGGATCCTTCCCAACTTTGCACGCAACAGTCAAAGCTGTGCATCTGCCTGATCCCACCAGTAGCTCCCTCCAAGCATGTTAAAACTATTTGTGGCTGCACCACAGACAGTGATGTTCCTGTTTTGGGCCATGTTTTTTTTATGTTTGGCCCACCTGTGTTTGGCAGAAATTACATGTTTGCAGCTATCCAAGATCACGAGACTCAACTCAATCTGACTGAGCTTTTATGCTTTGTCCTTGGGAAATGTTGAGGACACTCATCATAACAAACATCATTCACAATGGAATCATGTCTTGGCAAAAGTACAAGACTGAACAGGTTAATGGCCCAGACCCGCTGCCTTTCCCTGCCAAACTCGTAAATGTTGTGCAAACACACATTTCTCTGATAAAACTGTGGGATGTTTAGATGACAGACCAGATCTGCATGCTATGTTGTCCTCTCACCTCACAGAATGACATGAAGCGTTGAGCTCCATCATGACCTCCGTGGTGAGGTCAGTCACCAGCCGCCTGCTTACCACCCTGCTGTCGTCCTCCAGCTGAGCCTGGTGACGGATCCACTGCCACACCTGACACATACACAGACAGAAATCATGTCAAGTTATTCAGACATCAAGAACACTTACACTTACTTCAAGTTCACTTTGCAATAACAATGCTGGTTACCACTTAACTATACTAAGAGTAGGAAGGGCATGCTCTACCTTCACACTACAAAATAATGGTTTATATATTATTAGTTGGAAAACAAGTGGTTTCAACATAAGCCCAAATAAAACTGAAAAAATTTCCTCTGTTTGTTTTGTTTACTTGACATAGCAGAGTTCAGTAGTCAAAACTCTGACCCACAAAGCTCTGTTTGCCAAGAAGCCTTTGTTTGTTTTGTACATGTCACTATATGAACTAATACATGTCTGGATTCAGAGGCTAAACATTCTCCAGTAACACAATTTAGGAGGCATATGGCTTCAGAGATGTTGAGAACTGTAAGAAAAGTGCATCTTTAAATTTACTATTAAAGGTCAGTCTGATTTTGCAAATAACTAGATAAATGTTTCAAATAAATCCTGTGTGTATTTCACTTTGTGGGTGCTAAAGGTGGATAATTTAATCCTAAACCCACCTGAGATCTGGAAATCTCTGCTGTGGCTGAGTCTTCCACCTGGCCTCTGTAGAAAAAGTGTCCTTTACCTGAGACACAGAGAATGACTCTAAGAGTTTAAGACATGTTGTTCCTGCCCCAGTTCGACACATCTGCACCCTGAGATGAGGAAGCAAAAAAAAGTAGATGTACATACCTGACAGCCAAGCATCAATGAAGAGGACACCAACTGCAATGTTATACTTCAAACCATATAGGGTGACTCCTCCCTAATTAAAAACAACATAGTTAATAATATACTTTACTACTAAGACAGCAAAACCTGCTCCTTTCACATTAAGCTAACAAAGCCACTAATACATTTTTGCATCAGCAGAGGCCACGCCCTGTTCTTTTCTTTTCTGTTCACTGAAGACCTATAGGAGCCTTTGCAATGTATTAGAGCCTTCCATCTCTATAATCATGACACCTAAGGGGATATATCTTACAGGACTGCTGTTGATTCCTCTGTGAGATATCACACATTTTGTGCATGGTACCTTTTGAATCTTTAAACTGCAGCGCAGAGGCCAAAAGAGGCTATTATTGGGTTCAGAAGATGAATGGATTTGCAAACAACTTCTGCATTTAAATGAATCTTTTGTCTTAATCATTTAGTAATGTTAACATGGTAAAGGTTTGTAAGGTATACTCTTCATTTCAGTTGTGGGACAACAGATGGACTGACCGAAGGCATGGACAGGAGGTCCTTAGGAGTCACACTGACTTCTTTTCGAAGTTGATTAAGCTGGTTGTCACCTTGAGTGTGAAGCTTGAAGAGCTGGAAGTTGTGAAGAGTTACCATGAACAGAAAACACAAGTCAGTATCAGCAGCCCTGAATTTAAAGTAAACTTTATGTAGCTAATGGTCCAGTGCTCACCTTCTGCATGGGCTCAATCAAACTCTGGTCATACACCATGAAACCATCCACACCTGCTTTGATCTCCAACAACTTTAGTCTAAGAGGTGGAAGAAAACATTGTCACAGCAGTCGACATATTTCAGTTTAAAATGCTGCCACTGTAAAAAAGATAACATCTGTCATCTCAGCATGGAATTCAAAAGTTACGGCTGATGCTTTATCTTATAGGCAAGTAATTTCCTGTAAATTCGTAGCAAGGTGCATTTAAATTAATCTTTTATCTTAAGGCAACTGGACTTGGTAGAGTTCTTGAAATTCAAGAACTCTACCAAGTCCAGTTGCCTAAGACTAACCTTGCTACGAATACCATGACCTGGATGACTGAGAACCTT
>JAPZDV010000026.1:1434973-1488449 GCA_029814665.1 Acanthurus lineatus
TACCAAGTCCAGTTGCCTAAGACTAACCTTGCTACGAATACCATGACCTGGATGACTGAGAACCTTCACAGACATTTCCTGTAAAGCTTTGCAATGTGGTACTGATATATAAAATGTATGAAACATAACTTGCCTTCAAAATAAGCACTTTATACAACCAAATTATTCATTTTTCATTCAATGTGAGCAACCTAACTTTTCATATAAGTTGATTTGTATCCTTGACTGTAAGCAATTTTGACTTTTTTCCACATTCAACTTACTTGCTGAGCTGTAATTAAAGACTACAGGTTATGCTTTCAAATAAATTGAATTAACTGATAAGAAGTGTATCATTTGAACAGGTCCCTGCTCTTCCTGTAAGTGGGACCAAATCAGTCACAGAACTAACTTTTAAAAACTTAGGTAATCATTTACCTGTCAAATAAAGCAGAGCCAAGGAGACACATAATGTCAGTTAAACAGTAATACGGAAATGAAACTTTATTAGCAATAGCAAACAGAACCTTTTGTTCATATCAGACCAAATAAAGCTGTAGCAGTAAAACCTATGACCTTTGCATTATACTTCTAAGGACTTCAACTTTGGATTTGTAAGAACGAAAGTGTTTTATTACTTCAAATGTTACACAGTTTGGCTTTCTGCCACTCTCAGGACAAACTTAAAAGACTTCCTACAGCCTTTTTAGGCTTTTATGATTATCAGACTGAATGTCATTCCTTCCAGTACTTTTTAGTTGGGAATGTGATCAACAATGCAGCTTGGTAACTGTTGTCATGTTGTCCCATTGCCCAGAAAACATCTTCATCCCATGCCTATATATCCAGAGTGACTGCTACTTTTAAGGCTATGTTGCTATTCACTGGCTAACAGAAAGTTAATGGCTCTATGAATGAAAATACATCCTTTCCAAGGATGATCACTGGTGCTTCACTCCCCTCTTTAATATTTACAACATCAACCTAGCTTGCAGAGTCCCCAGCTATTACCCCACCCATCCCTCACACAACCTCCCCTGTCTCCAGCCATCTGGGAGTAGACACCAGAGCTTCTGAGCCTCCACCAGACTGTGAGACAGCTCTTCACATCAGGCTGTCAGGATGCTCAACTTTTGACTGACTTGACTGAACCATTACTTTCTCATCACACCTCCAACAGTGCCAGCCATGAGAACCATTAAATACAAACATTCAAACAAATGGCAATTCATTTTATTCTATTTTTAAACCCTTAATGCTTTATTTGAATACTTGTATCTACCAACACTGCTGTCTGAAAGAGACAACATTTCTATCTTCTGTATGTTGTGCATATATGGCAGAATTGACAACAAATGTCTAAACCTTTGGTCCATCAGTGAATTTTGATTGTCTGCACTGTCAGCATTCAGTGTCTCAAGCATGCATGTGTGCTGAAAGTGATGCTCATACCTGGTGACAGCAGCCAACACTCTGTTATGGGAGTCACTGAGGGGGTCCTGAGGCAGCAGCAGGGCGGCCATGCCTCCTGTGGCCAGAGCTCCCCTCCGATGACACGTCTGAACCAGCAGGTCCATGTAGCTGCGCAAGAAACACTTCTCCATGTTGACATATTTACTGCGGTCGGGCAGGAGGAAAGCTTTTCTGTGACCTGAAAGAGAAACAAATAACATATGAAACTAAACTTTCACTATAATATAAAGTGTCTTCTGTGTACAAGTTCCAATTTGTACAGTTTAATCTTGTCAAAATTAATTTTACTCACAAATACACTCCATAAAACCTAGTGTATGAACAATTATTTTGATATTACTGTCCACCCTGGACCTTCCCTTGAGCAATGATTAGTCCAGAGGCTCAGTGCTGGTTGGAAAACATAGGCCTCACAATGATGTCAGGAGCACCTAAGGGGAAAAAAGTTTGGCTCACCAAATTTATTGACAAAGGAGGCAGAATAATCCCAGATGCCACAGTTGAGTCCTGCTGAGTGGTCTCGCAGCTCGTACAGAATCTCCTCCATCTCAAATGTTGCCAACACATTTTCAATCAGCACTGTAGCCTTGATGCAGCCCAGCGGCAGGCCCAGCTGCACACACACACACACACACAGAAATAAAAAAAAGAAATCTATTTTGAAATTTAAAAAAAGAAAAGAAAAACAAAACAAAACACGTCATGAACTTTATCAGCAAACGACAATCTCAAAAACAGGGCAAGAATTACAGGAATGTTGTCTAAAGATTCAGAAACTAAAACCAATCAGATTATGTTAAGTCAAGTCATGGCATTGTTCTTCTTACATTCATGCTTTTTTCCTCTCCAAATCTCAGATATTCATTTCTCTACAGCAGCCCTAATATTTCATTGTAGTTAGAGCCAGGAGTCTTACTAACAAAGTGCTGAGTATTGTCTTACTGGCAGTCTCTGAAACATGTTGTTCTATAACTTCAGTGTTTTCTTTTCTTTCTTCTCTGTCAACTGGTAACACACGCAGGATTCACAATCAGTAAAAATGAGTCCAGTCTGCTTATTTTAAACAAAATCTTTTAGTATTGCTGAAAACTGACATAATATTAAAACAATAACATGGAAACATCCTAAAATAATAGTACCGCATTTCTATACGATAATTTTTGGTGCACTTAGTGCATAGTAAACCTCTCCACTGTGTTCTTCCTAAAGAGTTTTTTGGGGGATTTTTTGTGTTTTACAGATCGTAAAGCCTCCTGTGATTTGTGGTATTGATGAGTGATGGTGCACCTTCTGCTGTGTCCAGACAAATATCTTGTTCCATAGTCTGGCCTCCATGAAGCTCTCCACCTGAAGAGTGAAGAGGGACAGCATTACACAGCATCAACAGTATACTGCACAAAACATCTGTGTGCTTGAGAGAATAAGTGTGTGAGTGTGTGTGAGTTACTTTTGAAAGGTAGAAAAATGGTCCGCTCTTGTTTTCAAACAGTGTTTTTCCACAATGAAACATGAGGAGTCCAAAGTCAAACAGAGGTCCAGGAACCTCCTTCCCCTCCACCTGACAAACAGCCACAAAGGAACAAAGTCACCTGGGACTGGGACATTATCTTTTTCATTTATTATATTCTAATAATACAACAATAATAATGACAAGTGCCAATTACAAGCAGAAAAAAAGATGTTTTGAACAAGTAGATGGTTAGTATATTTCAGGGGAAAAGTATTTTGAGGCAGTTCTCTCTTTACCAAGTCACCAATTAATCAGTTGTTAGAGTACAAGTAAACCTTTCAGCTCCCTGAAATAATACAAGAATTCCCAAGCTAATAAACAAGTGAGAATATTACAAGAAATAAGAGAAATGTTGCCAAGATTTTAGAAATACTAAGATACTGCCAACAACCCCACCACCTCCCAACAGATAAAGGATGGTCTCAAATTGTTTTTGGAATTCTATATTTATATTTAAAAAATTGATAAACTTAATGTTTTTTGATGGCTGTTTTAAAGTTTCTCCATGTTTTCTGTAATACAACTGGACAGAATTACTGCATTATTGCATTACTGCATAAAACAGCACTTATGTATCACCAGTTGTGTTATAACCTAAAAATGTTATCACATGTAATCATATTTTGTATAAAAACACTAGAAGCAGCTTATTTAAATGTGACTGTATGTTTGTATGTACAAGAAATTTAAAACTCTCTCCAAGTGGCTAAAACGTCTATATTGAGGCTATGAAAAAATAGTGTAACTTGGATAAAAAATCAGTATTGCTTATAATGTGATTCTAGCATCTAGCATTAGAAATGATTCTTATTTTTTTGTTTGGAGGAATAGAACAATCCCAGCTTATAACACACTGTTTTCATCAAATCTCCAAATCCACAAACAAGGGCTTTAAATCCCCAAACAAACATTGTACAAAACAGTACAATCCTACTATCTTTTGGAGATTTAGTGGATTAACTTCCATTTAACCACTTCAGCTGCTGATTAGATACAAACCTGCACAGAATACACAAATGAAGTGAGTGAAGTGAAGTAGAGAAAATGCTATGCTACCATCATGTTGTGCTCCACCATGTTCCAGGCACGAGGACGAAGCATCAACACTGGAGCCTGAGATATGTGTGGAACATCTGTTAACACATGGACACATGACATGTGACTATAGACAAACTGCAATCTTGTCTATGTACAGTAATGTTGGTGCACTGGCATGAGAGTCAATAAAAAATGAACCACTTACTGGGAAACAGGTTATGAACTGCCTTAAAAACATTATGAATGCCTTTGATCTGGTTGTAAAACGTGGGGCAGTTCCCGTCATCAAAGTCAACCTGCCAAAACCAGAGGCGGATTTTATGAGTGTGCAGTGGCAAAGCAGGAGAGCCATTTGTGGGTAAAGGTTCCAGAGATGGAAAGAGGCAGCAGCTTTACAAAGTGATCGCTAATGTTTTTTGAACAATGTTAGCAAATTTCATTTAAACATGCTGCTGTGCTCAAAAAGAGTTACTTGTTCACTCGTTTACTGGTCACCATGTAACAGACAAGAACTAGTGAGTGAGTTAATAAGTAAGTTACATTTTGTACACCTACAAATCACCTTTTTCTGTCATCTCCACTGCTGTAGAACAGAACAACTAAAATTTTTACAGCTATAAAATGCACTGCAATGCATCGTGGGATTGTCAAAGTCGTGCACATGCCAAAGACTCTTGTTATTTTGTTCCACTGTGGAATTTTGAGGGAGCTGATCGTAAATTAAAATTTGCACACAGAATATCAACACTCATGTAAAACAGCAGACGGTACATACAGAGCACCAGCCACAGTTAAAAAGGACTCATTAGAAATGTTGCACTCTCTAGCCATGCTAGTGCTGATCTTGTATGGTGAAAGGTAAATGGTAGATTTGTTACCTGTATTCCTTGTGCTGGTGATAGGAGTGCTTTAATGAAACGCTGGGTATCACATGGAGCCAGATCCCCAATGTCTACATGTCTTTTTTGGAGCCTTGGGGGGACGGGGAGCACCCTCCAGCTTGAGTCTCTTCTGATACTTGAGGTACTTTCCAGAAAATTTGGCAGGTCTCCTGAGAGGTCCAAGTGGGCCTTTCTGGACACTCGTAACCGCAGGACCTGAATAGAGTTAATTAGAGCAGATGGTTTCTGAACAAGTCTTAGATGCGTCAAATAAAAAGAGAATCTTTCAGCAGGCCTACCTTATCAACCTCCTGATCAAATGTTGAGATCAACTCATGGAGGAAGAGGAGTGAGTCTGTGGTGCAAAGTGTCTCATACTCTGCTTCAAGACCTGAAGGAGGCTGAGACACCTCGATGCTGACTGGGCCCTGTGGACCGAAGAACAGTCAACAAATTAAAGTCTATTTGATGTGTGTCTACCTCCAGATTCAGCCAGTGCCCTCGAAATTCAAAATGATTGTTTCATCAGTAACACACATTGACTCATTGTAAATTAACCCGGTGCAGGTTGCCACCACTCTAATACTCAGCAGTACAATGTGGAGGGTTTTAGAAAATTATAACCAATGCAAATGTTCTGTGATAAGGGGGAGTAACAGGCAGTAGCAAGCGTTTCTGATTCTTCCGGGAAACAGACAAACAGGATTGTTGTTTAATTCACTGTAAATGCAACACTGACACATTGTCACTTTATATATAAAGTTAATCAGGCAAACATTTTCACAGATTCCTTTTCATCTGTCCAACTTTAAAGGCGCCACATTATTATTGTGCTTGTGTCCACCTGATAAATGTTAGTCTATCATTCACTCTCCTTTTACAATAACTCTGTTCTGGTCTCCACTAAATTCTGTGAAAAGTATCTGAATCTTTAGCAGTCAAATGCTCCACTATGCTAACAGTGTCTGTCTGCTGTTTGTGTGTTAGTGTTCAGAGAGATTATCAAAGTTTTTTTCTAAAATAGCTGCCTGCTATGGTCAGAAAAAAAAGCTGAGAGCAGAGAAACTTGTGGGATATGAAACCAACGAGCTGACAGATGTTCAGATGCATCTGGAGCTTAGAGAGACTGCAGAGACTGTGGTTTAGGAGGTATAGAGCTGGTCATCCAATAATCATTGAGTTTGTGGTTTGGTCCTTACCTCCTTCCTTCCAGATGTTTAAGAAAAATGTGTTAATCCCCAGTTTGCTCTGTAACCATGAATGGCAGCTTGCTACCACAGTTGTGTGCATTAAAAGGTATATGACTGGAAAAATTGATAGGATTGTTTAGGGAATTAATTACTTAGTTGTGCACCTGTAAAGCTGCTCTTTTGATTGACTAACTGATTAATCAACTGAGTGGTTCAGTATGTGATTCCCCGCAGCTGGCTGTTTTTAAACTTATTTTGTATGAATGAGAGAAACTAGTGACAATTCAAGCAATACTGTCTCACAAGGTTAAAATTACAAGCACTGCCCCCTTTCAGGAGAGCTATTTTTGATTCAAGCAGTGAAAGGTTTTCTGATTAGAATATTTGATTAGCGTTTGACCATTTTTATACACAAGACATTCCTGAAGGTTTTAGAGCTTAGAACCATTTGAAACAGCAAAACCATGAAAGAACATTAAAACACAATAAACTGCTTTGACATTTAGTGTCATGCAGTCAAACAACACAGTATTAACACTTTCACCCTGTACTTGTTTCTTCACATCCCCTTTAATCTTGCATTCTTAACAGTGCAAAATAAAGAAATATGGTGATACTCACAGACATGTTGACAGGTCCTCTGTTCACTCAGTTGAAATGGACTTTGGTTATGGACTTACTTTGGTCACTGTTTGAACAGGAAGATGTTTTTTTGTATGCAGAGTTTAAAGTCCTGTACAAAATGTGTACATTCTGTGCAATAACATTTAAGGCTTATGAAATACTGTATGTCCAATATCAGCAACTGGTCAAATATGTAGGTCTGCAGGTGTTTGTGATTTGAAAAATATTTTTGGTTTTACTTAATTGGAAATTATTGGAGGTAATTGCAATGGATATTCCTTAAAATCTACCATAGTCCAATTCAAACCCTTCTTGGCCTGAGGAAAGCCCCAGTTTAATTCATGGGCAAAGGCAGCCAGACATGCCTTCTTATGGCCAAAGTCTTTCCACTGAAATATGTGTTGGCTCTATTTATCTCAATGTGCTGTAGATGATTTTATTTAGAGTAAGAATGTCTAAAGATACTTACATTTTTGTTTCAGCAGCTTGTATTTAACATTTTTTTGCTTGACCAGGAGTTTACCTTTTCTGTCCTCAGCTGACCCCTCTGCAGTGTTAAAGCACAGTGACTACTAGCCTTTTTGTTTCTGTGACCCCTGAAATTGAGGTAACCTAATTCAATGACCTTAGTGTGCTCATGGGCTGTAAGCTGTGATTTTTGCATTATTTGAACTATTTTATACAGGTCAGGTATCTGTTTTTAAAGAAACTATCAGCCATAAGAGAAGTGTAAATAAAACAAGATATTTTAACAGCTTTTTTTTTAAATTCCTTGTAATAATCTAGAGGCCACTTACAAAGTTCAAACAAAGACAGAATTCCGTTGTATTGGAGAAAACTCAACGATTCAGATATAAGGATACGAAAGCATATATTCTTAGTTTAATCTAGCCATCCAATCCCATAAAGTGGAGAGGACTCTCTCAATACCAAGTTCGCCAAGTGCGGACCTGTGAAATTGGTATTGAAAGATGAAGCACGGTATGTTCCACTCCGAGGTACCAACTCCTGAGGACCAAAGGACAAGGAGCGGAGGATCAGCGTGCTTAATTATAGCCTACCATCTCAGCTTGACTTGGCAAAAGTCTACGTTTCTATACTAAATATATTTATATTAGTTTTAACAATAACAGAAAAGACGACAAACACACTGTCCCCATATGCTCCCCCTTTTTTTCTTTCCACTGTTAACCTTGGTCATACATTTTTTTTTTTACTTTGGGACACAAGGTCTTTGGTGGAACCAACATTTAAATGTAGCTACCAACATTGCTATAACGCTTTACTCACATATTTAGAGATGGAAACGTTGTAAAAAAATATGTAGAGTTTATAGAACTCGTTTTATGATGTGTAAAAACGGCTGCTTAGTGATTGAACTACTGCGCATCCTCCGTAGGGAGTCTTACTTAGAAAATACGAACCGGAAATGTACTTGTTTCCGTATCCGCTTTGCACATCTATTCTTGACAGCAGTAGAGTCGTCGGAGGTCTGAGTTGCATTTAAAAGACATCAGGTAAAAGCCATGGAAGACAAAGCAGAGATACAAGAAGCGATTAAAATCCAAGGTGAAGTCGTTCGGAAGTTGAAATCAGAGAAGGCGAGCAAAGAGCAGGTCAGTACTTAAATTTAGCTGGCAATGAGCTTTAATGATGATGATGTCTTTGCAAGTTACTAACATGCGGTGAGCAGCATGTCTTCATGGCATTTCACAGATCGGAACTGCTTCCTGGAAATTCTCAGATCAATGCCATCTAATTTTGTAACTAATAGAAGCGGCCAATGATACTGTTTATTTTCCTTTTAGTTTCACTAACGTTTAATCATATAAAGTCCATGTGAAATGAAACGCCTTTAGAAAATGTGTCGTGCCTGTAACTTCAAATTAAAAAGGAATTCTTCTGAAAGTTATTTTATTTGCCGAACTAACCGGAAAACAACAAGAATTGACAATAGGCCACTTATTTTATTGCACGGTGTAGACATGTGGATCGAGAAATGAGTTCAAATTAAATTGCTCCTGATTTGTCCCATGTTTGGAGACGATATAAATACATACAGAGCAGCTAGCTTAATGCGCTGGAGCTTCTACATTTTTGGCCTACAATCTAATAACCTGCTTCATAATACTCATTTCAGGTGGAAAGATCTACTTGTCGCTCTTTTTCAACCACTGTTTCATTGTGATTGTACCGGCTAACTGCTAGCTCTAAGTTAGCTTTACGTTACATCAAAACGAAACCGCTAGCTTGCTCTGTCTCCTAACCGCCCTCCTTCGTCCTGTCAAGTTAGCTTTATTAGTAGCTAGAGCTAACGTCACCACAGTGCTGTGGTCAATAAAAGGTAGCCAGCTGGCTCAAGGATGAGATGCAGTTTATTTAATTAGCAAAGGGTTGTATTTAGACGATTCTGTCACGATGCGATAAACATTAACTTTTAGCATGGCAATTAAAAATATGTAAGGATAGCTGATGCAATAACTTGCTTTGTTACTTCAGACTAATATTGTTGAAAATTTGCTAATAGACATATCTTACCTCAATGCTGTTTATACTTTCAGTAAACACACAGAGTAGTCACTTTCTATAGGAGTAAATGTAAGTGCAAGACTAAGTCTGAGCTGTTCTGAAATGCAATTAGTGCTTGCATTTCATCCAAACTTCACACTGGTTCAGTGTTCTGGGATTTTCAAGATCTTCCGTTGCCATGCACCAAGAAGATGTTTCAGCAGACTGAGAGTATCATTCTCATTTTGTTTATATCTGTGTGACACAAGCTATTGAGAAGTTAAAGCAAGTTTTCAAACTGCATGCATAAGGAGTTATTGTGCTTCCTGTTTCTCAGTAAACTTAGCTTTGTAGTGTAAAGACTTTCAATTTGTTCCCTTTCTTGTCATATCCAGTACGCTTTTTATGTATCCTCCTTTGTGTGTCTAGTTTGTTCTGAATTTTCTGCTCTTTTACTTACAATGATGCTACAAAGAGAAATTCCAACAATGCCTGCTGAATTTGGCTGTCTCTGACATACAGTGTATGGGCTCATTTTGTGCTTTGCATCCAGCAAATGCTTATTTTCTATTATTAGTTACTGTCTATGTCAATTTTATATACTAGTTACATGGCAGCTTGATATGCCATTTTATGTTCTTGCACCAAACACCTAACATACAGACAGTTGTAGTCAAAAAACAGTGGCTAATGTCCCAATCCAGGGAACAGATGTGATCTAATTGTTGCTTTTCTGAAAAGTTGGCACTTGTGTGACGATTGCCACAGTGGCATCAGCTCATTCAGCACATAGCCATAAGAACTTTGAGGCATACAATTAAAAATTTGCAAGAGTTAAATAAACAAGATGAAACCCAATAACCAGTCTGATCAGGTATTCAGTGCCAACTTTTAGTACTTAATAGTTTTGAATATCTGTGCTGTGGACAACATGTCTGTCTTTATCACACACACACACACACACACACAGGTTTATTACACACATTGCCAGGTTTTAAATGAGCTTTTAAACTGCCAGTTAAAATAGAGACAGCAAACACAGAGGAAACAAAGATTTGATGGTGGGATCACAGATCACAGAAATTACCCTATCCTTGCGTGCGTGCGTATGTGTATATGTGTGGTCTGCATTAGGCTCGCTTCTTTGATTGACTCGATCCATTTCATGTTCTATCTTCCACGCTATGATGATGATGATGATGCGTCATGCTCCGCCCTTCCCTAGTGATAGGGTTGCTTACTACTTTTCTCCTGTTCTTCCTGCCTGGCCCCGGATGACCTCAACCTGCCTCACCCTTCGTCATCACCACCGTCTACCTCTACACCTGGGAAATCCAACCCTTGTGGACATCATTGTTCATTCTCTTCCTGCCTCTCCTGCCTCTTACTATTGTGATTGGCTGCTGTGACTGGCCTTGGACAATACCATTGGACAATGCTGCACCCATGATGCACTCCTGAACATTTGCTTGTTCAATTTTTGGACTTTTTCTTTTTATCCCTATAATTTGAATTCCCTTCTGCTGTGGAATGAACATGTTGGGCATGTTTTTTACTCGTGCTTGCTCTGGTCTGGTGCGCTGTCCGACTGCAACATGTGTCCGATCTCTACATTCTTTCCCCGGAATCACTGTGGCTCAGGTAGGCTTTTAATGCTCTATACATGTGTATGTTTGGCAAATTCCCTTTAATAAAAAATAGTAAAACTAGTACTACAGTAACTGTGACAAAGTTCTTATCATCTTGTTCTCTACCTTCTATGTGTGTGTTGTAGATTGATGAAGAGGTAGCCAAACTGCTGGAGCTGAAGGCTCGGTTAGGAGGAGATGATGGCAAACATCAGTTCACTCTCAAGACACCAAAGGTAAAACCACAGTGCTTCTGTATTTAAACTCACACATTCACCACTGGAATAGGGGACTAAATTCCCAATTGGTATTAAAAAAGGATCTGTATTTGGATAACTTATCCGAACAAAGAAAAACAATGTAATGCAAGTTTAAATGCACAAGTTCCTGGCTGACATTTGGATCAAATATTCACCTGTTTAGTGTAATCTAAATTAACTTCTCCTAGCCATAGTGCTTATGGCCATCAACAGCCAGTCTACCTTCAAAAAGTGATATTACTTTTCCTCAATAAATATTCATATGAACATGACTTGGAGTTATTTAAAAAAATAACAATTGTAGGACAGAATGCCTCCAGTATACAAGGAACTTTCTTTTTTTCTGTACCAAGATGCTATAACCACAAAACTTCACTGAAACTAGCATGGCATTAACAAAAAGAGTTGCATTGTCTCTGTTTAGAACATGTGGATGGAGAAATGTCTGCCACTGGAGAGAATCATCAGAGGGTTTCATGTCATTATAGTCACTGTGCTGTTTATTTCATTATGAAACGTATGTCTATAAAAACTCCACAGTTAAACCTATGGTCATTATAATCTAATCTCTTGGGACACACTGACTGTGCAATCGATGTGTTTGTGTGTGTTCCTTGCTGAGCTGCTGTGGCTTGTGCACCTATGGTGTCCACACAGAAGGTGCTGCTATTGCCAACCCGTCAGAAGTGAAAGGTGTAATGTTGTAATGCTGGTAGTGCTGATGTCCATATGACTATCAACAGATCACTTTCAGTGTCTAGTTTTGTTGGGAAGTGCACATCTCATGCTTAAAGAACACACACAACACACTGAGTCTCAAGATGACATGCTGCTCAACTCACATAGGCAGGCAGTGTGTCTCAGATGTTTGATAATGTTTTTTTCACACACAGCCAGTGGTGGTTTTCTGACAATAAACTTGCTCAGAGATCACCTGTTGGTGCCTGTGCTGGCTTGGCAACCTCTAGCCACTCACACTAGCATCCAATTCTGGGCTGTAGTGATTGAGAACCACCCTCTAACCTGGAACATTAGATGTTTGTTTTCAAGTTCATAAGCTCAGCCTTATAGTTAATAGTAATAACAAGAATGCTGACTAATACTGGGCGTATAGGAGACCTGCGATCATGCCTAATCATTTAGATAGAGACACGCTAATACCAAGCGGAAAAAGGGCTTTAGGAGTGCAAAGAGCAAAGTTCCAGTTTAGTTGAGTTGTTTTTAAAATGTCTCATTATTGTTTATCATTGTTGATCTTTTATGACCATGACTTGGTACACCAGAATATTCCCCCCCGCCCCCTTTTTAATAATCTTCAGAAAAATGACCAAAACAGTAACTGACAACACCAAGAATCATGACCATTTGCAGAAAGTTCTCAAAAATTATTTATGACATTCAGTTTATTCACTACTATCCTTTTCCTGATGTAGTTTAAACATTTCAAAAGTTTGGGAAAATTTATTTTACAGTTAGACTAAAACACAGCAAATGTCTTTCTCTGTCAGGGAACAAGGGACTACAACCCTAAGCAGATGGCCATTAGAGAGAAAGTCTTCAACACCATCGTCGGCTGCTTCAAACGTCATGGAGCGGAGACCATCGACACACCTGTTTTTGAACTTAAGGTAAATTTTCATGGTAAATTTCACACAATTTGACCTGGTGGCCACTTAGTGCATGCACACACATACAACTCTGATTCCAAAAAAGTTGTGATGCTGTGTGGAACAAAGAAAAACCAATGTTTTAATTTGCTAATCCATTTTGCTGTACGCTTAATGAAAAACGTAGAAAGACAGTATATGTACAAAAAAAAACCTAACTCAAAAATGTGTTTATCTTATGCCCCTTAATGTGTCAGACCTTGACCATAATGAGTCTTAGCATTTTTGTGCCTAGAGGTAAATTTAATATTTTACCACTGAAGGGAGAGATGTCGCTGCACTTCCTGAATCATAAATTCCGTCGTACCCAGGCCAAGCTTGATTTGGTCTGTCACAAAGAAACCTGAAAGTTTCTATGCACAGCAGATGTATCTGTACCAGTAATGTCGCATCTTCCACAGCCACTTACTAGCAAAAAAACAACATAAACAAATGAAAGATGCTAACTGCACTTACTATTCTTTTTAGTCTTCTAGCTGGTTCACACCAGACTCCTTAACGGAGCCTCAGACATACATGGCTGACTTTCTCCATGTTTCCCTTTAACATTAGTAAGTTTGATGCACTACTTACCATTCAACCTAGTGCAGGGTGGGTTTGTAGGCAAGTCATGTTACTGAGGGACTGAAAATTTGTCAATGAGGGGGAGGGAGTAACACAAAACATAAATATGAAATCACTTCACATTCAAACATGCTGTCTCCATTTGTTCGATAGGAAACACTGACAGGAAAGTATGGAGAAGATTCCAAGCTCATCTACGACCTCAAAGACCAGGGAGGAGAGCTGCTGTCTCTCAGATACGACCTCACTGTATCCTCACTGTTAAGCTGGCTGAACATGAACATCAAGTAAAGACACACTGATCAAACAGCTCAGACTACTGTTCTGCACCACATAATGGTGATAATTTTAGCACCTGATTTTGATTTAGTCTTGTGACAAAAAGAAATAATCATTTTACTTGAATTTAAGTCATTTGATTTGGTCAGTTTCAGGTTAGGTATCAGCAAAAAGAATTTAAGTCTGATTTCTTTTAATTTATTTGAAACATTTGAGGCCAAAGTTGTCACCATGTTTGTGTCAGCAGTTACCATGGTTGTTGGTATTTTTCACTGTTTGCCACAATTAATAATTTAATGATCATAACCAGCATCATCTAATCTATTGGTTGTAAAGGTTAAAGGATTTTAAAGAGTAAAGGCTGGCAACACTCACCTTTGTACAACATTCACTCTAGAATAGTAATTAGCTCATCTGACAGTTCATTCATCTGTCATGTTTTTTTTTCATTCTGTCCTTAAATATGAAAATATATTTTGTCATTTTCATTTTTGAAAGTATTTCACTTAGTTCTAGTCCAGTTCTGTCCCATACAAAGGTCAGAGTTTTTGTCAGTGAAATTTAAGCTGCTATGTAACCCCCAAATTTTGGATTTTCTCTATGAAAGCAAAGAGCTGTGTGTTGTCCTTGACCTGCCCTCTGTCAGGTGCCCTTTGCCCGCTATCTGGCCATGAACAAGATAACCAACATCAAGCGCTACCACATCGCTAAGGTCTACCGCCGAGATAACCCAGCGATGACCCGTGGACGCTACAGAGAGTTTTATCAATGTGTGAGTCTTCCTCAAATGTTTTGACTCCTGCCAAGCTGCTTCGTTAGATCTTTTGGCTGAAGAAGTGGTGTAAATTAAGGATTTCTGTCATTAGATAACCGCTCAAGAATTTAAAATGCCTCCATTAATGTACACTAGGTCTTTTTGGACAATGCTTTACCTTACAAATGTGTTGCTTTATTTTGACTTCATTCTTATTATATTATTATTATTATATTGTTTCAGTGTCAGGAAAGTTAATGGTTATGAACTTATCTAATTAAATTTACTCAGAAGTAAACTGTCTTCACTACTTAAATCAGTTCCTCTGTGTTTGTGTGTGTGTTTGTGCGTTTCAGGATTTTGACATAGCAGGGCAGTATGATGCCATGATACCAGATGCTGAGTGTCTGAAGATCGTCCATGAAATCCTCAGTGAGCTGGACCTCGGAGACTTCCGTATCAAGGTTTGTCTCATCCATTCAGTCACAGATTCAGATGAATCTTGCACGTTGTGATCAGTTGGTGTCATCTCTGTAGCCATATTCTCTTTTTCCAGGTCAACGACAGACGCATCCTCGACGGGATGTTTGCTGTTTGTGGTGTTCCAGATGACAAGTTCCGCACCATCTGTTCCACAGTGGACAAGCTGGACAAGGTAGGAATATTTACCACCCCCGCACATACTGTGCTTTCCTACTCTCTATTGCACATGTTTACACTCACTTAGACCCCTGGTCACTTAACAAAGAAAAGTGGATAGTGTTCTACAAAATCAACAACCTGTTATCCTTCTGATTTTGACCTCATTTCACAGTCTTCTGTCCTCTATCCCTTTCTCTCTATTATTCATTAATACCTACACGTGACTCATCTCTCCATGCCTTTTCTTGTTGTCCAAACTTAGATGCCCTGGGAGGAAGTGAAGAAGGAAATGGTGAATGAGAAGGGCTTGTCAGAGGAAGCTGCCGACCAGATTGGGGAATACGTCAGTATGCAGGGTGAGACTTTCTTTAAACTCACGTGACATCAGTAGCATTATTCCACATCAACTTCTCCTAGGCCAACAGCATCTCTGTCCTCAGAACAGGCTGCTCTGTCAGCAGCAGGGACAGCAGACAGAGAAAAACTGTCTGGTGATTGGTGGTAGAAACTGCACATTTATTCCAGTACAGTTTGGAATTTCTTGGAGTTTACCTGAAAATATCAATTTAATGCTACTCAATAAGTTTATTCCAATAGATTTTATTGAGAATTATTGTACTTTCAACTCGATACTTTACAAATTTAAGATTGTACTGACAAAGCATTTTGTTAGTTTATGATAGACACAGTGATTACATTGCTCTTATTAAATCAAAAAAAGATGCAGACAGCAATTTAATTAATATGCACTTGATTCAAATTTTGAAGGGGCAAATAGAACTCACTAAATCCACCTTGGCTCATCATTCTACTGTTTCAACAACCACACACTGATTTGGTTCTTACACACCCCTTAATTCACTGAGGAAGATGTTAAAATATTCAGAGAGGAGTGGGCTGTGGATCAGGATGGAAAGCAGCAAGTTATGCCAGAATGTTTTCACTTCTCACTCCCATGGATATACACGTGAAAACAGGGGCCTGGTTGAAAATTACTGGAGCTCCTCTTTTTAAAACCAGCTGATGAACACAGTGGAGTATCAGACTCTTACCAGATGGACTGAAACAGGACTCCAGAGAAATGCTAATATTGCTTTTCTTCATGCTGAATGTGCTGCTGTTTCTGCTGTAGGTGGGATGGACTTAGCAGAGCGCCTCCTTCAGGACCAGAAAATGTCTCAGAGTAAGGAAGCCTGCGCTGGCCTGTCTGATATGAAGCTGCTGTTCAGTTACCTGCAACTCTTTAAGGTCACAGACAAAGTAAGACATGCTGTTATTCATGCGGCCCATAACTTTTTTTTAAACAATATTGAGGAAATAATATGTCTTCACAGTGTTTCTGGTAACTGCCCTGTTTTACTTTGTTACATGTCCTTCACCTACTGATATCACTGCTCCACTTTTCTTCTGCTCGTGTTTTGTTCTAGGTGGTGTTCGACCTCAGTCTGGCTCGTGGTCTGGACTATTACACAGGAATCATTTACGAGGCGGTGCTGACTCAGGCCGGTGTTGCCCCGGCACCCACCGATGCCCAGAACGGGGCACCTGCAGAGGAGAGTGTCAGTGTGGGCAGTGTGGCTGGTGGGGGGCGTTATGACGGCCTGGTGGGCATGTTTGACCCCAAGGGCAGGAAAGTCCCATGTGTGGGCGTCAGCATTGGCATTGAGAGGATCTTCTCCATCATGGAGCAGAAGGCTGAGGTAGTGCATCTGTTTTTATCTCTGAAAACAAAACAAATCTGTACTAATAATAAAAGTGTGTAGATGTCCAGACTGTAACGGGGTTGTGTTGTTCAGGCCTCAGCAGAGATGATTCGGACCACAGAGGTTCAGGTCATGGTGGCGTCTGCTCAGAAGAACCTGTTGGAGGAGAAACTCAAGCTCATCACTGAACTCTGGAATGCCGGCATAAAGGTGTGTTTTTGTTTGTGTATCCTGTTGAGTACTTTAAAATAGCTTCACGCTAACTCATCATTTTGGGGAACAAGTTTATGTCCCCATGGATCCAGAAAGCTTTTTGTGGGTTAAAACGTGATGTAGGTTTTTGTTATGCATTTAGTTGTGATGGTTAGAGTTGGGGTAAGGGGCTGGGGAATGTATTATGTCAATGGAGGAGCCCTATTAAAATAGTGGTACAAATGTGTGTGTGTGTGTGTGGGTGTCCAGGCTGAGGTGATGTACAAGAAGAATCCCAAACTGCTGAGTCAGCTGCAGCACTGTGAGGAGTCTGGGATCCCCCTAGTGGCCATACTGGGAGAGCAAGAGCTAAAAGATGGAGTGGTCAAACTTCGTGTTGTGGCCACCAGAGAGGAGGTACCACGGATACAGAACACACTGTAACATCAGCTGTCACAAATATAGACACAGATAGAAAAAATCATCTGCTTTTCTTTATAATTAGCATTTTTGGTGACATTTATTTTAACCCAAGAAAAACATAAGCATAAGCATGCAGTTGTAGAGCTTACAATGTTTTAAAATCACTCGGATAAATGTGATTAGAGTAAAAGCAACTTTATGAAAAATATTAGAGTTACAGATTTGATGTTATACTGTAAAGTTTTATCTTAAATGAAAAGAGTTGATGGAATTCAGTTTTGACACATTCTCATTCCGTCTAAAATAACTGGTGTTTGATTCAGGGTTGCTTTAGCCTGAAAATATACAAGTTGGATACTTTGTATGGAAATAAACAAGAATTTATGAAGCATAGACTACCATGTGCTGGCCAACTCACTTTTGACTTTTAAGCCTGTAGTTCTTCAGCTCAAAGTACGCAGTAGTGTTCTCTGCACCTCTGATGGGAAAGTATTTTTACATGCACAGGGATGTATTTCAACTTCATGGGATGCTGAAAAAAAAATCATCTGTTCAAGAGATGTAGGATTGTGTTGTTGAATGCTAAATCTCAATGGTGACAATTTAAATAAAAGGAAATACTTCCAACCAAATTATGCCATACTACAGAGAATTACCTCTTCTTTGTATTTTTTTAATAAAATAAATAAGTTAAATGTTAAAAGGTAAAATATTGATATTGTAACAATGCTAAATTTCTTAGCTTAACTCCTCTTTGGCTTGAACTAATCTGTTGCATCTCTAGAATGACTGTCACTAATATGTTTGAGTAAAAAGTGGTTAAAATTAACTCCACTGTCTCCTCTGTCTTGTTTTCTCTTCACAGGTTGATTTATCCAGAGCAGATCTTATAAATGAGATCAGAAGAAGGACCTCCCAGGTTTAGCTCCCTTCTGTTCAGCCACACAACCCCAATAACAGCTTCTGATTGCTTTAAACACACTCTTCAGACTCTTGTATGTACAGAATTCACTGTCAGACATCATGCAGCTTTGTTTTCATAGCAGCCGCACAGACTGCTATTATGTTACACTCTAGCAGCCTGTTACAGAGCAGGAAGCCAAAAGCAGTGAAGGGACCCGCATGTGAAGAACAGTTATAAGAGAACTGTGCAGGAGACAGGCTGCTATTAACATGAAATATGTTTTGAATTATTTCTCAAAAATGTATATGTCCTTCAGTGTCAACATTGTCTAACAGTGTGCTCTGAGAAACAAATCAATGATAATCAAACATTAATCTAATAAGATCCAGAAAAGTTGCTGGGGGTCAACTGGTCTTATTCTGATTTGCAAAATCCATTTCCAGGACAGGGTTCATTAACTTAGAACTTCAACTTTCAACTAAGCTCATCTCTACCTGTATCTAACATGCCTGAACTGTCAACTGTTTGAAATAAACAAGTCATCATTATACTCAAAAATGAGAAAAAACTGCTGCTTGACTGATACAAAATTGTGTGCATGCTTAGTTTTGTGTGAAGACCCTTGTTTCTGTAACTGTTTGCCCACTTGCAAATGTGTTTCTTGTTGACTTTTAGCAAGAACACAGACAGTGAATTATGTTAATGATTACAACTCAGTTCGCTTATTTGATACTTCATTCCTCTGATCTCATTTGATCTGGAAGTGGTCCTGGTGTGCCAAGTCATGGGCAGACCTAAACTCTTATTTTGGCTCAGAGAAACAGGGGAAGATCTTTGTAAATGCTGCCCTCATGAGTCTTCACTCTTGGCTCTTCAAAGCAGCCTCTCTTCTCTTGTTAGGCAGATCTGATACATGACAACTTGACTGCAATTTCATCCTAAAGTGACAATATAACTTAGGTTTATCACTTATTTACTTATTTTTCTCATTGCTGCTATAGCATAGTTCAAATCCTGATACCAAATAAGTAATTAAGTAAAGTTTGTGACTGTCATCAAGAAACATTTTCCCAGTATTAATCCTCAGTCATTCAGTCACCTGAGGCTGGTAATTCCTGGGTACAGGTTTGGTAAGAGTCACATAAGTTTGATTTTCCCTGAAACATTTCCCTTTAAAAAATATATATTTTTAAAATACATTATGATCATTTTCCAAGTTATTCAATATGTTCGCATTCAGGATATAAATTAATAAGCATGCAAGTAATGTTTAAAGATTTCATCAGTAGAAATGGTTCTGTGCCTCTAAGCAGGACGATAAACAAAGAATGCAGCTTGTTATTAATGTGCAAATGTTTTTCTATCTGGAAACAGGCAACAAGGAAAAAACACTTCTATGGCAGTGTGTGACCTTTCTCATAGTAGCACAGTGCACTTGTGCTGGCAAACTCCATTAAAAGTCTGTACAAAAGTTAAAGCTTCAGTCATGAAAACAGATGCAGGGAAAAGATGTAATTGAGAGAAAGGTGGGTGCTGTTCCAGAGTATTGGCATGAACCCAATGAATCTCTGTACCCCTGTGCATGCTGGAAGTTTTCCAAACTAATCTCACAATCATCACTGATGACACTTGATTGGTGCACTAAGCACCTATCAGTGTGAATGAAGGTCATTCTTTTATTCAACTCATTTAGCCTCTTACATCTTCCAGGATGAACAAATCGATCCACAAACTGTTTTCAAAAAACACACATTAGCTAGAGGACAATATTAAGATAGTTTCGGTTTAATAACATGCCATCCTGAATCAAAACAAAAACAATATGAACAACACAAACCGTGGATGAACTGGATATGTGAGGTCTCTGACTTGTTTCATTACATATATTTATGTAAAGTAACACCACCTTCACATTTTCTTCTCAAATCTCATTTTTATTAAAATGAGGAAACAATCAAACAGTAACAAACAATAAAAACATGCATATAACAAACCACAAAAGTTTAAACAAGACAAGCAAGTCTACTACTAATAAAAACATGCAGAAATCAACAAACTACATATAATGTCAAACATTCTTTTTTGATAGAACATTATCAGCAACACAAACAGAGCCTGAAACAGTGCTGTAAAAGGAGGACATGCCTGTCAGTCGACGAGCGTGGTATTGTAAACCCTCTGCAGCACCTGCTGGGCTGCGGCCCGCCGAGCTTCCTCCACAATGGTGCAGGCATTGGGTCCTGGCAATATCATAACGAGCCCTTGGAAGGCCATGGTTATCCCAGGGATGCACACCTTATAGGTAAAGTAAAGGAATCCATCAGGCCCAGTGTGGCTGTAGCACATATCATAGAGCGGTTTGCCAAACCCATTCTGCTCACAAATCTTCCCCAGGACCATCACAGGGCTCGCTGATGAAGCTGCTGACACTGGATGACCCTGGGAAGAAGAGGAGGTGGTGGAGGACTTGGTTGGGGGAAGGTGTTGCAGAGCAGCTGGTCCTCCAACTGCTCTGCAGAACCCTGGGGGGATGGATGGAGAGTGGGTCAGGCGGGGGGGCAGGACAGAGGGACGCGAGAAGTTGACGCTCTGGTGTGGCAACTTGAGGGATGATGGCAGGAGGCTCTTTGAAAGTTTCTCATCTTGGCTCGGCTTCACTGTTGACTGCCAGTTAATTGAGATGGTCAATGCAAACTGCTTCTTGAATGCTGGGAACAAAAGAGGAAAGCAGCTGTAAGGACCAAAGCTATTACCTACAGCAACTGAGAGTGTCTGTGATATTTTTTTTAAAACTCCATCATCTTTTTTGTTTCAAAGATATTAAAGGTGCTAAATAAAACTTTTAAGCACCAATCACCATACATATTAAGGTCAAATTAGTGCTGTACTTCATGTACAGGGTCAATGCTTTAAGTGGGCCGATATACAGACTAAAATTTTACCGTTGAGCATACCAGGACTTTTCCCAGCGTACCAGGATTTCTTAGAAGTTTTTTTTGCGATTCATCATGGCACAGCTACATTACTTAGTGCACTATGTGACGCTTGCCTCTTTCTGTTCGTGCGGGCATAACGTGACACTTATTTGTTCTCACAGAAGTGTAACGTAACTGCAAAGACGGCAGTGAGAGAGGAAGTCTGATCAGTGAGAAAGGGGAAGATGGAATGATAAGGAAAATAAAATTAAAACAATAAAAGTCCAATAGTTTGCATTTTTACATGGATAATTATATCATATCATATATTGTATGAACATTATTGGTTTAATCATTGAGATGACTTTTTTTTGTTTCAGTGAGTTTTATTTTCCTTTAATTTTCTATTTTTTGTTTGTTATTTAAAACGTTTTTTTTTTATTTCTTCTGGCACAAATCTAATTCCATGAACAAGAATGTAATATGTAATGAGTTGCCAGTGCTGGCTGCCCAATACACACGCCAAAAGGTAGGGTTGATGTCTAGCTTAAACCTTGCAATGGAAGCACAGGAGTGTTTGGCAGCATACTAAGGCATAATAAATAATAATAATAAAAGATGAAAGACATGGAACTGCTCCTTTACTGGGACTTGACCTCAGGCAGCTTGGGTGAAAAACAGAAATCACGAACTCTGGACTATATGCGTCCAGCGCAGAACAAACATGAAACTTTGTATTATGACCAATAAGTCATTGCATCACATAACCTGAAGTGACCACATTTTTAGTTCCATTTGACCAAAGTCATAAGAGTTAGGAGAAATTTTACAGTAGTTGATGCTCAAATGTTACATAGAGTAACTTAAAATTTGTGTTATTAACAAAATAAAATCTTTTTTTTCAGTGACATTTTTCAAAGTTTAGAAAAGGCGTTTTATTATTTTTCAGTGGAGAGCACAAAGGGTTAGACACCGCTTTACTTGTGAAAAAATAAGTATAACTGAAAGTCAAGCCTGACAATCAGCTCTTTTGTGTACAAGGCAACATTTTTCGACGGAATTTCTTTATATCCCTTGCTTTGTACTAAGTTAACTCTCCTTATTTCATTTCATAACTGTTTCAATTTACAATCTGTTCAGAATCACTTAAGTTAACATAACGCTATCATATACTGTAACAATCTTATTTTTTAAAATTTTTTAATAGACGGTGTAATGTAGAGTTTTCCATAATTACAGTACTTTAAAATGCACACAACGTTCATTTTAAATGTCAAATGAGAACAGATTGAAAAAATGACAGAAGATAATATTAGACTCTTAGATCTTGAATTCTATGTAAATTCAACACTCTAAAAAAATAAACGACTGTACGCTGATATACTCTGCTGTGCTTTACGAACAGTTTGTACAGTTCTCTAAGTTTCATGGCAGTCTAAGGTGACGAGTAGCCTTTTTACTTTCATGCTTTCTAAAAAAGGGAGAATGAGACAAAAACAAAATATTGAGATTTCTGGTCTTCAACTAAGTTGAAAGATTTGCAACTAACTGTGGAGCAATGTTCAGAAGACTAAGGAACCCCTGTTTGGACTTCAACACTGCCAAAACTACCAGAAATGGAGGACTAGTCAATGAAGATAAAAGATAAAGATGAAACCAAAAGGATGTAGCTGATGGTAAGGTCTGTAAAAATGTCATTTTTTGCCACACTGACATCTGCCACAGTAGTTGGCAGATGACAGTGAAGTTATCTTCAACTGTTTTGTGCAACCCACCCACCCCAAAAAAAGAAAACAGCTAAAGAGACAGACAGATTGTCTTTCTCAGGGCTTGAATATGGAAAGTCTAGAAAGCTGTACAACTCCTGTGAAGCCCTTCCTACCACAAAAGGTTCCATGAGGAAAGATTGGCCCATGGGAGGCTGAAACCCAAAGGGGACAAGCTGACAATGTGGTCCATCATCCATCAATGAATGCCGCGCTAACTTAACAGCTGGTATAGTGTCACTGTGCTCATTTCCCCTCATGTTCTGTATAGCTGAAAGCAGCAGAGCAGTCTAAACGTGAGCAAAGTCTAATGATGTCCTCTCTAGGGTTAACTAGGACATGCAGCATTGCCACTATCTTGATTCCACTGTAAAGGCATGGAGGCATCTTGGGTACAGTGCTATCTGGGGCTGCAGGCCAGCTGTGCAAGGGCCCTGGCTGCTTGTAGGCTAGGTTAAGAGCCCTGCCATACCAATGTTCTCTCTACTCACCAGCAAATTACTGGCACATCTCCTCTCAGAGAAAAAATTGCCACAAACAGATGACTGATAAGCAGTGTTTCCTCCTCCTTCCTCTTCAAACCACTTAAAAGAAAACTGTATTTTGGGGGAATTTGGTCAATTCATCTACAATCCCTATGTAAGACAAGAGCATAGATGTCTTTTCCCTCTCAGTGTTCAGTATGCCCCTAGGTACCTGCACCGCGCTAGCAGTTTTGGGTCTGCTGGTCTTCTGGATCTGCTGCTATATTGACAATGAGTGTGAAATTGTTTCAAACTCAGAGTACAGGCAATAATCAGTTATAAGAATCATGCCTTGTGCGTGTGTGGTAGAAACTTATGACAATAAGCTAAAGAATAGGTTGCATCTGAAGTTCTACAGGTTTTAAAATCGAAAAGTCGGACCTGCTGATTAGTGGATACTTGGTCTCAACACAGACAGGAAGACATTGCAGAGAAAACTCAGCAAGATGTACGTTTGTTTTCATCCCCTGTATATTCTAGCTAATTTGTCCAAAAGTAATCATTGTCAGCTGCTTTCACAAAGTCTGCCATGATTAGTAGCAGCAAACAAACAGAGGGCTCTCTTCTTGTTGTTGTTGACGGAGGTAGCGTTAGTTGCCATGCACTGTGCAATCAATGCTGAATGCAATCAGTGATTTAGAAAGGAGAGTAGTTCTGGTAATGCTTATAATGACAACAATATTAGTAATATTTCATAGCATTGTGAATTTGCCAGTCACTATATGGTCACAGAGACAAAGACCAAAAACAAATCTATATATGCAGTTTATACACAGTTATATACAGTTTTTATATCCTGATGACCATCGAACACTTATAGTAATCTTCCCATGCGTTTAGATAGGACCTGGTCTTGGTAAACCAAAATAACTGCCCAAAGGTGTTATCAAGATGGCCACCAAGTGGTGAGACAGGTCTATAGGGACTTTGGTAATACCCGTAGGGTCCTGAAGAAGGCAGAGCTGCTTGGAAGAGCTCTAGAAGGCACAACTGGATTCAGAAGAGTATTCCACAATATTACTAGTTCACCAAGATAAGTCTTTCTATATTATTGTTAATTCTGAAGTCTCAAGTAAACTCTCACAGTGAATGAGTCCAAATCGAGTCACGAGCCCTCATTTAGTGACTTCATTAAAAGTGAAAGGTGTTGGCTGCATTGGTCACAACACAAACAGGGCAACAGAGGCATTTCAGCAAGACATGCATGCAAGCACCATTTGCACCATTGAATTTTAGAAACTGACACCATAAATGAAAAACAAGCAACTGCCTTACGTGTTCAACAACAAATTTAAGGTCACGTGTCAATTTCTCACTTAGGGGAGCGCAGAGGGCTCACCTACCTTCCACAAGTATCTTCTTGGCCATAGAAGCAGTGTGGTGGGACGAGAATGTGACTATAGCGGACACACCCTCTATACCTGGCCCAGCCTTCAGGGACACTCTCTCCACCCCCTCTGTCAGCACACGCAACACCTGCAAGCAAACATTTGTTAACTTTTAGAAAACACTTAACTGCAAAGTAGGAACACAAGTCTAAAATGGTTTAGTTAATATAATTTAATTGGCCATTGACAAATTACCCTTCCCATAAGCTATAGACTTCACAGTTTCAACATTACAAATTGGGTATAAGTGGGAGATAAAATAGATTTCTAATATGCATCGCAATACAAAAAAAGTGATGAGGACTTGATTAACAAATGAAAAAGTTGATTTATTATATGTATGATAATAATGTAATGTTGTTGGAAAGACAAAGGCAGAGCTTCATAGCCCTAACGTGCGACACCCACTGCACAGTCTATGGGGGAGCTTACACAAAACATAGCTTGATTGATTGAAACCTTTATTTGTTCTCAAAGGAAGATTCAGGTGTCCAAACAGCAACAGGTAGAAGGAGAACACAAAGAAAACATAGGAAATAATTAGATAATAATTAAAAAATGAGTTAAAATAAAAGCAGTTAATAGTTAACAAATAATAAAAACAACCTTGTAAGACCACCATGATCAACGTCCATGATGGAAGTGCATAGTCCACGTGCAAAGAGCAGTGGATCATAGTACAAGGTGCACCGTCTATGTGCATATAGGCTAAGACGCACAGGGGTCTCTGAGCTAATTAGCCAAACAGCTCTGTGACAACAGATCTGCGGTTGTTTTTTCGTTCCCGTCCGGTTGTAGAGCCTGATGCTTACTAGCATGAAAGATTCTTCGAAGCAATTTTTTGTCTGTCGGGTTGCAGCTAGTTTTTGGCTGAATGCGCTCCTCATGGGGGGTTGCAGCTTTGTGGAGTAGGGGCCCTGAGGAGGGAAGGAGGGGGAGAATTTGACAGTGGGGCCTGGTCTGCCCCACTCAACTTGTAGGGGTTGGTTGGTCACATGCTGCTGAAAAAGTGGCTTGACTCAATTTCCACTCCAATTTCCCCTCAACAGCAGCGACTTTCCACTTACAGGCAGTTATTTTCCTGACCCCCTGAAAGGTGTAGATTTGTTCTGGACCACACAGAATACAGCCAAAAGCTAGGGGATATCATAAGAAGAGAGGGTGGATAGTATCTTAAGACAGGAGACGCCTTAAGTTACAATGACAAGGCCTTTTTTTCCTCTTTAATGTTGGTATAACTTAACGAGAGCTGGCTATCATAAAATTGAGGCTGGCTTGGTATAATGTGAGCACATTCACTTTCAGTAAGCTTAGCTAACATTAGCAAAGGTTTACCTAACAGCTATATGTTTAGCTAACATTTACACACTAATACAGCCCTTAATGTTGCATGTCAAAGGTGCTCCTTACTCATTTTGTTTTTTTTTTCTTTATATAAATATATGTAGTTAAAGTACATATAAAATAGTGGAAAAAGAAGAACATACTTGGCATGACATACCACCTCATTTCCATGAAAACAGTTTGCCAATAGTATAATTTTCCTGCCTCTATCAATGCAACTAAACTTAGAATCATAAAATCAACAGGTTCTTTTGGTTGCAATGGTTACAGTTAAGTTTAAGTAAAGGTGTTGAATTTATAAACTGTAGAATTCACTCATTCATCGCTCGCTATGCCTCACACACAATTTATGTTTACAGCCCAAACTTAATTCCTACTTCTACTGCACCTGCATTAGTTCCTCTTGCTTTGTGGTGGCTGGTAGATCTCCCACACAGAGATGTCTCTTCTCTGTGCTGTGGCGGACACTGAGGCGGCAACCAGGTTCCATCATGTGACCGTGCAGCAGGCGAATGGCTTTGGTAGCTACAGCTGGTGAGCCGTATTTGGCGTAGGCAAAACCACGGTTCTGGCCACTGAAGTTCATCATGAGTCGGAACTCCCAGAGGGGCCCCACAGAGCTGAACAGGGGGATCAACAGATCCTCATAGGCATCTCGTGGGATCTGGCTTATGAAGACCTCACAGCGAGCTCCTGGGATGGGCCCATCCCACACTGACAGCAAAGTGGAGAGAAAGTGATAGGACATCTATCATATGACTTCATCAGGTCAGCTCAATAAATCTAACCATTTCACTCACTACCTTGTCTCCTGTGATCTTCATTAACATTCCTCTCCAGACAGATATTACAAAGTTTAAAATGATTCTACTATAACTAATTTTTCACTTAACTGGGTTTTCCCTAATTTAAAAGCTCTGAACAAGGGCTGAGACCACATCTTCATTTTTTCCTCATTGAAAATTACTGGATCTATTGATTACAGGCACTGGGCCCCATCCACTAAGGCTCTTTCCACTGGCCTGGGTGCAGTGCACATCTCCCCTTCATTAGAAGGATGTGAAAACAGTTCTCTGGTGACTAAGTTTGAACAGCCTTATTTCAAGCATACAAAACAATTGTAACTGAGATCCTTGGTCTCGTTAGTTCATATTTATGTGATTATAGACTCATTATTCGTTGCAAAGAGTGAGGAGCATTTCAGACTATCTGAGTAAGTTATTAAAAAGGGCAAAAAATCCATCTGTAGTCATGATATTTATTTTGTACTCAATACAAATTACTTTAAAGTATTTTTTTGTCCAACATAAAACCAAGATGACAGGACAAATGTTTTTGTCAAATGTGTCTGTTCTGCCACTGCCAGAAGAATTTAGTGGTGTCCCTGTTTTAAATGGATAAGTGTACATTTTCTGGGTTTTTAAGTGTTGCTTTAATAAAAAAATAAAAATAAAATGAGAAACAGGATCTGGTCATTTTCCATCATTTTCAGTAACAGACTGAATATCAAGTAACAATAGAAATAGTACAACAAATGGATAATGATTTTGAGAATTTCTCTTTAGTAATAGACCTTATTTTCACAAATCCGCCTTTCAGCTCACATAAAAAGCTAGTTTTATTGTAGTGTGTGTAAAGACAGTGCATGTACGGAACAGCCTCTCACCGTCAGGTGGTCCACCATACTTCCTCTGGCCATTAACTTGTGTCAGTTTTGTATTGGTAGTCTTCAGCCAGGTTTCCAGCTCCTGCACTCGCTCAAGGTCCAGCAACTGAAAGGGAAACAAAGTAGAAACAGCTCCTCAGCAACCTTTCCAACCAAAAGATCAGGCAAGATAAACTCTGTCTCTAACCTTCATGACAAGGTTCAGTTTCTGCTTCAGTTTCGAGTGAACTTCAGAAGATTACAGCCAACAACAGCTAGGTTGTACATGATGATGTTATTGGGATATGAAACTTGTCTTCACCCTGGAGTTTTGGTCACTGAAATTCCCACCCATTGGGTTCTACAAGCCTATTTCACTGCAGTAAACACCTTCTCTTAAACTAACATGCCATTTTAATCAGAGTTGTCAAAGATGTTGATGTTGTGACATTAAGCATTACATATTATGTTGTAACCTACCATCAGAGAGAAGGCCTAAGTAATAACAATGTTTCAAAGGTCTACATACAGTAACGGAATGGACGGAAGATCGAGCTACCGCCAAGTCAGAAAAACATTTCAGAAGCCTCTAGCACTGTGGTTTGCTTAACGAGCATTGGGGGTGATGTTGGCGGGTTCTTTGTTAGTGTAATGAGCGGCAGGTGGGGCTCAACCAAGCAGGGACAAAAAAACAAGCGAGAGTGATTCGCACTAGAAAACTTACTGAATACATTTTTGGGAACCCGTTGGGAACGGGTCCTTCGCGAGGACATTTAGCAAAATGTAGCCAACTTTGTGCGTGTTTACAAACTTCTATTAAACTGGTGTCAGCAAACGTTACAAACTAACGCACTGGTCAAAGCAACCCGTCTCCGCCGTCACTACTGCCGCCGCCGCTGCTGAATAAATGGCCTAAACCAAGTTTTCATTTTCTTCTTTCTTGACAATTTCTGTTTACATTTTAGTACTATCTCTTAAGACCCAATACCAAAGAGCAACACAAACAAAATCCAGCTCTGAAAAGTTACCTGGCTCTGCATGTTGTCCATCATCTCGAACGATCTTATGTCCGTTCTGACAGTGATGACTCCCTGACGCTAGTTGCCGCACCTGCATCACTTCAGAGGTCAGCAAATTACGTTACATACACCACGCCTGGTGCCTGACTTGACCGAATGGGTGCCACCGTTGTGTCCGTGTCAAAATTTGCTGTAGCCTACTATTTACCGATAGTTAAGTTCGGTTAGGTCTTAAGTCTGTCTATTTTCATTGCGGCATCAAGTGGGATTAATCGACTGAATGAGGGCTCTGGGTGTAATGTTATTTATGTTTACAGCATATGCTGGAAGAACTACTATATATCTATAAGTGTCTTTATCACACAGACGTACAATTTAAAGTGGTAGTTTTCATAAATGCTAAGTTAAATAAAAGTTTAAGGTAACTACTGATTCAGATCAAATTGTGCACAGTATTGCATACAGGTTTCATTAAAACCAACTGAAATAAGATACCTGTTTGCCCGTTTAATTTAGATAATGAGTAAGAATACCAAAAGCCACTCGTTCATGTTTTTTAAATCCAGTGATATAGTTTTATCAAATTTTACCTTGAACTTCAAGATTAAGTACACAGTGTCAAATAAAACTTTTTAAGAGAAAACTCATTTTTACATCTTTATCTTTTAGTACCCCCCCCCTCCCCCCTAAGTAACAGTTTGTGTTTGCATCACATCTCAGAACAATGAGGGAGTAAAGAGGAATACATGAGAATTGTACTTATTTGCATTTTCTGTAGCCTAAAAACATACAAGCCTTCAGTAATTTATTGTTATACATTTTTTCATTCAAAAATAGATACAACACAATACTAGATGCATTTCTGCAATTCTTTTCTTCAAAAATCTTGCATACATTTTAAATTTGCCAACATTTTAAAGGTAAAGCCTGCCAATTACCTTTGTACCTACAGTTTGTGCAGCTTGCCTTGGTGTGCTTGCTCATTACAGAGGAGGAGTTTTTGAAAATAGAGATCTCAGTGCATAGAAAGCATTTCATAATGTGACTGTTATCATCTTTAGATTTTGGTATAAAATAAGGGACCAAATGCAGCCAGAGTTAGCTGCCAGAAGCTGCCTGTTGTTGTGGGTTTTGCTTCATCATCATCATGTGGTCAAAATGCAGGTGGTGCTTTTTTCTTTTGTAGACAGCTGGCAACTCTGCCCTCAATCTTCAATCCTCATATTTAGAGCAGACCATTGATTACAGTTCTATTTTTCGAACGTCATAAAGTAAAAAGTCGATCTTTGCTCAAATATATACTCATGTAGAGTAAAACTGATTTTTTTCTTGAAAAAATTTGACTCATGTTACTTATAGTGTGTAATCACCCATCCTACCTAATAACTTTCTTACAGTCTCACACTCTAAAAGGTTTAAAAGGGCCTTGGGAACAGTGGTGTCACAAGCTGGACCATAACAGATCCTTTCTTCAGCACTTATCATTCTTTTTTACAGCTAAGGACTTAATATGTGTATCTGGATCAAGCTGTCCCTGCATTGGTCCATTTGATTAAAACGAAACCAAGAACGTATATGGGACTTTTGCTGTTAACATGCAAGACAAAAACCATGAAAGTGTTTTCATGTGCAGCTGCATGAGTTTTAGTCAATGTGGGTAAAAAATGGAAACTATAGCCTTAAAACTAAAGTAGCTGGAGTTAACAGTCTGTCTGCTCCTCATAGTGTCATCTATCTTGTTGGAGTTGCAGAGACAGGTCATTAAGATCTTTGAGTGCATCATAGATCAGTCTAAGATTGCTGACACATGCTGCAGATGTGAGCACATCATCATGGCCGTAATATTTTGCCCCTGCCTCTGGAATCTGTGATCGTGCCAAACGCTCCTTATGACAAGCGATCATGCAGAAGATTTGCCACACAACTCACATGCTTCTTTATCTTGAAAGTACCTACCTATTGTATGGCAAAAATGGCTCATGTTTTTGTCAACACTGTCCAAATTCTTGTGCTTAAGCTGAGTAAGGTTGTGTCTGAGATTAAGCACATTTTATGACATTTCAAATTTCACAAACTGCACTGGGTACATAATTGTAATTATTTAGATATTTGGAAATTATGTTTTTGTGTCTTTCTCTTATCTTCTATCTTTCTCTTGTCCTACTCTTATGTCTTTCAGTCACTCAGATCTTCATGCATTGTGTAAAACACAGCATGTGATTGTGAATAGTGGTCTAAAATACAAAAGTTTGTTAACTGTGTACTAACCTCTCTATTGTCTATGTGGCAGATTTTAAAATGATGGATCTTTTGGATTTCAGTGGAAATTCCACCCTGTATGTTTTCAGGTTACAAGAATACCACAGTAAAAAGTTGTCTGAAGCCTTTGGTGTCTCCACGGGGAGCTGCACAAAGTCTGATAATTGTCCAAAAGTTATGTCTTTTGGGTAAGTGCCAATTAAATCTGAAGAAGTTTGAAAATGAAGAGAATCTAGGAGTTAGGAGAAAGTGAATTTACCAGACCTCAGTCATCTCTACTTGAGGCTTCAGGATGGTCCTAGACTTGAAAATAGTATCTCATTTCCTGCTACATTGATTTTGAGGACTACATTGCTAAGTGTCTTTCAATCCTAGTGATGTCCCTGGTTCATTTCTATTACAAAATGTCACTTTACTCAATCATTTGTGTTTGTTAAATTTGTCTGACTAAGTCTTTGTCCAGTTTGTCTCTTATTATCAACATTACTTTTTATGTCCAAAATGCAAAAGGTGAGGGATATTATAGCAATCATATTGAAATATAAAAATCCCTGAACGTTCATACAGCCCCATACAGAGTGCCTTACATGACAAAGCCTCAATGATAACCATAGAATCTTGAAAAAAATTGGTTTGATTCGAACAAAAACTCTAGATTCTGTTTTTTCCACTGATATTAAGGCTATACCGTGAGGCTTTAAACCATTGTATGTAAGGGATGCAGAAATCCACAGGGTGTCAGTGTTGGATTATGTCTGTTTTCTGTGCAGTGGCGACACTTCCGAGGGACACAAATACACAACAAACATAAAGAATTCTTTTAACTGTACTTTCAAAAAACATTGGAAATATGGTGTCAGGAAACAAAAAGTTTGAAGATTAATGATAAGTCTATCCTTTTGCAATGAGTTTTTTAAAAACTATTTGAAAAACTGCACAATTGTAATCCTTTGATTTGAATGAAACTGAGCATAAATGTCTTTGTTCACCATGCACTGTTTTTTATAAAACTCACGTGTTTTCAAAACAGCAGCCTCTTACATGAAAGGCACATATGTGTTGGGAAAATGTCCTACATTGTGAGGATAATAGCCCTTTTTTTGAAGAATATTATGTGTTCTTGTGTATGCTCTGTGGTAATTCACTGGTTGATGGTTGATTTTTGTATTGTATGATCTCCGGAGGGTAGGTGTGTCTGTCATTTTCTTTTCTGTATTTTTCTTTTCTTTTTGTTCACACGAATGTGTCCTTGATAAAGACTTCTTAAGTTAAGAGCAAAATTCATTGTGTGGCCTGCCTTTCCTCTGCCTCTGCACAGCATGTTGCTTCTGAACTGCACCTTTACACACTATCCACTATTGCAACTAACTTTGTAAGCGCATCAACATGTATTGTATTTTATCCAAAGACAGGCTGCCAAAGTTTAACTTTTTTCATGGCTTAGAACCTTGTTCAGATCATCCAGTGCATTCAGCAGCCACTTTATTAGGTACACCTGTAAATTCTGCCTTTACAAACATTTTAATATTCAGTTTTGTTGACTTCACTTGAAATGTATCGGTGTATTTTCTATTGCTTATTTTCTTTATTGGTTCATGGGTGATAATGGTTTTGGACTTGACTACATTATATTTAGAGGGTTCTCTGCTTGTTAACATTTATACATGAGAAGCGGCAGAATATTAGAAACACCTCCAATTATACTGCAGTCCAAAACAACAACACCCATACTATGATCACAATGATGAAACATAAAATTAAACTAATACCCTTTTTACAGTGTCAGTGACTGTAGTTTTGGATTACATTAAATTGTAAAGAGCTGTAATCACTGAATGTCACTAAACCACAAGTTAATGGAAACACTTGGGCAGTGTGCTGAGTGCAGGCAGCAGAGGTTTGAAGGTTGAGGACGTCTGTTTCTCCATAAAGAGGAGTTTTCTCTCTGTGTGCTGCCATGTGTGTTGTGCTGCCTGTCGCAGGATAAAGTACAGGTGTCTGGCATGGATGGAGAACTGCTGCTTTGTCAGCGACACAAACATTATTTTCACACAGCAAAATGCTGCATTATACAATAGCTTATAGGGAAAGCAAAATGCTGCCACACCGCTGACTTTGATTTTCAGCTGAGCTATTTGTTTTAGTTACAGGCTGTCTCTGTCCCCTTGCCTCATAGTGTGTGTGTGTGTGTGTGTGTGTGTGTGTGTAGGTGTGCGGGCGCGCGTGTGTGTGTAACTTGGCTTTCACACACTCCTGCACACACATCAAAATTCATGCTTTGATAGAAGTCAGAACTGTGGAAACAAGAGAAAGCCATTATTCAAGCATTGCTGTGAAGAAAATTTTGGAATGATTTTTAATTTTGTGTCAAAAACTTTTTATGTCTAAATGGATCATATGTTTATGCTGCAGATCCTTAAAAGACAAGTCAAAAAGTTTGGGTTTTTGAGGGGCATGTGTGTTAATATTACCTACTAAACTAAACTTAATTTATATAACAGGCACTAGATCATTTACAAGTTATTATCATATGTGTGTTATTAACTCAAAATCAGTGTTTAATTTTTATTGTTGATATATGTCATCATTCACACAGCAAGACAATGATTTGCTTGTGAGTTTTAGTTATTTTAAGTTAGTATGTTGAGTGTTGGTTAGTGTGGTAGCATAATATATATTGATGGTTGATTGATGGTATATTTTCTTTGCCATATTAAACAGTCACATAGAAAAAAAATATCAGTTTCATACATTACAATTTTAGCTTTACTTAGCATAAATACCTTTAGCAGGGGGGAAACTGCTGTCCTATATAAAGTGAACAAAGCTTAAATGTAAATCACTTAAAGAAACAGTTTTATAGCAAGTTAATAAACACAAATGACACGTTTATTAGTGTGCTTCAAAGTTGCTGGTCATTTTGAATTATTTTGTCATTGGAGTGAGCCAAACTAGCGTCTTCTACTCTTTGGTCTTTTCTTTTATGAAACTAAGCTCCCTTGCTGCTTGCTGTAGCTTCAAATTTTAACAGGCTGCTATGAGACTGGTGTTAATAGTCAGATCTAACTCTCTAGCAAAAGCTAACAAGCGTACTTCTAAAAAGTGTCAAATCATTCCTCTGATTATCATTTTGAATGCTACGTTAAAGCATGATATTGTTATTTTAATGGAGTAAAGCAAAAATACTTGTTTCACTCCTGGTTTACGTGATAACTTTTTTTTCTCATCAGTACAAAAACTGAAAAGTGACACTGAAATCAAACTCTTTGCAGTTTTTGTGCTGATATGAGTGTAATCTATATTTTGTCATGCTTGTTAAACATTCAAGATTTTCTACATGAACACACATGCGCACACACCAAAACATAGAGTCCAATGTCTGACTTGATGAGCACATGGGCTGCCTGTCCATTAAAATGCTGTCTTGCAGTGACCATGTGTGTGAGACAGGCAGTGCTATCACAGAGTCTGCACGGAGAGAGGAAGGTCTCCCGCTGTTCATTTAACTCCCTGTCACATCTGCACATCAAGGCTCACACCGCTCCTGCAGCCTGGCTGCAGCTGGAAAAAAGTCCGTTTACCCATGTCTCAAATGTTTTATTCAGTAACAACCGTCTGTGCTTGACAGTTTGTGTATGCTGTGTGTTCTTGTTTTGCAATCCTTGTGAGAACCAGTTTGAAAACATCTCGGAGACTCCTCACTTCTCAGAGGGTTTAGTTTAGGATTGGGCTTTGAATTTAGATTTAGGATTAAGGGATAAAATTAAACAATTTAAGATTACTTGGGGTTTGATTTTTAGAGGTAGGTAGGGATGTGGAATCTAACTGGTCAAAATTAAAGCCAGAGGACAGATAAGGAAGAATAACAAAAGAAGGTAAAATATATACCAACAATTGAAAATACTTCATTTTCAAAAACACAAAATGTGATCATTTAAAAATGCAGTAAAACACATACTCCTTGATTACACTTGCTTAACTATTTGCACAATTACAACATCAGAACAAAAAGCTTACATGCATAAGATAGACATGTGCAGTGAAATAGGAAGCCGTGGGGGCCTATACAAGATCCCTCTCAAAATGAGAAGAATTTAAAAACAATCAAGTCTAATGGTTCTGTTTTAGCACCCAGTAGAGCCTCCAGATCCCAGAATTTCATCTTAGCTCACTGTTGATGTTCGGAAACTCAGCACAGTTCACTGGCTGCCTGGAAGGTAGGAAATCAATCTACAAACATATGGTATGGTTTGGAGAACGGTTGGCAGTAAATAGGCCATTTATAGTTAATGGGCAAAAAATATGGAAAGCACTAGCATGGTCCTTTAACACTTCTGCAGACTGCTGTGTGTCCAGCCACTGCAGAACTTTGTAACTGTGAAACTATTGTTCTGTAAACACCAAGCCTGTGTAGCCAACAGGATAATGTGAGCAGCTGCCTTGAGGTGTCAGTGCTCCAGGAACCCCAGGTTCAGCCTTATGGTGTCTTATTGTCATTGAATAAATGTAAATCTTCAGAAAATTCTTCAATGAGTAAGTATTGTAAGAATGTATTTGAATGAATTCGATGAATTTGCAAGACACAGATCAACAGAAGTTGTTGAAAACTGGTGCATTAAAAGCTGTGACATTATGACACTCAGACCTTATGAAAGAAGCTCTAAACCCTCCAACTCTTTCCTTAATACAATTCTGTTGCTTCTTTTTGGAGTCTTGCTGAATAGTAAACATCAGTGTGTTTTTAACTCCTTCCAAAGTTGACATTAGAGTTATGATGCTCCTCCATAATCTACTTCCATATGTTATCACATGACCAAACCTCCATAATAACTGTACATTAACAACATAATGACAGTAAACAATCTCTAGCTGATCCAAGGATGAAGACTGACACAAGCCAGTGCATCTGAGTTGGTATTATTATTTGATTAGATTATTATTTTTTAAATGATACCAGAGTAACCACCCTGTGGTCGTATGCCTCTGTGATCCAGTCAAGTTTAGTTTCCATCAATGTCTGTGCTTACTAATTTAATATGTTTAGCACAGACTTTGAAGAAAAAAGCCTTTGCTGGACTATAATGCTTTTACAAATTTTAAACTGTGGATGCTTCATACTGACATCTTCAGCAGCACAGAAGACCTACACAATCAGCACAGTTTCAAGGCAAACACCCAGGATTAGTGCCACTAATTTAGTATCTGGCCAACCGGGAAATATGGTCACAATCTCCCCCTCTGTTTTCAAGTTATGGTGTGGAATAACTGCCAGAAAAGTGTTTTTACTTGATATTATGGTGTTGTAGTGAAGATAACCTTTGACCTTTTCAGTATATAAAATGTCATCACCTCATCTTGTGTCTCGTGTCCTGTATGTGTTTGAAAATTTGTCATAATTTGCATATGGGATCTTGAGTTAAAGCAAAAATGGGTTTTGTGAGGTCATAGTGACCTTTGAACTTTAACCAACATATTCTAACCAGTTTATCCTTGAGTCCAAGAGAGACAATTCTCTACCTCTGCCTTACTGTGCCAATTATCTGTGTCCATGTGTGTCATATGTTGCCAATAGATAAGTAATGCCTTGAAGGATGCCAGACTGTTGCACGGAACCTGGATATAAACCTGAATATTCTTCTCCAGACTGCATGTAAGTGATTTGAAATGCATGCTTGGCTGTTTCTGTCGTACCTGTGTACATTCTGATTTTAACTGTTATGCTTTTTGATTATAGCAGCTGATGTTTTTTCCTTTACTGTTACAAACCCACCTGTCAAAAGGGCTTTTAGTCGCAAATCAGTTTACTTGTTGCACAGGTCTACATGATGCAGTGCTGTGATGTAGAGGGTGAATGAATTGCTCCTGTGAACTACCCATAACACTCCTCACAGTGTTGACATATAGGTGTGTATATGTATGTTTGCATTCAGTAATTTCAGCCTTGACTGTTTGGCAAGTTCTTGGTCAGTAATTGATGAGCTAAAACAAAAGTGTAAGTGAGGGTATCTGGTCAGGCTTGCCATAACTGTAGACTTGTTCAGTAACCCAGAATGTGTCATGTTTTAAAAGCACAACATCCTACTGTTCCCACAATGCATCCCTTTTCAGTGAAATCCTCCTGACCATGTCCACATCTGCTAAAACTCTATGCCCCTAGTTTATGCAGGCTGCACGTTAAATATTTTGTCTAACCTAAGCAGATACAAGCCTAATGACATCTCCATTCCATCTTCAGGGTTTCTTTTCTCAGACTTAATAAAGTTCCCACCTGAATTTCTCTGCCTAAATAAGAAATAAACTGCACTCAAATAGTATTAAAATTCCCAGAGTGTCACTCACTGTCTTAAATTCCTATTGTTTTGAATTGAAACTCCATTAAACTTTAAAACTGAGGAGACTCACAGGTTTTAAATAGTGCTTTCACACCCTGATAGTTGCCTCTCAGCACAGTTTGGCATTTTTCACAGTTAAGCCTTTTTTTTCATTAGCAGTCACAGCAGATGTTTTCCTGCATAGAGAAGGAGGTAAGTGTCTTTTGATTTTATGAAGAGCGTGAACACATTCATGTGGCCTTGAAGAGTCTTCAGAGAGTAGAAATACTGTGACAAAACAGCCCCAGTGGGACTGCCTCTGTAGCTCCTCTGGTGATCAGTGTCAGTGGAACAAGTGATTAGATACTTGTGTTGAAATCACAAGTGGGCATGTCCATGTAATTACGTGTGTGTGTGTGTGTTTGCCTTCTCTATGTGTAGAAGAGGACTTTTCAAAGGTCTATTCAAAAAATGTTTGCTAGGTAGGGTGAGGGGTTAATTAATAACTGTACAGAGTGGTTCAGTGGTGAAAAGTTACCATATTTGAGTGCATTTAGTCAGGTACTTAAAGAAATTTATGTTTATGATAAGGACATATCAAATGACAATCTATTAAACAGAGGCTCATCACAATATTTTGGATTTGTTTTTATGTGTTTTCAAAGATCAAAACAGTGTTTCCAACCATTTAATCTTTGATTCCTCACAAAGAAGTAATGTGAGGTTCATCCTTCTAGTCATGTTTTGTAAGCGGTTTCACCCAAGAAACATTTCCCCTTCTTACCTACTTACATGGTTTCATTTAAATAACTGTTTGGGGCTCAAGGAGGTCAAATTATCCAGTATTTGGTAGAACCTGTACAAACCTGTGTCTGCCTAACACTCTAGTATCACTTTATAAAAAATTCCAGACCATCTGTAGTTTAATATTAAGAACAGCTTTATTAAAGAAACACAAATCATCATGAAAAAGCTTGTAAATGCCCTCAAACATGTTTATAAAGCCAGTTATATTTGTTGCAGAGACATGTACAAGCAGAGTTGAATGGGGTTTACACAGTAATTGCTGAACCTGTTAATATTGCTGTTTTATTTTAAACTATTTAAAGCCCCAGTATGTAGAAATTTGGTTTTGGTGTGCTTTAGTGCCATCCAAAGGTCTCTGATTGTGTATGTGCATACATTCTGTATAATGGTTGTCTCATATTCACGTTAGCTAAAACTTTTATCAACATGGGTTGACTTGGCTTATGACCAACCAGAGGCCAGCCAACAACGTTTTTATGTCATGAAACAGTCAAAAGCTTATGGAAATACTGCTTTAAACTCTGACAAATAACTGGGTTCATAATAAAAAAGAGAATGACTCAACTAAACAATTGAGTACAACAAATAAGACAAAAAGCTTGAAACAAACATAATACTCACAAGTTCAACAGCAACACAGCTAGCTTGGCATCTTACTTGCAGTCCACTAATTCACAAAGCTCTTGCTAACGTGTAAAAGCCTGTATTATACGAACTCTCTCATTTTCTCTTTTCCTTGATACTTCTGTCGCCATCCTCTTTCATCTCTTATCTTAACCCATTGTATCAAACAGTAGCACAGTCTGTTTACCTCTTTACTGATGGCTGCTGTGTGAACCAAAACTAGTGTAATAAAGCACTGTGGCTCTTTCAGGGGGGAGCCTCTGTGGGAATGGGATAGATGCCAATCTCCCTGTTTAGAGTTAATGTGCTAATAGATAGACTTTCAATCTGCTTTTTTAAGGTGGCAAAGTTACAAATTGTTGCTTTAAGTTTTGTAAAAAATAAATAACAAAGGTTGAACTTGTGGGTTTGGGGGGGCAGATCTTTTTTTTTTTTTTTTACAAATACAGGGGGAGGGCAGTTGACTTTTTTATAATTAACCACCTCCTTACCCCTCTTAAATATCATATAGTCCCGAAGGCCCTCTACACACTAGATGATTATCAACTCTTTATTTTGTTTTTAAAAAAGGTGGGAAACCACAGATAAAAGGACAACTAAGATTGTTTTTTAACATTATAATCCTCCAAATGCACTCACCAATCTCTCCAGACCAGGAAACCACAGACCTGACAAATGTAGTAACAATTTCACAGTAGTGATGCCACAGACCTAAGATCTCAAAACATCTCAAACACTCATGTGATCAAATGTGTTACATAAAACATTAAACAGGCACTTCTGTTATTGACATAAATTGACAAGCTGGTCTTTATTATAATGAGCCATTTATATTAAGGCACAGTTTCGTTTGTCTTTGCTAAGTTTGTAGCTATAAAAAGTACGTAACATCTCGTTGTTTACACTTTCCAGTGTGCTTGCTCTTATTGGCTACTGCGGGTATTCAGTCAGAGGCAGCCCAACCTAGAATCGTAAATGTCAAACATGTTTGATATTTATGATTCTAGACCAAACGAGGCTCTGACTCATTTGGGAACAGTAAAATAATCTTACTGACACCACACACTTCAAGAATATTTGTTCAAGTAATTGGTTGTAACTAAGAGATGGGTCGGGCTTAGGGTGAGGGCTGTGAATCAGGCCAAGAATCGGGCTTAAAATCGGACTTAAAATCTTCTGGTGTGTAGAGAGCCTAAGTGAAAGCTCTGGAGACTTCATCCACCACTGCAGTCCTCACAAATGCAGCTGAGCAGCAAACTGCTGCTAATCACATTGGATTTTGAGGAAGGACAAAATAAAAAAAACACAAGCTGCAAGAGACCTGAGCCACTGACTGTACTCAGTTCCAGGAGCTGACTGCCAGCCATCAGTGTGTGTGTTGTTTGTGTTTGTGACATTATGTGTGTGATGTTTACTGATCAACTGACCCCCTTTCTCTCTCTCTGACTGGATTCAAGAGGTGTGGGGGGGTACAGCTCGCTGAAGCAGCGGGTTTAGAAATGAAAAACAACAAAAAGTCTGATGACTTTTATGGATTTTTTTAGATAATGCCTTTGCTGCAGGATGTGGTCTGCATGGTTTGTTGTGCCAAAAAAACAACAAAAAACAACAACAAAAAAAGCCAACAAAAAACAAAAGAGAGCTGAAAAGTTGCAGATAAGAAGGAAGAGAGGAAGGAGGGAAAAGAAGACAGAGTAAGGGAGATCATCCATGAGACAGAGGACAATATTTTAAAGAGGCAATGGAGAGGAACTTAGATAGAAAGATAGACGAGAAGGAGGGAAGGCAGTAGAAAGAGGGGGAGGTCTGTGGGGGTGGATATTGAGTTGGGAATATGGTGTTTTCTCCTGCCATGTCCGTCTTGTTGTTGTTGTGTTCCCAGCAGAGGAGTTTATCAGGAGTATCTGGGATCTAAGTGAATTACTGCAGCCTATCTCCACGCAGTAGATAAGCAGCTCGGGCCACATTCGGGACAACCAGATCTGCATCAAGGTCTTGGGGCACTTTTATTGACCATTTGAGGGTCCCCATGGAGTTAATATAGAGGTTGGATTTATTTGGCCTTGTGTGTGTGTGTGTGTGGCATTTAATTCCTGCTCTTTTCAGATCGTTGCTAAGTTACTCTGCCACAGGTACACATCAACACTTTTTTATTGGCATGAGCACACACACACTCAGACAAACACACAGACAAACACTGGTCCATTGTGTGTTGGCCTTGTAATTTCCCACAAGAGTGGGGTGAGTGTTGGATAGTTGATGAGTAGATATGTCATCCTTGTGTGGATGGCTCTCTGGATGTGTGTCTTTGGATTAGACTCTTTACTGGCCTAAGTGCTTCACAAGCAGCGAGGGCTGAAACCGATACAAAGTGATTCAAATGGCTTTGAATGTGGTGGCTGTTTACATGTGAGTTGTTGTTTAAGTAGTAATCCTCCTTTAAGAGACTTGTTTTGTTTTTAAGAGCCTCTTCATCTTTAGCTGTGGTGTTTTGGTTGCATATTGCTTACAAATCACATGAATTCTGTTCTTAAGTTGATTTATTATATTCACACATTCAGTTACACACATGGATGTCATTCTTTGATCTGTTAGGCATGGTTCATCCTGATTCCAAAAAAAAAAATTAACTCTAATGCAGATAAATTTTTGTTTTATTATCCCAGTCTTTGAGATGTCCTTTTCTACTTCTGCCTTCTCCTCAATGCAGTTGATTTTAATATAACTGAGCTGCTATATTGAACAAAAAATCATTGTCTCTCTTCAGTTTTTTATTGGAACTTCTCTTCCCCAAAGAAAAAGTATCTAAGAATACAACAGTGTGCTGTGAGTTATCCAGAAAAACAGGACCATTGTTTGCACAAAGAAATTTCTCAGTTCAATTTTTTATGTCTTTTTTTAACAAATAAAATTCCACACACTTTCATGAGATTAAAATCACACAGAAACATCTCACTGCCCGGACAAATAAAACCAAAACCCAATTTCCTCTTCAATTCAAATTTGTCTCAAATTTCTTAACTTCCTTAATAATGGTATTACATTTTTTGCAATCTTACCATTCCAAATCAATTCGAGCTTTTATAACCTTTATATTTTAACCTTTTAAGTTTGAGATGGACTATTAATGGATTACTGTCCATTAATTACTGTCAGGATACTGACCAACATGAGCATTAGGATCAATTAAAACCTGCATGAGGACACCTGGAAAGCCATTATCCTGTTTATGCCATGGCAACTTATAATAAACTAAGACCAATAACTGTTATTTTCAAGTCTTGTGTAATCAAAATCTAAAGTTAGTGGTAACTGAGTATCAGAAGGTTTGTCCTTTACCTAAAACAGTCAAATTCAAATCATTGTCCAATAAAATTCTAATGCAATGACAACAGTGCTAAATAGGACGAACCTTAGACACAACATAGCATCAATACTTTCAGTTCACTTAGCCCATTAATTCATGGGATTCATCCACTAGCCAGAAAGCTATGCTTACAAGATTCAAAGTCAAGAACAAAAGCACAGTGACATTTGTAAGATGACATTTGGTGAGGCAGATACAGAAATTGGGAATGTTTTGAGTATGTGGTAGAATCCAGTGGAGTAAATCCATGTGGGTATTGTGGCTGTCTTCCAGCTCCACACATTGCTACCTTTAGCACACCTTTGGCAAACAAAGCACATGGAAGTTTGACAAGGTGGGCCACACACTTGTTGATCCAGCAATAGACAATAGAGTTCCTTTTTTAACAAATAAAGATTACCTTGAAAACAAACAAACAAAAACCCCTCTCATTAAAGTAATATTGTTTTTACTCAACAAGTATAATAAACAGTTTTTTTGTTGTAACTCTAAAAGATCTATCTGGACCAGGCAGCTAAGTCAGTGACACAGTTCCTGTCATGCGAACTGTACATCATGACTTTCTTGTGCGAAGAAAAGGGGACCATGTTTTAGCCATTCCATTACTACTCTTATCCAGGTTCTCCTCCTATATTACCAGGTAACCTGTATCAAGAGTAAAGCAAATCAGAACACCCAGACCAAAGAATAATAAACAGCTAAGGGGTGTTATTTGGCAAGATTTAAAGCTACCACAGCAAACAGTCAGATTGGTTCATTTGAGGTATCTGTTTGAGTGAATTGTTTTCAAGAGTTAGCTGAGTTTAGTAGAATGTTAAATTAAAGGGTTCTCATATTGATGACCCTGCCTGCAGGATGCTTAGGTAACATCTGTTAGATGTTTGAATGGATAACTCTTTGTTCTCACATTACAGAACTGAAAAAGGATTTATTAAGTGTGTGCCTTTGCTCACTTTCACATCTGGTTTGGTTCATTCGGAGATCAAAAAAGCTACTTTGTCCCTTTTAGTTAAGGTCTGTTAGAGACATACACTGGTTCATCATAACATCAGTTCATAGTGACCAACTGGAAACTCAATTAATGATCAGTTTTAGTGATATCATCCTGCATCCTCAGCACTACTTTGACCAGTGGAGAAAATTTAAATTCGTGTAACTCTCACATTCATAACTCTTGTCAAAGCCAGAGGAAGACGAAGAATAGAGAGGATCAAAAATGTCTTTCCCCTCAAGAAAAGCCTTAAATGTTGTTCTTTGCTTTTTTAATAAGGAAATGTTGTTCAGTTCTGACAAAACTGCTGCTACTGCAGCATTCAAGCTAACCTCTTTGTGAAGAGGTGGTAGCTAAAAGCTTGTAAACAATGGTAGACAAACAAAGGAAGCTGATTGGTTTGGTCATATTCTGACCAGACTTGCAAGATTTCAGACTTGAGAGCTCAGCAGTCCAGCTGCCTTTGAATGTTAGTTCACTAGCTTTTTATACTTTTTCTTTGTGATATAACAGAAAATATCTCAAACTTGTGTGCATGTGTTATCACTGCAGCCCTATTATCTTGCATGACTATACTGTCTATACTGGCTTTTGTTTTGTTTTTGTGTATTTCCTGTTTTGTCTTGTAACATCAAGCTGTGATTCCTACCATTTATCCTACACAGCTTACACAGTTTTGGTCAATTAGTTCAAAATTGTGAAGATGTTGCAGTTGCACTGGTTCTCCCATGAAACCACCGTCTCAAACTAATTTTACTCTTTTTCATGTCTAGTGAAAATTGTCAGCAGTAAACTCCACCTCAAATATTTGGAGAAAATACTCAAACTTTTACACTTCATGAGCAGGCAATTATACTGACTGTGATGCTCACACTTGCAGTTTTACACATCATAGAGGAATGGACAATTGGCCTTTGTGGAGGTCTTTGCTCTCCAAATGTCCATTTATAATACGATTATGGACAATCAACTTTCTACACAATAACAACCCCATGTGGTGGAATACTGGATTGTGTGCAACAGTGCAAATAGACAAATGGGTCTACATGATCCACTGAATGATAAAATGTTGCATCGGCACATGCTTTCATTCAGCCAGTCAGACTACTTCTGTCATAAAATGATAATGTAATACACATATCATTGAACACAAAATTACCTCTGTTATGACTGGTATAACAGTAACAGTAGTTATGTTGTAACAGTGGTGATTGTTGCCCACTGCCTAATTTTTCTTCAACTTGTCAGTTCTTCATGCTGTAAGGTGGATTTAAAACTGATCTTATGTCTGATAAAATGCAGATGCAGGGTGATCATACACTGCAGATATCAAACTACACAACATAACACACTCCCATTTCTAGACAGAAAGTTCAGTGATAAAACAGTCGAGTCAAGGGGTTCCTCATTGCCCAAAAACAGGTTATTGCTTTGTTTGTTATTCTATTTAATATCTTTTGAATTCATCATAAAATCACATATCTGATAGCAGTGCAGTACAATGGTGACTGCTTAAGTTTCTCACAACTACATGTGAGCTATAGTTTTAATCCTTCTTGGTGTGGTTTTCATCCTGGTCGTGGTTTTGATTTGACAGCTTTTTGATCAAATCAAACCAAAATGAACTGCAGTTTTTATTAGAGCTGATCTTGTGAGGTTAGGTGTGGCAGCACCTTCTGAAAAGTTAAATCACTCCATATTGAATAGATAAGAAACTTGTCTTGTTAGTGACAAATGCACTGCCAATGATGCTTAAATTAGCTGCCTTTAATATTGCGTGCAAAACTGTGATGAAGAGTCCAGATCAGGTAACATATCTGCAGGTGATATAACCCCCTTTCTCCTTGTTACCTCCTGTAAAATCAAGGTGTGTGCTTCCTTGCATGTCTCTGCAACTCCTACACCATCACTCTGTGTGTGTGCGTTTGTGTGTGTCAAGTTTTTAGGGTTAGCACGTCGTCATCAGCACAGCAGAATGTTTTCCACTGGCAGGATGTGAAAACTTTCATGAGCGTCTCATGTCGTCTTCCTCAGAGTCAAATTAGTTTGTGAAAATCTGTCAGTCTGTCGCTAAGAAGTGTCAGCTGCTTAGCGACAGCAGATCCTGAGCTGGAGGGCCTTCTCTGACACACACACCCCTTGTGCAACGCACACACAAAACACACAAACAGGCCAAAACTGTCAGACACACACCCGATGTGCCGTGTAGGCACTTAAGATTGTATGTGTGTGTGTGTGTGTGTGTACATGCTTATACTGTACGCTCATTCTCTTGCTGTCTCTTTCTGCACCCCCCTCCTCCTCGCTCACACACACAGCTGTGCGCTCTGCCTCTCTTGCCTAAACATCAGCAGGGGTGATCTGTCTTCTCCAGTCTCACCTGAGGGCAAGCTGCGAGCGCCGGCAATCTGTCGCCTGTCACTCTCCATCACTTTTCAATCCTCATTCCCCTCCGATACACACAAGCCAAAGCGTGGCTGCGACAACTCTTTAAAGACTTTGAAATCAACTTGAGTCATCTGACTGCAGTTCAACAGCTGCTCGGTAATGAAGGGACCTTGATGTTGGGGGGCCAGCCCTGCATGTTCTCCATCTTTTTCCCCATTCATTATTTTGTTATGATCTCTTTCCTTTTGTATTTTTTTTTTTGCTGTGAAAAATAGTGGGTGTCTGAGAGACTTTGACTGGGTTTACTAACAAGCAGTCAGAGCATCTTCTGTAATGTCATGTACTTCTGAGTCAAAGAGAAGCAGCAAAAGGGTATTGTTTTGAAAGGAATTTTATCAAAAAGTTCAGGGATTTGATTTGATGATTTTGATTGAGGCATGACTTAGCAAAGATGGAGTATCAGGAGACGATAAACTGAAGACTCTTCATCTCCACCTTACACCTTATCTCACCTGCAGTGCTACATAGGTGAGGGGGAGGATAAAGCAGAAATAAATAAATTGGACTGCAATAAAAGAAATGTTGAAATTGATCTTTCCCACATTTTAGATTTTGATCTTTTTACCCTCAGGAAAGTGCTTTGACAGAAGACACCAAGAATATGAACAAATGCAATTAGAATGCTAACAGCCTACTTAGAGTTTTGCAAAACTCTAGCTATTCTCCCATTTTATATTTTGTTTAAATTATTTCATTTTTTAATCATGTTGTTTGTTTATACTATGTATCTGCCATTTTTCTTCATCATTGGATTGTTTTTACCCTCTGTTGAAGACAAAACTGTTTTCCACAGTATATACAATAAAGTGTCTAATTAACAATCATTATCTTTTAAAAATAAATATATATTTAAACACACTTATAGACGTATTAGCTACTATGTCTCACAAACTAAAGGTTAATGGCATTAGATTTGAGTTAAAATAAAAAGTCAACTTGACCTTGAAGAGGCCATAATCCAACTTCATTTTATAAAAACAATCTACCAAATGTCATTTTGAAAACAATATGACATTATAAAAGAGTCTCTGACAGTGATGAAACTACAGGGAACTGTCTGCTGAATCTGATGCTTGCTTCGGCCTTTTAGAGCTTTATAGGGAGTTTTTGCTCATTGCTCAGCTGTCTGACTGCATATTTTTTGTTTACTGGTTCACTCTCACACCAGTCACTCCGATAAGATACACTTACTCTGATATAATGTACATTACCTGTTCAGCAGGAAGCAGCAGACAGACTCAGTGACTAGCTGCTGAGCACTGAGCAGTAAAGAGACAGATATTTTTCTCAGGAGCTGGTAGAGACCCAAACCAGAGCTAGAAGAAAGTCTCCGTCAAGTGGAGACAAAAATGACTCTCAATGAATGATCATGTTGCTCATAACCACTGAATGTAAATTTTGAAGGCAAGAAGTTCATCATATCAGCTTCAAGTAGTGGAAAAAAAACAATATGGTGTAAAATGAAACTTTAATGTTTTTTTTTTTTTAAAAAAAGATCATTTCAGCCTTTTTAGATCGTTTTCTTGTGACACTGATATGTTGTGTCACTTCTCAGACGGCTTCTCTTTCTTTTGAACCTTTTTTGGAATTTTTTAATTGTTTAAAAGTCACACAAGATTTTGAGTTGACCTGAGCTCTGGTTTTGTTAAAACATCAAGTCAGAAGACAAAAGTATTTTTGTGATTTTAATTTAACTCATTTTCTGTTTTTAAAACATTGTACCTCAAAGTAATTAAGACTGTCAGTAACAACACCAAGAATGATAACAATGCAGACAGAGCAGTAGCTTTTTATCTAGTCAGTAAATAAAACTCCACTAAATGAGATGGTACAGCCAATATGTAAGCTTCATACAGCAGTTGAAAGTTGAAGTTTTTTCATAGGTATTAACCTTATGTACCAGTTTTCATTGCATGTTTAAAAATAATCAGAGAGATTATCTGAAATGTCTGAGGGTGGTTTTCCATTATAATTAAGAAGAAGAAGAAGATGCTCTTGTAAAATTTAAAAATATGTTACCTGGTAACTAAGTAGGTTCATTTGGTTCATAGATCAGCAGAACAGGATTTTCAAATAGCAGTTTAAATTTCTGCTGTTGCAAACACAAAACACACATCTGTGTTTTGCACAGTATCTGTATTCTTTTCTGTGAGGACAAGTTTGGCACACGTTCTTTCTGCCTGCTGGTGGAGAAACACAGCTTGTCTGGAAAGTGTTTTAGACGGTATAATCCCATCAGCTTTAAATACATAAAACAGAGGCATTCCAGTGAAAACCTGGTTTACTGATCTAGTTAAGAACCCACAATTTGGTTTCAGACAAAGTAAATTGGCTTTGTTTCCTTTGGAATGTAATTAGTTAAATCTTTTAAAATACAATTAAGCGGCAGCAGCAGTTGTAAGGGTGTTAACACTAATACAACCTTGGTGCTCAGTTTCCCCTTTATTACTGATGTCAGAAATAAGTGGCCAGTACATAAATCAAAGTCTACGTTTCTATTTTATTTTAATTAAAAACAAATAAACAAACAAACAAAAACAAACAGAAAACAACAAACATATGCTCTTGCAATTATTCACTTCTGTTTTACTCTATCAGACAGTATGGGGGCATTCAGAGTTTTGGGTTATAATATGCAGTAATTTGTATACATTTTAGCTAATTCTTTCTTTTCTGTTCTCGCTGGTAGCCACTTTTTAACATAAACAACTGTAAATTTGTTATTCTTCACAGTGTGCATTTCCACAGCACCACATCTGTATTTCTGCAGCTCTCTTTGCTCCTTTTAGAAATCTGTCTACCCTCAGTCTGCCACCTCACCCCACTTATCTGTTTGTCTCTGTATCGAGACACTGTCGCTCTGTTCAATTAGCAGCCATAATAAGCTCAATAAATCCACTCAGGGGACTTGTTGTGCATATGCATACTAAGCCCCCAACACAGCGTTTATTTTCATGTGTTTATTTTTTAATGTTGTTGGCACCATATGACATCCCAGCAAGTTCAAACTCAAACCACAGGAGCAATAACTTTTCACAACACTATGTTATGGCTGGTGGCTGTAAAAGCAGGTTAATTTAATTGCTAATCTTTAAATCTGTTGAGGAGATCCAAAGAATATCAGAAATGCTTGTAGCAGCTTTTGTCCCACTATGCTCTTCTGTTTTTGCTGGGAGGCCGTGCATTTGATGTACTTGTTTGATTTAAAATGTGTAAAGTATATTAGCATTTTGTGATCATATGGATTATTGTTTTTAACTTAGTAATAAGTTCTGTTTTATTTAGTGTCCTGTATTCATAGGGCTTTTTTTTGGTCAATCTAGGTGCAGTGCAAAATAAATGCCTCCCGAATATTATGAAAACCACTTCGTCAATGGTTTCTTGGGGTGTTGAGGTTATGCATTGAAAAACTTGAAAATTTAACTCTAAACCCTATTTACTTTTTCATTGAAAATTTAATTTTTAAATAAATTAAACTTAGAAACCCCTTTCAACACACTGAAATCAGGAGCTGACATGATGTTAAAAAGGTGATCACAAGTGAATCATGCACACTCAAAGCTCCTGATGCAATTCATTTACTATCAACACTGATGAAGAGAAATGCGCTTGAAATGTCATTGATTTTTTTGGTGTTAATAAATGAATTGCATCCGATTATTTGTTAAAAACCCTGAGCTGTTGTGCATTAATGAAGCAGTATCAGACTTTGTTGCCATGCACTGCTGAGTAGATTACTAAACCTGATAAGTAGGGGAAAGGGATTTTTAATTGTCAATGCTGTATGTAAAATTTAATTGCAGGAAATTTTTAGTTAGCTTTTAATGCTTCATTACCTCTGTCAACTGCCTGAATTATGTCTGATTCTCCACACAAAGGTCAGATATATTTTTTTTAATGAATAACCGAGTCAGAAGGTTGCATTCAAAAAATCCTGTTTTAATTATTTGTGAAAGTAGGACGAAATCCAAGGATATTAAACCAAACCTATCTGTGGGATTTTGGATGGATCTGTTCAAGTGAACTCTTGCCCACCAAAAATTGTCCTTCATTTCATTGTACTTGAACTGGTTTGAGCTGGCCAAAGCGCAGGCCTCTTAATGAACACCAAAATTGCACTGCAAGAACATATCTTAACTAACACACCCCTTGTTGTGCTGTTCCACCAAACTTGGCAGATCAGGAGTTAATCTTAAACCATGAAAAAAGCAGCTCAGTGTGAGCACAGAACAAAGCCACTTGTGCTGCACCAGATTTTAAAATGGGCTTGAATTTGCACACAGGCAAACTAAGAAAATAGAACTTCTAGAGGTAGACTGCTTTCTTTAAGTGGGCCAATTGATAGCAGCAGATCAGGAGGTCATATTTGTTTCTCCTCTTGGAGACAGTGCAGGTTCTGGTCCGGGCCCTTGTCCTGTAGACCACTGCAGCGTGCTCCTGACCGGTGTGCTGAATGTGCACTTTCACCTTTGCAGCTCATCCAGAATAGAACAGCTTGGCTGGTCTTCAACTTACCCACAATTTACTGCTTATCTGCATCCTGCACTGACTACCGTGACTTCCTGAATCTGAATCAAGACCCTGGTACTTGCTTTTCAAGTCTACTGTTGTGGGCAAAAGACTCATTTTAACAGACCTCAATCAGTGTAATTAAAACAAATAAATACATATAAAATTAAAAGGTCCTGTTTCTGTCTCAATCTCAGTTTGTTTTTAAATTCAATTACACTGAATGCACCTAAGTAATTTTTAAATCAGTTTTCTCAATGTATTTTCTTAACAGTGCAAAATAATACACAATATAAAATATTTACACACTTCAAACAGTCCACACACACAGGCCGAGATAGAGTTTTTTGAATACTACCCTGTCAAGATTTGGGCTGGTCACTGGCATAATGCACACAAAGAGACACCTAATGGGAAAATTCATAAAGCACATAAAATGTCAAATTTTAAGCTATCATAATCTTAACTCTGGAAATATTTTGAAATACATGTAAGAGAGACCAAGGTGTACTTAATACAACTGCTTAAAAATGAGACATTGTATATGCAGTAAATTTAATGATGGGGCAGTATTACACTAAATAAATGCCATAGTTTATCACAGGAAGCTCATACAACATTTGTAGTTTATTTGATATTGACAGAACTTTTGACTGAAACATACAAAAATCTTAAAATAATACAGCAGAAGGACAAAGGAAATAATATTGAAGATGATGAATAGCTGAAGATTTTATTAAATAAAGGCAGAGGTGTTTGAGAGGCAAAAACTAAACTGATTTAATATAAGATACTACATTAACACGAACTGACATCAGTTTGGCTTTCAGAATACTGATGCACTTATATATTGTAAGTCACTTTGGAATACAATTTCAGCTGAATAAATGTAATGTAAAAGGAAAGTGACATTCTTTTCTTGAGGTATGAGAAGAAGTGATGGTTGTGATCTAGATGCTCCATCTATTTAAAATTTATATGTGACTCAAATAAAAAGCTCCTTGTAAATCTGTCTTTTTTGTTGTATTAGCAAGTGTTTTAGTCTGCTCCTACTTCATAAGCTTTATTCTTATAAATAAATCATGATGAAATTAATGTCATATTATAAAATACATCTTCGACTATCCAATATGACTGTACTTTTACCTGATATTTATCAGTTAGTAATCGGTTAGTGACATTTATACAGTTCTCTTTCTCTCAAACACACAAGAAGCACAAACAGACTCCACGTTAACAACAAAAGTGGCTCTGAAGTTACGTTGCTCTGACCATTTCCTCTCCTGTCTCCTTGCATTACGGAACTGAGATAAGTATTCAGAATAGCTGAATTTGATCATCACTGATGAGAGATTTCATGGCAATGTGTCCACTGTGCAAAACCGAGAGAGGCCCTCATGCTCTCGTTCTCTTCCTCTTTCCCTCGCCCCCCCCCCCAGCTTTTTATTAGCTCTCGCTAAACAGATTTAGGCTGCAGAAAACAGCTTTGGTCACTGGGTCCATATTTGAAGCTTAAAATATCCAAACAAGGTTGGAGTAGGGGCATTAGGATCATTTGATGCTCCCCATAAAAAAATTGCTGTGTGCTCAGCCTCCTAAAAAATAGGTGTTAAATAGGTGTAAAAAAAAAAAACTAAGCCCAAATGGTTTTAGTACATTTGAGCAGTGTGTGTGCCAAAGCCTAACAAATATGATCTAGAGGCATTTTGGAAACCCACAAAACCTGCTACCTCTCAAAGGCATTGCTACATTGTGGTGATGTGACACTAATGATAAATGTTAAAATGCAAAATATTATTTACAGATTGTACTTACAGACAATCACTAATGCCATGATTACTGAAAAGACTGGGCTTATAGCTCCTTTTACAGGGTGAAATAAAAACTTCTGTGATTGTTGCTGTTGTGCATGTATAGAGCACTACACAGCAATGTACTTATAGTGGCCGCAAGTAGTAACTTTATGTTTAAGTACTCCAAGTTAAACTGCTTCATTGATATCGGCAACTGAGCAGTTTGTGGCCACCAGTACGCAAGCTTGTGAGCCACTGTGCACCTGCAAACTTGGGTCAGCCACTACTACCCCTATGTACCTTTGTTTTGGGGAACACAAAGAAGTTGTGGGAGTCATATCTTGCCAGTTCTGAGTGAGCGTGTTGGCATGTTTGAAAACTCAGTTACCATCACACCAAACATTCACCCTCAGTCACCTCCTCTGGTCTCCTCAGCATGAACAGTCTGACCCATGGGGGTCAAGTTCATGTTCCAGGACCTCATGAATGTCAAAGAAAATCACCAGCATACTCTTAGTGATGCTCCTGACCTGGTGTCAGAGGTTTTTGATTACATCTGGTACTGAATTTTAATTACCACCAACTCACTCTAAATAATTTTCACTCTAACTTTGTGTGGCTCCAGGCTGGTGATTGGGATTTAAACCTTTTTTTTGGAAAGAGACACAATTTGCACCAAACGTACAACACATATTTATATTTGTGCAAATAGCACTAACACACTTAAATTTTTTGCAGGGGGGCATTTCACCCTTTGTGACAGCTTTGAAAACTTCTCAGTTTCTTCATGTGATATTAGTTTAGCAGCTGCTAAAGCAGTGCAAGTCTTTGGCAGCTTTGCCCCTGAGACAACCATCTGCAGAACAAGCTATATTAGATCACCATTTAGATTTGAAAACAGTGCTCTGCATTACTTTTTAGTTTGAAGGTTTCGTCTTTATCTGCATTAAACATTTTAATCCCATTTATTTATCGGAAGATAAACCTTTTCATAGATAATTTAGTATGAGAATTTTTATAATTTTATGTTAATCAAAAGAGTCCCAAAACCCTGCTGCCTCATATCTGTGAAGCATCATTTACAAAATTTTGGCTACAGGATATTACCTAGAGTAACTGTAAAAAATAAGACTGACTCACCACTGTCACTGTAATCATTTTCACACATTCTTTCACCTGGGAGCCTTTTGTGCTGTTCACAGCATGCATGTGGCGTGTACGCTGATTAACTGGAAAATTAAATCTCTCAGTGTGTGTGACTGACTTGATGACACAATGTTGCACTCTTGAGTATTTTGAGGTTTTTTGTATGACAGTAGACCTAAAAAACTTTTCTACTGTGAGAAAACATATGAATTTAATTAATATAATTAAAATAAAGTGTAAAAATGTTTTGAGTTCAGTTTGTTTTTATTAACATAAACATTTGCTTACAACACGACCCTGTCTACAGCTGTATTTTGCAGATTGTATGTTCATATTTTAACAATAAATATATCTTTATACAACATAATAAAGATTCAGCACATCAACACAAGTCTATAGTT
>JAPZDV010000026.1:1495552-1530452 GCA_029814665.1 Acanthurus lineatus
CGTATCTTTCAGGTTTTTGAGAGAAGATGCTGCTTTTGGTCATAACAATAGAAAATCATGTTCAAGTTTTACAACAACAAGTCATTTCAGACATTCGGTCTTTAACAACAATCAGCATTTGAAAGGATCAATAGTGGAATTAAGTTTGCTTCTGGCATTTTATAGATATTTTAATAAAGTAGTATACACAAATATTAAATGTTCACTCAACTTTTTTGAATGTATATGAGATGCATTTATATTCAGAGCATCTTATATTTATTCGTTTTAATCCTTTTTTATTATTCTCATCATTATTTTGCATCTGCCTTAAGCATATCCTCTTAAGTTAGCCATTCCCTCATTTCACTGCATAAGCAAATGGAATATTTGATTCTTGAATTATTCAGGATTAGCACCAATTTCCTGTAGATATTACTTGTTGTTAATATTCTGCAGTTTGTACACAATCAGTAGTGTCCTCAACTAACATAGAAAGAAAGGAGCTTTAGCTAGTGGTAGCTGTCTTACTCCTCTGGGTCCAGATGTTGACTGTCAAATTGTTGTGCTCAGTACATTTCCGAATAAATCTTTAACAAAGAATTATGTAACTGAACTGATCAAGAGCTTCTAAAAGACAGAGCTGAGTAACATGAACAAATTAATGCAACATCATAATGGTTCATAATTTACACTTCTACTTTCAAGAGTCATTGTAACACTTGGTCCTGAGACGTCAGTCATCTGTCTGTTAATGTTTGCTTTGAATTATGATGGTGTGATGTACAGAGTCACTGGGCAGGACTGCTTAAATCATAGATATTGCTGCTTTTTTTTACATACTCAAAGCAAATGTCATGCATTTTATCTTCTGCTCACCCATCTTTGCTGCCCATCTCTTTGAATTGTAAAATCCATCAGAGGGGTTAATCCCAGAAAAATAAAAATCGAACCTTAATTTATAATTAACAGAAGCTTCAGCAATTTCATATCAGTGTTCAAATCAACATTTTAATGTCTGTTGTGTTTTCAGGGGCAAATTCAAGATGAATTCTTAGTTTTAATAGGACTCTGCTTTCATTAGTGACAAAAAAAGCACAAACAGCCGAGCAGCTTGTCTTTCGTTAGCTACCATATGACATGCTAATCCACTTTTCCAGGTCTTCTTATCTGTACCTGAGGTGGTTGAAAAGAATAAACACAGAAAAAGGGAAATGAATATCCTTTCAACAACACAAGCTACAGATCCAAATATATATGTATGTGCAGCTCGTGCTCGTCCCTGTGTCTCTCTCCCTCTCTCACTGTGTGGTGTGCTGGTAATCAGTCTGACAGACGGAGGCTAATTCATCCAGGTGATAAGGCATGTCATTGGCTCTTTGTGCCCTGCAACCCGTCGCTACTGTGCTTAATTTGACCTGCTGCATGTCGCTGAGCACGCTGGTCAATATTAGCTCTGCATCCACTGACTGAAAAGGACATGTTTGTTCACCCTGCACCTCCCCTCAACAACAGAAAACAAACACACACTTCCAACACACAATCACACACAGGAACACATAAGGCTTGGTGATGGCTCAGATAATAGTATGGAACAGTCACTCACCCAGAGCTAAAAGCAAGACACAGTAACAGCAGATGTTTGATAAAGAAGAGGAACTCTATGTGTTGAAGCTGGAGTATCACATGTTGTCCTGGTTCACGTGGGGGCATAAATTTTTCTTTTTCTGGATTTTTTAGTTCATAATCCTAGTACTGATGCCCATTCATCAGTTCATTCCATACCTCACTGAGGGCTGGACATTTTTAACTGCGTCTTTACATTCGTCAAACAAAATTAAACAATTTTTTCTATGTTTGTGCTTTGTTTAACTCCCTCTCTTTTTCTCCTCTGCCTTTCTGAATGTCACCTGTCCCTTATTAACCTCCCCTCATGCTGTATTTAAGTCTGTGATTTCCCACACTTTAGCCAGTTTGTGTTTGCTCCTGCCTGTGCTCATCATGCCATGCTGATTTGCGCTAAATATTGTTTTTTTTTGTGTGTGTGTGCTTTTCCTTAATTCAAGGATTTTTCCACCAATGCTCCCTTACTTTTTTGTCTGTTTTGTTAAACTGAAATCAGCTTTTTGTTACCAAAGCTTGCTTTTATTTTTTTTCCCAACCCGCCTACTTGAAGTTCTGCATTTGTATCTTTTTGCCATCATAATGTTGTTAATAATACAGAAACAAAACCAAAAATATTTTTTTTTGAATAAAATCTGATCCAGTTTCATCAAAATCAGTGATAGTTCTGTTATTTGCAACAACTTGTGATTGATGCACAGAGTAAGACAGAGCCACCATTCAACCTATTACAAGTACATTTGCCATAACAATGACTTTACAGGTGTTCTTTTAAGGTTATAGTTATACATAATGTTGCTTTAACTGTTCTGAAATAAAATTCTATCATCCCATATATGTTATTTAATAATAGTTTTCATCAATGACAATTCATTCATAAAACAATCAGGCTTTAAAAACATTTATATTTTTAAAATAGTGCAATAGAATCTGTCTCACATGCTCTACTACTGAGGTAACCTGGGAACCAAACAAATTTGTAATGCTCATAATTTATTTATTCTGGCAGCGTGGTCTGACCCCACTTCCATTCAAACAGATTTGAGCTAATGTGTTGGACCAATAACAACCTTTTATCTAATATAGGGAGGGTTTGGTACGATGACAGACAGAGGAGTGTTTGCAGTCCACATTTGAAAAGTCACATGTCACACGTTCTGCTGCTCTGACTTGTTAAACTCAAGCAAAACCCAACAGGCTCACAAAATTCAGATTTAACTAAGCAAATATGAATTAAGATTCTGTTTTGCTCTATTAATCTGAAATTTTAGAATGTTTGGTTGGCATTTTTTCCTGTTAAAAACTTGCCCTGACTTGCATGTGTTGCTTAGTGCTGCTACTTCACACATTAGTTGGTTGGAGGTCATGTTCTGATCTTAGGTTAAATTCTGTTGCTTTGGTTGGTCTTAGGTCAATGTAACTGCATCCAGAGGCATTTTTGTCAGCGTATGTTGATTATGCACTAAGGAGGCGCCAAATCAATGCACAAATCCACAAAACAGAAAGAGAAATGTGAGGTTCAAATGCTTCAATTCATTGTCCATAAATCAATATACTTTAAATATACCTGAAGGCCCAGCTCTTTCAGAATAAGGTTTCACCAAATCAATCATTGTTTAATTCATTGGCATAGTAGCTTTAATAGTTAAGTGCATGAACTAGCTTGTCAGCAAATAACAATAATGATGATGTTTAGGGGTGCTGGGATGAAATGTAGATCTGCTTGAGCACCCTGAAACGAGACACAAATTGCTAAAGGATGCAATAACAGTAGCTAATCTAACTCTGCTTACTACCTCTTTGCACTGTGAAATCAAAGGTTAAAATTGACTTTGTGTTGTGGTTACAGAGCTCATGTGTGTGTTTAAGTGTCTAAATCCTGTATGAGGATTTATGGTGGGCGGCTGGGGGCGGGCTGTGTGAGCGTTTCAGCTCATATCCTGTTTGTTTAGACTCTGCAGCTCTATGAGGGCAGCAAGGTAGCGGCTCACTGGGTTTAGATTGTTTGTCATTTGGTATTTCAAGTGGAACTAACAAGCCTATAAAATGGTAACGAGAAGAAGATGGGAGGGGGCGGAGGGCGACCTGGAGAAGAGAGAGAGAGATTTAGAGGAGGTGGGAGGAAAGAGAGTGAATGAGAGCAGAAGGAGGGATGAGATGAGGAAAAAGAACAAGAGATGGATGAGTAGAGACAAAGGGTATGAGAGAAAATGAGAGGTGTAGGTATTAGAGAGAGGAAGAGGTTGAGTGGGAGAAATTTCATGTGAAATTGTTTGTGAGATTTGGTAACAATATCTGGTTATTTCATGCTTGTATGGATCCCCTCCCCCCTCTCCCATTTCTGATTATTTCTCCTTTTTTCTCCCTAGCAGCAGTGATAGGTTGCAGTTGGCATGTTTAAGCCACCAATGAAAGGGTCAGTGGAGTTTCATGGTGTAAAAAACACTTCCCAAGAAGCAGAAGCCAGCAGCTATGAGAGGCCTGTGTGGATCGTAACTGTACCAAAGCCAGATAAAGTCCAGGCCAGAGATGTGCTGTCAGGGCAGGCAGCGCCTTTCGTCAGTTAAGGTGATAGTTGTATCTACTTACAATTTCTTTTTATTCATAAGCCTTATTTTTATTAATTTAATTTTATTTTTACTTTTCAGGGATGAGGATTACACATACTAGTAAAACAAAACAGTTGTTTTATGGTCTTTTGTCACAGCTTTCCTACATGCTGGGGCAGAGCCATCAGTGGCTCTTACCTTTTTCTGCTCAAAAGGTCTTGGGTGTAGTTTTAATTCTACTGAGTCTAATTCAAAGTCTGATTCCACTTATTAACTCTGTTTCTTCTCAATTCTGAGTTTTTATTCCATTGTGGTAAAAAAAAGGACAATGTTTGGAGAACAGAAGTAATTTATTTTTTCCTTATTTGTCTTTGAGAATGCTGTGTCATGGCTTGTTGTTTTTCCTGGCTCTACTGGAGTTTCTTGGAAGGTCTTGGTGCTGGCTGAGTCACACACACTTACATTAAGACACTTAATACCCTTTCAAATCTATCAGTGTTGCCTTAATTGTTTGGTCAGATTTGAGGTCTAACCTGCCTTGCAGCCAAAAAAAGCTATGCACATTTACTGCTGGGATGTAAATCAAACATGCTCAAATCAAAACAAATGGACGCAGATAGGCAGATACTGTTGTTTTGATGTCTAGCATTGACAGGCCCTGGCAGATATATATTTTAATGAACATTCTGAGTCCCTGCAGATTTATGCAACCATTGTTTGCCTTAAGACAGACTTTTTTCTTTATATGTATCTGCTACTTAGTTTTTTTGGGGGATTTTAATATCTAATTTGTCATATTTCATTTTTCATTTTCAAATACAGACAAATAGCACCCAAATAAACATGAATTTCCTCAACATCTACATTTATAAAATTTCTCACCATCTCACAATGAACTTGCTCTATGAAATTTGACACTGAAAAAAGGATGTCAAAAATGAGGAAACTCACAAATGTAAACTAGGCTGAAGAATGTGGTCAGGTACATTAAACATAGACAAAATCAGAGCATGATCAAATTTTAAATGTGACATTTCTTACCACCTCATAAAATAAGGACATTAAAATTACACCTATGTGTATTCTGCACCTGAGGTGAACAGACCAGCACATACAAAAGTGTCCCACTCTACATTTACTTACTCTTTCATTGTTATGTGCTCTATTATTTTAATTGATAACCCAATAAAAATGTGTCTCTGAACCAATTCTGGTCCTGACTCTTAGTTCATGAAACACCGATTCAGTGGGATTGGGCCCTCTACTTCTCTGCTGCAGTGACTTTGATCATAAAGAAGTAGGAGGGCAACAGCGGCGAACCTTTCATTGGTTAGGATCAGTAGGACTAATCTAATGTCATGTCACAGCAGGGCATGCATTCATTGCACTGTGCCACCATACACATAGACTTAAAAACAGCACCTTTGTGAGATATCCAAATGGTAAATTGGCTGCATTTATAGAGCTCCTTTCTAATCCTCTGACTACCCAAAACATTTTTCAACACAAGTCAGCAATCACAAATTCACACATACATTAACACACCAACGGCAGAAAGTGTCTCTACACAGCCCCAACCATCATAAACTCATACACACACATTCACACACTGATGGACCCACCAATTGATGACTAAGCCACCAATCCTCTGATCAGTAGACAACTTGCTCAGCCACCTGAGATACATCTACACTAAACCATCAGGAGTGGAGCCTGCAGCTTGATTTGACTCAGCAGCTCAACTCAAAAAAATGTTACCATACTGCAGCCCAAGTTCCAAAAGTACTGGTGAAGACTTTTTATGTGTTCCCTTGCTTTCCAACACCAAACACTGAAAAGGGTTGCTGAGTTGAAGGTAGCAGGTTCACTGCATTTTCTACTTTAAGGGATACATGTGTTTGGAAGGCAGACACACATGAAAATTTCAGTGGGCGAATGCTTGTGTGCGCACATAGAGTCAAGTAGAGAGCTCCACCTTTGCTTATAGAACAAAATTATCATTTGTTTTTTGTTTTTTTCTTGCATGTGAATGTAGAGACATTATGTTCCTGGAAAATATGACGATCACTAACTTCTCCCAATTAATCACATACAGGTCATGAAGGTTTCTTTAACAGGAAAGGTTCAGAGAGCTCATGTTGCTCTGGTACTAGTCTGGCTGATGACTGATGATGTGTGCTGGTGAAGCAGAGCTAAAAGCAGATGAGTTGGGGGTGATTTGGGCAAGCAGACATATTTAAATTACCTGAAGCTTAAATCTATATAACTATGCCTTTCTTGGATTTATGGTGTAAAAAATTCAGTGGGTATGGACAGGGGAATTTAGGGAATGCATTATCGGTGGGAATAGTATTGAAAATCTTAATATCAAAGATGGCTACACATGAAAAATTAACATGGCTAACATTCGCCAGTTCACTGCATTTTTACCCATAGTATGTACAACTCACTGCATATGCTGGAGGAGGTTGAAAGAGGAGTTTTTAAATGCAGAGATCTCAGTGTTTTTAGGGTAAAGGTTAGCAAACAGTCAGTTCGTCAGCTCTTATATGTGAGGAGATTGCTAAAAAGTTTTATCTTAAAGATTATATGCTTATGAGAAAGTTGAGACTTTTCAATTAACCTGCTGATCAAGCAGTGAACACACTGCTAGTATGATTTATAGAAAGTAGGTGACAAAGCTTATGTGATCAGTACTACTGAAGGCAAAAAAAAAAAAACAATCAGACTGTCATGTTAATCCATTAAACCAGATAATGTTAGGGTAGATGTGGAGACTGTTGGAATCAGTTGAAGTCTTCTGATGATCAGCCAGTGCGTTTAGGGCAGAATAGTAATCTGAGTTTATGGCTTTGATGGAAGAGATTTCCCACATTTTAAGAATGTCCTGGGGTGTAGGTCTCTAGCTGTTCATGTAGGTGGTGCAGTTCCAGTCAAACAGCATCCATTCAGGCTAGCCCTCTCTAAATTCTTTTTTAATTTAAGGACTGACTGTATAGACAGTATCTTGAGGGTTAAGGTTCTGTCTGTGTTGGAACGACCGACAGGGTACTAGCAGGTGCATGAAGCCCATTGGGTCAAGCTCAGAACAGCTCACCAAAGAGTGTTCAGTTAGGTAACAGTTCTGTGGCTCTGTTCTTCTTACAGTAGGTACCAGAAAAAGATGTCTTGGCAGATTTGTGCCCCTCATGCCAGCCAGAGTGCCTACCTGAGCACCCATCACATTAGTTATTATGATTTAGTTTACACACTCTCAGAGTGTTTCCTTCCTGAGAAGAGAAAAAAAGACAGATGTACATTTAAAATTGTGCAGATTTTTTTTTTATGTGACAACAACATGGTGCGAGAGAAAGAAAAAAAATTAAAAACCAGAGAAAACTCAAAATGATGGGTGTTACTGTTTTTTTTAACTCTTTTCCCCATTGGGAAGACACCAAAATCACTAACCTAAGAAGTAGCTAACTTAAAGTGAGCCTTGTTAAAATAGCTGATAACAAAACAAAACCCACAGGAGCAAAAGCAGCACAAAGAGATCCAAAAAAAAAAAAAAATCCAGCAGGATGGAGACTGGGTCACAGAACCAGGGTGCAAATGAGAGAACAAAGAAAAGGAACAACAATAGAGAAACTGACAAAGACAAAGGAAAGGGGACACACAGAGACTTTTTTCACACTGGGAGTAATAAGACACAGGTCGGGTAATTAACACAGGTGAAACACATCAGGGTGGGGCAAGTAAACACAATAGAAAGGAGATTCAACAAGATATTGTGCAATAAAAGAGACAAGACAAGGGTAAACAAAATAATCAGAAAGTAACTAAACTCAAACTACAAATCATGACATGCCTTCTGTGGAAACAAGGCAAAGCTCCTGTTGCGCATGAAGTCTTTTGCAAGAAGAGTTTTAGCTGACATGGGTAAGAGAAGTGCTGATGTACATGGGGGAGCTGACGATGTCACTGCAGTGAAAAACTCATGCACAGCATAAACTGATGAGGCCGGTGGTTGAAGAGTCATTGTATTGTGTGAAGAAAACTGAAACACTCGAAACAGTCATTTTGCTTCCATGTTCCGTTCTGTTTCCTGTTTTATTCGGTGACCCTGCTCTGTGTCTTTTTTAACCTTGTCCTGTCAAGTGTCCTTCCTTTTGTGGTCACCTGCCCTGATGTGTTTCACCTGTGTGGATTGCCAACACCTGTGTCTCTTAGTGTGTGTATAGTCTCTGTGTTTCCCTCTTGTCTTTGTCAGATTGTCTTCTGTCAGTCCCCTGGTCCTACTTTTGTTCCCTGTGCTCCTTGTGTTTTCCCGGTTGTTTTTTTTTAATGTTTTTGTCATTTCTTGTTCTTGTATTTTTTGTGCACTACTTTTGTTTTGTTTCAGCTTTTTAAAAATGCTCTTTTTGTTATCTCTTTGAGTTTAGTGTCTTGCTGTTTGGTCCTTTTCTGTTTATTGAGAAATAAAGGACAGCTTTTATGCTTAAGTTGTTGGATTTTTCTTTATTCTTTTGATTTTATGGCTCAGTGGTAGCATTAGGAAAATACAGCTGTATTTCATTATATGCCCTTGTGATGTAAAATGACCATTAAATAATCTTGAATCTTAAGGTTCTTCACAAAAGTTGTGAAGTTTCTCTCAAAAGCTGAAGTCATGCTCATTGACTTAGATAGCTAATTATAACATATATTCAGCTAATTATAACATGAAATATAATACAGTGGCTATGGAGTTTTAGGGTTCTAAGAACCAAAGTGACTCTAAGGTTCTGATGTGCCTTGTTGGTAATGTGGGTTGTGTAATTGGGAAAGTTCTTCTCAGAGAGGCCAGAAGTAAAGTAGTTGAGACTGTCTGCTCACATTTTATGTATTTTACTTAAAAATGAGAATGACCATTTCCACCACGCATTCTTTAAGCTTTGCAGTTGTAGTTGCAGCTAGTAGCCAGTTTGGTAGCAGACCTCCATGGTGGAGACAGATGTGATCACAAAGAGATTTATGGCTCCTCTGCAGAGCCTCTTTTGTGATGACACTGTGGATGTTGTTTGTTGTGATGTCACAGTGTTGTTCACCATATGTCTTTCCTTGAAGAGAGGAGGCTCTCCACTGATTAGCTGAACAGCTTGTTGCCCAACAGGCCATGAGGTTGAATGACCTCTGGGGGTGACCAGAGAGGCATGTAATTTGCTTGATGGGGCAAGGTTGTAACAGTTTTGTGTGTGCATGTATGTATGTATGTGCAAGTTATCATTTAAATGGGTTCACTGATTATAGCTTGCGATTTGAAAGTGAAGCTGAAAAGCTGTTAATACACCAACAAAAGCATTCAGCCAGTCATTGTCTCTGTACCCTCCGTGTTGCTATGCTGTCTATAGAGTGAGCTGATCTCATGCTCGTGATTCTGTGCAAAACAAAACCACATAGTTTGGTTGAATTCTAATTCTATTATCATGTTTCTCCTGTTGTCAGTGAGACTAATCTGTCACATTCAAGCATAAGCATTTTGCAGATGCTCACCCATAAAAACTGCATGCTATCTCAGCTGTTTCCATCACCAATTATAGAAATTGCACGTGAGAAAATTTAAGCACACATGATGGTAGTGAGTGAGTGTATGTGTGTGAGTGAGTGTGTGTGTGTGTGTGTGTGTGTGCCTCTGTGTTACTGCTATTTATGGTTGGACAGCCGCGAAAGTGTTTCCTCCAGCTCGTCTCTCCTCCATTTATGCAATCATCCCGTCCAGCAGTGCACTGAACGGCCCACTCTATAGCGCTGTGGATGACGAGCGGCACTACGTGCCACATGTCCTCTGCACCAAATCCAGACACCATCTACAGCAATGAAGTTGCTGGAGAGCAATAAGCACCATTATAAAAAAAAATGCTGTGGCAACAAAAGCCTATTATAAAAGACATTTTATTTGTTACATGTTGTAGTTAACAAGTAATGTTGTTTAAATTTTGGGGAAACATTGTGTTCCTGAAATGAATGACTTTCTAAAGCTCACAAGTGCTTTTTGATTTGATTTTTTTCTGACTGTGAAGGCAGCAGTAGACATCCATTTCTTTTTGTACACTATAGAATCAACTTTAATCAATAATAGACTCAAACATGCTTGTGCATAAGTCATTAATGCATTGCAGGGGCTACAGCAACAGAGATAAACTTCCAGGAAATGTTCTATGTATGTAAACGTGTTTATCTAACATATTGGAGAGCCAAAGTAAACTGTAATGTTTTAAGGTCTGATTTAAAAGCCAACAGTTGTAGCAGACCCTTAAGTATTCATGAAGCTTATTCAGTGTACCAAGTTGTGATCCCAGCTGCAGCAGCTGCTCCTTAGTCCACTAAGATGGAGACAAGGCAGCCCAGACATCTACAGGACTAGCCTGGAAACTGTGCTCAGGATGCCTGCAGAGCCCTTTGTCAGCCAGTGTGTGTCTTAGGAAAGCTGACAACAGTGTCATTCGGCTGGACAGTCCTGACAGTGGACAGGTCAGCAAGGCTCCCCCTGTCTCCTTTCAAAAAGTAAGATTTGGAGAAAATCACTATTCCTATTATAGAACACCCGAAACCAACACACTGCTTCCAAAACCTTGTACATAAAGAGGTTTTTGGAACAAGTACAATCAGACAACTGGCTTACCTCCATCTTTGCAGTCAATACATAGTGTCCCTGACACTTAATGGAAGAAATACAATTGCTGCCATTATTATGTTTACTGGCAATGTTTTTTCTTATGCGGACTCTGCCCTCAATGGGTAAACCTTCCTTTGTTGATGTGTATGTATTTCCCTGCTAGAATATTGTATATGTTTAGTTTGCAAACCAGGATGTATCCATCAAATGGATCTTGTCTCCTGTAAAATGCAACACCACCAACACCTGCCATCGTTTTTCCTTCAGCCGGGATGAATTACACTGATCTGCCCTCCACTGGCAAAAACTCCCTGCCATCCTCTGTGAACTGTATTTTCTGTAGGTAATATCCATGGCTGCAAAACAAGCAGGGCCTTCTCTGCCTTTACCACTTCAATCTAGGCTTTTGAGCCTTCAATCTTCCCTAATTTAAGGACATTTGCTGCCCCACCTCAATCATCTATTTCCAGGAGATTTGGCAGCAGTGACACTGCTTCACAAATGATGACATCTGATGCAGTTTTACCAGGCCTAGCAAAGCTAACTCTTGGTTATCCTCTTTAGGTCTGTACAGTTCCTCTTCTATTTATTGGAATCAAAGAGGCAAACCCACTTACTCTGGAGAGGACTGTGTTTCCCTCAGCAGAGATCCAATATCTGTTAGCTACAGAAAATGGCCGTGTCAGTTACTTCACATCACAACAGATAGAGAGGGTTTTCCTCCATGTGCTTCCTGCTTCTAAAGGAGATAAGCGATTTCAGATCCGTTTTTGATCTTCATACCCTAAACTAACACATAATTAGAATATCATTTGCTAACCATAATCAAGTTGTTGGAATTTGTGGAACCAGACAATTGGTTTACTACCATCGAGATGAGAAACAGACAGTGTTTCACCTTGCAGGAGACAGCCTACGAGCACAACCTGCTGCTGTCTGGTTGCCAGGACATGGGATTTCTTTTTTTTTCCAAACATCCTCATTTTCATGGCCAAATACAGAGAGTCAACTTGTGAAATGTGTCTCTGTTTGGCTGAGTTGCACTGGGGGTCATCAGTGACAGCACTAACTGTTATGAGGGTGCTGGGGCTCATGGTGGTGGCTCTCCCGATGGCTCCACTGGGACTGCAGCACTTGTGTTACCAGAAATGCTGGCTTTGCCATCTTCTGCTCAGATGCCATGAGGTAAAAATCACTTTTTGACTGTTCCTTTGCCTGGCAGATCTGGAGAACGGATATGTTGATCTCATCTCTCACATGTTGGTACAGAAGATTTGGACCCTGTTCCAGAGGACTAATGTGGATCTGTATACCATCAGCATTACACTCACTGTTCACTGTGGTCCTCTCTAATTTGCCACAAGATGACCCAACCTTGGGGGTAGATGTCTTTGTGTTCATGTTTCAGTGTTCATATGAGGAAAGGAATCTGGACCTCCTTGCTCGTCTAGTAGAATCCATTCTATCCTTTGTGAGGTCTGTGCTGAAGAAGAGGCTGTCTCATCTAACACTCTGATTCAAGACAGCTTTGCTGTTTACTCTGGCTTCAGCTAAGAAAGTGAGCCATGAGATCTGCATTCTTGGGAAGGCAGCAGGTCCTCTCCAGACCAAATCTTTCCCTTGTTTCCGAGAACGTGATGGCTCTTTAAGGTCATAATTTATACTGTTGGATACTTTTGTCCACTGCCCCAAGCAGAGGACCAGGAGGAAAATCTCCATCTGCTTTGCTCATTACATAGGTTGGGTTGTTATGAGAAATGCAAGGTCCCCATCATCAGATGCACTAAACACTGTTTATTCTCCTTAATGATGGTTTGGCTGGTAAGGCCCTGTCCAAGAAGTGTCTCTGGTAGTCTGTGTGAATACATCCTCCAGACCTCCAGCCAGGTTGGGAAGGACCCAACCACTGTTGTTGTCCAGTGAGATAAGTTTTGTGGGCAAATGAGCAGCAGCATTGTGGTCAACACCCTGTCCAGTCAAATGCTTCTATTTCTTGGACATGTCGGGCTCCTTTTATGGGTCTGTGCTTTCTGCAGCAGGAACAGGGGAGAAGAGGTGTGTGAGTGTAAGTTGTGTTACATCTGACCTTCCCTCACTGAGTAAAATGCACCTGTTCTTCCTCAATGCTCGTTGATGACCGGAAGCATGAGGTGTGCAGGGTGTCTGTTTTATGACCTGTGCAAGGTTAGACCTCTACAAGAGTGTCCTGAGTACCAAGGCTTGAGAGTCCAACTTCTGCTCTTTGGCAACCATGGCCTCAAAGAAGAAGCTGGGCTGCTGAGATCTGTTCATTTAAAATCTTGATTATTCAGATAATAAAAGTAGTCTAGTTACCTTTCTTTCCCAAAGTGTTTGCACTTGCAATTTAGAGGATTAATATCAATAACTTCTCTGTTAATGTGTACCTGGATTCAGGACAATGTTACCCTTGCTTCATGTAACAGTTGGTAGGAGACTGGAAACAATGTCTGACTCTGTCCAGAGTTCATTAATACACCTATCAACACCTTTAAAGCTGACTTACTACAACAATGGATAGTGTTTGTTTTCCTATTGGAAGAGATGTAATTATTAAGAGTCTGGTGCAGATCCCTGCCTTTTAAAGTCAAGGGACCTCGAAAGAGACAGACACTTTTTTTTCTTGAACTGTGATTAATGAGAAAACATTTACATACTGCAGATAGTAAAAATGTCTGTCATTTATTATTTTGTTTTGCTGTACACACATAAAATGAGAGTGACACTAAGGTGGCTTCACAGGCGGAGCCCCTGCAGTAATCTACTGGATTAGAGAGAAAATAAAACTTTGCTTCATTTTAGTTTCCACCACATTTTGGCCAAGAGAGGCCACTGCAATGGCCCTTGGAATTCTGTGAGTGTTTACAGAACACTTATGAGACATTATTGTATATTTGTACAAAATTAAGTGTAATTCTTGCTACAGTTTTATTAAAAGATAATAACTAAATGGCATTTTGTTAATAATGATTTTTTTTCTTGTACAAGTTTCTACTTCTGCTTTCATTTTCATCATGTAAGTGTGTTATGACAGCTGTTTAACCAGTGAGGTTTTTGAAATGATTATCCCTGTTTGTGTTACTAGACTTACTGTCAACTTAAACAGAAACATAATGTTACTCTGCTAACCGTTAAATCGATGTTTAATGTAATCTGAATATTTCCATTAATGAGTAGGCCAAAAGCAGTTTTCTTTTTCAATCAATGCCATGAAGTGTATTCACTAATGTTCAGTATGTATTATCAAAACTCTTTGTAAACCTTTAATACATTTTAATTTTGTTGAAAGTATCATGATTACAACACATAGGTTCCTAAGAGAAGATAATAATTATAAGGTGCAGGCAATAATTTATTTCTTGTTAGGACACTTGAGTGCAGCAGGAAAAACTGTAATTGAAACTTCTGCGAAAAATATCTGACTCTAGCTTTAAAGGCTCACTGTGTTTGTCTTCCAGACTCCAATTGTGTCTGTCTGCTTTCTACACTGAACAGGCAGTGTAAAGTGAGTTTATTAAGGTTTTCTCTGAAAACAGCTGCCTACTGAGGTTGGCAATAAAAATGATGAGAGAAGTGAAAGAGCAAAAAAAGTGGTTCAGGCCTTCACACTAAAAGAGCTGAAAGATGCTAAAATGCTCTATAGAACTGAGGAGAACTGAAAAGTTTATGAAAAGTTGCACCTTTGTTTCTATATACAATGACAAGATTTGATTGTGTTTGAGTAAAGTCACTGAAACCATAATGCACAACAAATAATTCATGAGGATAATAGTCACTTATTGAAACAACACTATCATTTGCTGCAAAAGCAACCAGTTTATGAGCAGTAAATGACCACAAATCAGTTGTGTAAAAACTTTTTTCTCAGACAGTTCAGTCACAGCAGATAGGATACGTGGGCTGCATAATCTGGCTATTCAGAAAATTAGAAGATGCAACAGCTTTTCACAGTGCAGCTTTTTTTTTAACAGACTCATTCAGAAAATAGGGGCTGTTGACTGTAACACATAGCTTAAAAAACACTTTCACACTCCTTTGATTTTGTTGTGACGTAAAAGAAATTGTGTTGTCCAAACTGTGTGAAGTGATTTATTAGTTTTAATTTAATGGTACTCAGTTAGGCTGCTCTATGAATCCTGTTATCAGCAATACAAAATATTTGAGGCCTTATTTATAAAGGTGATGTTTTTCTCTTGGTTAAAAATGTCAAAAGTCACTTGGAACTGCATCTAATGCTTTGAGATGAGCATACAGGAACCCAAAATGTATTTAAACATTCAACTGAACCTATAGATTTTCCTCCCTTGGTACACTGTCCCTAAAGGTGATGATGATGAGGATGATGATGATGATCTCAGGGGGAAGGGGAGGAGAAGAGAGAGGAGGGGGAGGGATATCACCAGTAATAACCCCAGCCTCCTGCTGTCAGCATCATGATCACAGAATGTACCGGGACCTCTTCACCAGCGGAGCCGCGTCGTGATGACTGTCCGCGCGCGGAGCTGCAGCCCGGTGACGCTTGACATTTCCTTCATCCAGTAGTTGATTTCTTAAAGCAGCGCGGTGTGAAGCTTGCTGTCTGGCCACAAACATTCACACACACACACACACACTCTCACACACTCAGAGGCTGCCTCTCTGGCGCGTACTTTGCTCCGACACATTCCTCCGAGGCTTCTCCTTTCTTCTGTCTGGGGATTTGAAACTTGCAGGACTTAACCGTCGCAAGGAGCGAACAAAAGGCGGTCGGACGGTCAGTGTCTGTGCGGTGAATGTAGCGGCAGGCTGGGTGGCTTTCTGCGGGTCGCACAGCGGTGCTGCTGGACCAACCGAGAACGCACCAAGTCCCGTCCCACATCCCCGTTTTACCCCCCAGTGTCCCGAACACAGCAAAGATGATTCTGCTCGGAACTGTGCTTGCTCTTTTCTTCTCAGGTACGTTCGCTGATTTGTTCAAGAAATGACAGTTAGAGAGAGAAATCTTTTTGGTGAACATTTTGAACAAACATCGCAGTCTTTGTTTAGATGGTGTTTGACTCGCAACTTAGATGAAATGAGGATGGAGAGTAAGAAAAGTCACTTAGAATTCGCTTCAGAGTAAAAAACGATATATTGCTGCATCTTTTGTTATCTATTTTCATAACTTTGAGGTTGTCTTTTTTGGCTCGTTTGGTTATTTTACGCTCTTGGAGTCACGGGGATGGAAATAAATAGACTGTATTTATTTTCTTCAAACTTTTCTATAGAGTAAAAATGCTTCGAATCTCTACCCCTCTTTTAATTGTCATTATCATTTTTGTGTCGATTCCTTTTTTCCAGCTGTGGTCTTATGCTCTTATTAGTTCAAGCATGACAATAAATGTCTCCGCTCCGTCGTAACAGAGCGCCACTAGGCTACGCCCTTCCAGCTCCGAGCTCTGAGCTCTGAGCTCAAACTTTCCAGTGATGAACCCAGAATCACTGTGACATCAAAACGTCAGTTAGACACGACTGCATTTTACTGTCTGCGTCTCAGTAATAATGCTAGACTCTCAGGATGAAGACTCTCAGAGAGTCCTTTGATTTCTTCTTTGATTTCATAAAATACAAAATAAAATTTTCGGCTATATTTATATTATTTAGAACTTTAAATCTTTAACTTTTATTCTTTTTTTTAAGTATACGTAAAAACAAAATCAGAATGTCTGAGATAAATACAGAATTAGTAGGCCTACATAGCAGGATGTCTTCTTTAAAGGCTGTGCATTAAAAAAATCTTTTTAAATGTGTCTAGAGAAAGCTGAATGGAAAAGGTGACTCCAGATGTTACAGAGGAGCCATAACAGAAATTGATCCTCTAGAGACCTCAGTGAAGACCAAAATATCTTTAAAGATTCAGGTGCTGAACCGCTTTATTTAAGCAGCTTGTCCCCCAGAAAACCAAGGACAGTTTTTACAGCATGAAATTCATTGATTTTTGGATATAGTTGCATGGATGTGTAAGCGGACTGAGACATTTAATTAAGGAATTTCAAAGATTTTCAAGGGATATTTTTCCCATCTTGCTGGTCCATATATCCTTACAGGCAGCTGATTTTTTTTTTTTAAAAAAAAAACTTCAGTAATGCTTTTGATTTATAAAATAGAAAACATAATTTTTTAACACATTTCTTAACATTCTTAACCTCATTCAGTAAATATTCTGTACAGACCAACTAGAACTTGTTTTGGATCTAAGTACGCTTTTTAAAATGTTTCTCTTTTCTCATTGGTTGTTTTTCTGTGGTGACCATCCATCTTCAATATAACATTAAATATACATATAACAACAGCGCTAAATTGTGAAGCTATGAATAGTTGTGTAAATCTCAGCAAGTTCAACATCCCATTATAAATGTAAAATTTAATCTTTGTGTATATTTGCAGTGCAGAAAATATGGTCTCATGTTGTCAGTAGTGCAGCTTTTTTGATGATTATTTTAAAACTGATGAATGTGCTGTTCCTTGAGAGTGTAATATGGTCCTGATGATGACCTTGTAAAGTTTATTCTTTTTGCTTCTTGTGTCTTTTATATAGGGATAATGTGTTCAGGAGTCTTTGTTTGCGCACTGACAGCTTGTAAATGAAAACAGAAAGAAAAAAAGGCTTCTTTACAGCACCATAAGATCTATTCCCTTCTTCTCCCTCTGAAAGGATTGTTTACAGCACAGAAGTGGATTGTGGTCAAGCCTAAAACAACCATTTTGTTATATTAGTGCATGTGCTGAGAGTCACAGATAGGTGGGAAGACAGTGTTGGCCATTTTTAGGGTAAGAAAAAACAAGACTAAAGTCAAGATTGAAGTGTCCATGGTTCTTTATTACATGACAGATAGGTCAAGGAACAGAGACAGATCTCCTAGAGCAGGACAAAGAGAAAAAGAAACAAAGAGCGATCTCTGTCACTGTGAGTTATCAGAAGGAAAGCGGCCACACTTGTTCCTGAAAATCATGATGATCAATAAATGGAGAAATAAGTCTGAAGAGCTCAGGTCAGTGACCCCAAAAACCACCTTGTCTTGAAAAAGAGGTTATGCAAATCCTCTAAAGGCCTGCAGATTAGATAACAGGGGTAGATCTGTCAAAACATTCTACACATTGTGGGGAAATATGGAAATTTGTTAAAGTCAAAAGCACAAAACAATTTTTATCTCTAAAATTCAGAAGCAGTCAGTAGACAATATGAAAGAATAAAAAGGTAGCATGCAAAATCTATAATATGTGCTCTGTTTAAAGTTTTGTCTTCCTCTTGACAGAGCATAATGGTCAGATTTTGAGCACTTAACAATGTGAGAGGGCTTTTGGTAGCAGTGCTTTAATGGGACACACCCATATCTGACTGTCGTTGGAAGTTTTTCATAGTCCAAGTCTGACAAATGAGGCAGATGTTGATAGAACACACTGAAATTAGCGCTAGTTTTTTGTTGTTGGACGTTGTATGCCAAAACTGCCTTTAGTCATTTTCAGTTGTGGGCTCTTATTTCCACTCAAATTAGTCAGTTTCTTTTAAAAATGAATTTACATCTAACATATTATTTAAGGTAGGATATAAACATCTTATTTTAAATTATTTTCTCATTTTTTAAATTTGCTTTTGGTGGAATGAAAACAGAAGCAAGATGATAATGTCACTGATGACTTCAAACTAAAAGACTGACATCTGAGCACAGCGTCGATCAGCTTTAACCTGTTGGGGCACTAAACATCACTGATGGAAATCAGAGTTCACCTCCACTCGTCCAGCAGGAGTCCTGAGCTGTCAGCTTTGAACACAGTCTGCCTGTTGAGTGCAGCAGCTTAACCTGGGATGTTGTGGTGTGGAGACAGGTCTCTGCAAAGATGACTGACCTACCGCTGCTCGGCCAGCAAGAGTCTCATTTTGTGCATTTTATTTTTCTGCAACCTGACCTTAGTAGCAATCCTAAATCCAAGCTGCTAATGGCTCTCATTCCGGCTCTCTTGGCTCTCCTCTCTGGGTCGGTCTGGCTTGTGGGTCAGACAAACCGTGGCGTTGGCAGTGATTGTCTCAAAAATAATCTGGTCTCCAAACCCAGGCCTCATTTAACCATTTGTATGTCTGTACTTGTATTGTAGTGATTACACTTGGTATATGACGAGCACAAGAATGATTCCCAACTTGTGTCTGAGGTCTTGAAGCCCAGTCAGATGGCTCAAGTACTTCATGGTTATATCAATATAGACTCTATCACTGCAATGGCTGTGGTTAATTTTTGCCTTAATATAATTCTGTAAAAAACAGAGTTTCTGTATCGGAATTAACTAAGTTTAGAAGTATAATTAACCTTGTTTTGATCTACTCCCATTTTTCCTATTGAAGTTACAGCACTGGGCTGTTGATACAAATGCAACACTTCTTGTAGCGTCAGATGGACAGAAACACCTCATTTCTTTACGAGGCTTTTATTATGAAACATGTGAGAACATGTCGTTAACGCTGCATTTTTTGCAAGGTTCCTTATGCGCTGCTTGAGATGTTGCTACTGCCATCTTGTGACACAACGTACATCACTGCAAACTTGCCACATTACTCATGGTGACTAACAGGATCATAGTATTTTAAATGAGTAATCTGGAATAATAAAATGTTAAAAATATCATAGCCATTGTTTGGGGCCTGGCTTTTGTTTATTTGTGTTGACCACACCCCAGCCATTGTTTGAGACCCAGCTTTTATATGACTACCATTTTTTATTAAAGTAAAAAACATAGTTTTGGTCCAGTTTTCATTTTTACTTTTACTATCTGGAGTAGCAGGACTTTGTTAGGGTGTCAGTTTGTGAAGCTTTTTGTCACATTTTGTTTCTTTTTTTTTTGTATGCACTCTTAATGGCAGGTGTTACAACTAACACAGATCACTGTAAGACTGAGCTGTGTTTTATGCAATCAGAGTGCAATTTTTAGGCTATTGTGACAACAAAAATTTAAAGATAAGCCTCATACCAATTTGAAAGCATATTTTTCTTTTAAATGAACATATGCAAATATGCTAAATTAAATAATAGTTTCTACTTTTTTGATCTTTTAAATGATACCAGGTCCTCTAACTAACAGCAGAAGGTCTCTTGGTACATAAGCACTTTTGTTTGGGAATCAGTGGATTATATCTCTGCCTTTAGAAGGACTAATGAAATTCCCCCACAGTGGCTTTATGTGAGCAAGGTCTGTACTGCAGCACGGCCCGCTGTGTTCATTAGCCGTGTTAATGATTGTCCAGCTTGTAGTGACACTGTAATGTTGAGTGACAGGCTCATATATCTCCCTGTCTCTTGCCTCAGGTTTCCCCACTCACCCCCCCTTTCTCTCTCCCTCAAGGCTTTCAGGTCGTGTCTGATTTTCCTTTTTTTCAATCTCAATCTAAATTCCCCCTTGGATTCAGCAGCGCGTCAGAATAAATTGTTCAAGTCGTTCAATGAGGAAGTGCAGTCAACCGACGCCAGTGTGCAAACACATTTGGAGCAGCGGTAGTTGACGTCTTATCGGTGTGCAGGCAGGTGTGCATGTTTGTGAGTATTTCTAGGGATGGGAGGGTGTGTAACAGGGCTCATTTTGCTTAGACACCACTAGTGGGTTTTTGAAGACCTACACTGATACCGATACTTTGGGAGTGAAGCTGTCCACTGGGAATTTTACCTCCTCCTAACCACTTAACATACAATTTCCCTATTTTGGCTCTCCATAAAGACCTTCAAAACTTGTTTTCCAACCAGTTTTCAAACTCGGAGTGACAGGGTCTTAAGACATTTCTGACAAAGTTAGAACAGGTTTGGTATTTAAATTGAGAGAAATTTGTCTGTGAAATTTATTTGAAGCCTGTGGGGCTCTGTTAAGTCATATATTCTTGTGCACCAATCAGAAAGGATTCAACAACATTTAAATCTTCTGTGGTCAGACAAAACCCACACAGTCTAGACAAAGGCAGATTAGATGAGTTTTGGAGTGTTTGAATCTTTAAAAATAATACTAAAAAAGCTTTTTCCAAGGTCTCGATTTGAATGTTGCTTATTTTATTATTATTCTCTTACTATTGAATGCCAGAGGAATAAGCTCTAAAGCAACTTTAAGATTATTTAAATCATCTTATTCCTACTGCCTCACATATATACAAGGTCTGTATCAGAAGGTTACAGCTCTTTATTTATCTTTATGTTGAGTGAATTTTCAATTCCAAGGACTGGCTACAACATTCAACCAAATGCAATATTCTGCATATAAAGTGCAGGACTTTTAATGAATTTCCCTCTAAATTCATTCACACTCAGACTTCCATAGTGTATTAAAAGAAACTTGGAATTTGAATGCTTTCCTGTCAAGCATAGAAATGTTTAGTGTTTATTACACAGTTTTGTCCTTTGCCAGACAGACAAACCTCAAACCGATTAATGCATTAAAATTATTAGTACAACCTGATGACTTTCCACTGAGGTCAAGAGAACATCATCTGATGTCTGCAGAAAGTTGCACAGCAAACTTAATTCATGGTCCTCTGCAAATTATTTGACTTTTGAAGCTTGGTGATGTAGTGTCTACTGGCTGGGCCAACTAGTAAACTGCTGTAGTTGACAACTAGACCAACACAAATCAGATCTAATTTGACAACTAACAGCTGTTGAAGCATACCTCTATCATTTTAGATTTTTTATATTTTATACCTCTACTGTTTACTCTCCCTTGGTCCTTTGTTTACCACTGAAAACTTTTAAGTACAATAAAGAGTTACTGATGAGGGTAATCAAGATTTTTTTAGCCACTAGCAAGCTTGCTATACCTGAGTTTCGGTACTATATGGACAATGAGCAAAAATCTACTAATCTGAAAGCTTATCCACCAACCCTGATGATTTCATAGAATGACTGAATTTGCTGCAGATTTCAAAGTTTAAAATACTGGTGTGACCAAGTCTTTAGATTGGACAGTGCTCCTTCAGGCCATAAGATTTTAATACAACTGTTTTTACCTGTTGAGAAGCTTTCAGTGTGATCAGTGAAATTACCTCTGCCTGAAAAACATGAGAGGAATGTTCATTGAAATAAATATTAAAACAGTGCAAAGTAATGCACTGATAAACATATAAGTAATAAATTGGTTTACCTTTAGAGAGTACCTCAGCTAAACACACCATCTCCATTAATAGCACAGAAAACACATGCACAAAAATACAGACACAGGTGTCAGGTGCTTCGAAGTGTAGGCTGCAAACTATCTTAGTGTGCTCACACACCTATTACTGATGATTCCACAGCACTGCAGGGGTGTGTGCTTTGAACAACAGGAGTCCTTCCGGTAGGTAGAGAGAAATAATGTGTTTTTCTGTATTGATTTTTAGTGACAGACGATGACGTCTATGAAGAGCAATGAGGCCTGAGAAATGAGCATCATAAACCTACTTTGATGATAAGTGTAAAATACTGTTCAGAATAGGAGAACCGATCATCCTGGGTCAGAGGAGAGAGAGAGAGAGGGAGTGATAGAGAGAGAGAGAGAGAGAGAGAGAGAGAGAGAGGGAAAGAGATGGAAAGAGAGGGAAGAAAAGGATTAGAAGTGTGTGAGGGGGGATGAACTTGGTGAAAGAAGTGAAGAAATCCATCTCCCTTCTTCTGTCACATTTAATGAAAAATGAGCAACTTACCTGGCCTCCATCCACCTGGTTCCATCTGATCTGGGTTTGGAGGTATATATGTGGTTAGTGCATGCATGTGTGTGTGTGTGTGTGTGTGTGTGTGTATGATAGCGTTCTACTCAAAGGGAATGGTGTATCCAAGGGGGTAGTTTGGAGGTCTTCTGTGTGTTTTGTTGATAACTGGGATTTGGAACTCAAACACAGGGACGGCAGATGGTGTGTTGGCTTCTGCTTCCGTGGCTGTTTGTGTGTGTGTGTGCGTGTGTGTGTGTGTTGAGTGTGTGAATAGACGTTAGACTAAGTACTGTATGTTTGAGTTTGTGTGTCCTTACTCAAACTCAGTGTCGGACTCGAGTCAGCGGTCCCTGAAGGTACCACTGCTCTCTGTGGTCAAAGCCTGGGCAGATCCCAGGTCATCCGCGGCCTGACCTCAGGCTCATCTGCTGTCATTATGACAGATGTGTCAGAGACTGGCTTCAGATCTGTGGCTGGACCCACAAGCCCCAGTTAGTCTCTCTGACAGACGGTAAGGAGGAACCTTTGCCAGACATTTAGTTTGGTTCTTCAAATCCTAAATATGTTTGGAAACACATTGAATCAAATATGTTTTTTCTGCCTTTTGAGTCTCTGAGTAGTGGTGGGTGTGGCCAGACTGATTTTCACAGGTCAATCCAAGATGGTTGGCACCCTGTTTTGCCCCTAGTGCCTGTTTTTGTGTTTATGAACAAAGCATCAATGTCTATTGTAAAGCCTGACGTTACAACCCCCCCCAAAGAGTTATTCTGTATGTCTCAGACTCACTTTGTTTCAGTTATTTTTTGTGGAAACAGACTGACGACAGTTCCACTTTACCAAAACACAAGGACTGAAGGTGGCACAGCAGGTGTTCTTAAGCAGAATGCAAAGAAAAACTGAGGCATTCATCACTGTCTGAGACCTTTACAGCCATTCAAACATTATCCATTATTTTCTTCTTTGATCACAATTACACTAATTATGGCTCCTTTATTACCTCAGTTTTTTAAAAAACAAGGAACTGAGAGAAAAAATAATGGAGAGTGGTTCAGAATCTCTGAGTGTCTGTGAAATGTGATTAGAAATTTGCAGGTGACATGCTGACTTCTGTTGTAGTTCATGTAGGAGAGGGAAGAGTTCTGGGCTGCTGGCAAAGTGGCAGAGAGGGGAACCAAAGCTCAGCTTATATCGCTGATTTCCTGCAAAGTGCTTCATATGCTCTTGCTCCCACATTTTTTTTTATTATTAGATTGGTTGACCTACCCTGGTGCTGCAGAACTAATTTTGCCAATATGATGAAGTTTTTGCTCTGTTAAAAGGTCACTCAGACTCCAATTATTGGCTGTCAACTTAAGCTTTTGCTAAGGAAGCACAGGCACAGGAGCCAAAGTCCATGCAGCAACCATTAGATGTTCTCTAATCATAGACTGCAAACACACAGTCTGTCTTCACTCTGTTCCAGTCCGTCTCTTCTGTATGAACATGTCAAACTTCAATCACAAGTTACAAATAGACACTTATTTTGATATTCTATTTCTATTCCGTTGTATGCATTCCTTTAGTGCAGTATTAAGGTTGGCGCTTCTGAGACGTGATATTCTTAATGGTTTTTAAACACACATACAGTGAAACAAAGTTCATGTTGCCTGTTTTTTTTATCATGGGAAATCATAAAATGACCAAATGCCCTCATCAAGAGGCATTTTTTTGTTGAAAATTAACCATATTAGGTCTGTGATTTCGTTAACACAGTGAAGGGGCATCATGTGCACTCTTGTCAGTTTTTAAATATAATCTGCTTAGAGCAACAGATAAACTACGAACCTTTGTTGATGAGGAAAGTTCACTTTTTAACCTTATGACCTTTGTTTTTGGAAGATCCAGGAAAAGCAATTAAACATACAATATGTGACATCCCTGCTTTAAATCATTCTTAATTAATTCAATGGCTGGTGGATATTTTCATGGAATTAAAGAGTTTTTCAGACACTGATCTAATGCTCATACCAAACAGCTACAGCTGAAACAAGTCCTGAAGGAAATACTGGAGGGAATTTCAGTGAACTCGCGTCTTTCCATTGACTTTAAATTCAATAAAAATGTCTTCACCTTGCTTCGCTTTTAATCAGGAAACAGCTTCTAAAGCAAAGGTTTTATATATCTTATCTATATGTCTTATACCGAACATATAACTATCCTTTGAGTATAAGACTAAATATAGCTAGTAGCCAGATAGCTTAGCTTAGCACAAAGATATACAGTGGGAAATAGCTTGCCGGGTTCTGTTCAAAGGTAAAAAAATCCTCTTACCTGCACCTCTAAAGGCCAGTCCACACACAAAGGGTCTTTTGAGACGTTTTTGATTTCTCACTAGTCTCTCGGAACAGATAGGCCTCCATTTTATTAAATTCATCAATCAACACTGACTCAAAGACACACGTTTGAGATGATTTTGACCCCATGAACCCCTTCTTTTGCTATGATATGTGATAAACAAGTGGTTAAGATTTAAGTTAATCCTTTCTTATAAAATATTGTCCCATTTTAGGGTCCACAGAGTAGCTTTTTCAAGAGCTTTGAACTCTCCTTCATTCACTGAGGAAGACAGAGTGATGCACTGTAAGAGAAATATAGTTGAAAAAACTCAAAAAGGATAGAAAGTGGACCTTAACCTTCTAAGGTATTTTCAAAGTATGTAAGTTTAAGCCAGCTTGGATGTAAAGCATATGAATAACACCATCTGGGGATGAAATTGTAAGATAAGAATGAAAGCGATGGAAAAAGCCAATGACTATATTTTTCAAAGGACAATTCCAAAGAACAGAAAATTGTTGGGAACCACACTCTTTCATTGCAGTAGCATGTCAGACTTCTGCACTGACTGTACCCTCCTGATGTACAATTCAGATGTCTGAAAAACTGTAATGGAACTGATTTCAAAAAATGGCCACACCGCAGGGGACTCTGCATTTTAAGATACCAAAGCTCTACTTCAGCTTTACCACACAGTCAAGGAGTAATGAATAACTGAACTAGCTTCCTGTTCATTTACTGTTTACCTCAGTTGCCAAATTTTTGACTCCTGCCATCTGAGACATAACTGAACTTAAGTGAGAATCTACTGGCATTAATCAGGGTATTGCAGGTATGGCAGCTGCCTCACAAGGGAATCTTTTTTACTGAAACATCTTTTACTTCATTGTCTTAAAATTAATTATATGTGCTGAACAAATCTTCCCTGGGTAAATAAAGATGTATGTATAGTCATTCCATGCCTGTACATTTTCACAGCTTATTGAGCTGTTCTGCATCGCTGAGACTTTGCCTGTGTCTGCAACATCCAATGAGATTTTTTTTTTTCAGTTCAAAACGTGTCATCTCAGAACAGCACTGAGTGATGACAGAGTGACTCACCTAATGCTTATGGCTTTGAAATATACAGTGCAATAGAAAAGACATTTAACATATATGAGCTGGTGGCAGACGCTACACTTTCTTCCTCCCCTTAATCTGCCTACTAACTTGCGAAGTACTGTGCGAAGAACAGACTGCCTGTTTCATATAGTGGACCTGTAATGTGTGTGACTGCAATTGAAAAGTGCCAGATAGAAAGAGGAGATTTTTTGAGAGGTAGTTTAAACCTCAGGCAGCTATGTGGTCTTTGTGTGCACGCATGTTATTTCACACTATGCATTCGCTCAGGCCTACTTGTCTATGAAAGGAAAACAGTTACAACAGAGTGTCAATGAGTAAACTTGTTTTGTCCTAAATTGCTTTCATCAGTGTGTAATGGAAGAAATTTGCCCAGCTGCTTTAGAGAAGTAGCCAGCAGTCTGTACAAATGATGCCAATAAATGTACCTTTTTTTGTGGTGGTCAGGACTCTTGACTTAGGGCTTTGGAACTACAATGAATTTGCCCATTTTGTGACACATTTGCCTTTGCTGTTTTGGCTTGGAACATCCATACCTGCTATACTTGCTACAAATTTGCATTCATTTCAATTTATTTTTTTCATTTCTTTGAAGTTTAAACAAATGACCTCTGCTCTCTGCCCATGGTGCTGAAATATGCACCAACAAAGACACAATGAAAAGCGGTTTTACTTATTTTTTTAAACTCAGATGAACTCTATTATCCAGCAAACTTCTTTTTTTGGATGTTCAATTTTAGTTTGGGTTTTTATAGATGGCTGTCTTGTTTTTGTTTGTTCATTCGACTGTGGTTGCCATCACTTTTCATTTTAACCATCCAGTTATTTTTTCTCATTGTTCCAAACAAACCCGAAAATGTGAAATGCATCACTTCCACTACTCATCAGAGTGGTGGGAATACTTTCACCCAGAGAAACACTTCTTTTCCCTGCTACACCACCGCTAGCTCTGTGTCCTGTGTCCAAAATACAAGAGGAAGTTATTTGTACAGAGAGACAGATGAGAGATGATAGCAGCACATGGTAACAGCCAGTATATTTTGACCACATTAGTCAGTGAGACTGTGTGGATGTAATAATAGAAATGGAATCACATTGTGGATAAGATGCAATCATGCTGTGAACCAAGACAGCATGTTTCAGATGAAATCTAACCCTGTTGCACAGGATGTAAGATACACTGTGAAGGCCACGAGAGATGGTGCTGTTTGTTTAAGGTATTTGATATTACCACCTCAGAATGTGGTAATGATTTATTGATGTTGGAGTGCATCATTAAGAGATGATGGGCTGGTGCTTAAGCTGCTACCTGTGATAGGTGAAGTAGCCTCAGGTGATTGCTGTATTGACCTCTGTATCACTCTTCATTACCCTTGGGTGACTAGTGATGGATTTGTTTGTATGTTTATTTTTGTATTTATCGGACCTGCACACAATATATCACAGTGGGGAGAGGCTCATGATGACACCCGAGGATATTCTATGTATAATTTCCTGTTTTCAGAATCACACTAAACTCAAAAGTATGTGATATGTATTACTATTATTATAATGTCTCGTATACCTTTATCAACTATGTATTTTAGGAACACAGATTTTAAAGGCTCCATATTATGCTCCTTTTTGACAGTGTTAATAGGTCCCAGAAAACATGCCTGTGAAGCTTCTTGCTTAAAACACCACTCAGATTGTGCGGAAAGGCTTACCCATATACTCTTCTGTTTCAGCCTTCTTCTGATCATGCTGTGTCTGTACCTTTAGCTTTAAGGGCAAATAAGCTGAGGCTGGTCATGCCCCTCTTGAAAAGTGGATATGTCTTTGGCCACGACCCTATGCTTATGGTGAGCGCTTGGTGTAGTGCTTGGCAGCCGGTAACAGACTGACTTTGCGATCACAGCACAACAGTCATCATAATGGACAAGTCCTTCCCCTCCTGCTGTACACTCTGCTTATAAATATGAGCACACATGTTGTTTTATGTTAACTATGTGAATTAAATGGATCATTTGAAAATGTTTTCATATCAGGGACCCATTGCTAACATCTGTTAGCATATTAATGGGAATTTCCACTAAGCAAACAGGCTAAGTTTAGCGATTTTAGGAATCAAAGAGCATGAATTCTACTATCTTTGGTCTCAAACAAAGGTTTTGGACATTCTAGTTAACTAAATAGCAGATTAGTAAGATATTTCGGACTGCCAGGAGCTGAGTTTTGGGGTGTCTTCTTCTATAGTGTCTTTCTTTCTATAGTGCATGCTCCACTGTACTGTAGCATTGTTTGATGGATGTGAATTAATGCTTGGGAGAAATTTGGCTCGGTAACCTTAAAAGCACTGAGTTTGCTACCAAACCCTAGTGAGTTATCCTCAAAACATATACTCCAGAGCCTGTGCCTTCGAGAGATGCTACCCATATTTGCAGCAGCTCCCTGCTTATTCTAAGAGCACATGACCCGTTGGCTTACCTTGGCTCAAAAACTGAAAGGTAACAAAAACTGCTAACCAGCAAAACCAATACACGAGATGAGGGTTTTCATTAAAGTATTTCTAATGTCTTTTTTTCCCTTCTCTACAAATAAACTTCCACATTTTTTAATCAACACTCCCTGTTTATTATTTTTTCTCTTGCTCACTGATGTATCCAGAGTCATCTCCACAGACAGCTGTTGCAGTCACACAAATCTCCTGCTGTTTTATTAACAATATGATCAATCAAGACATCCTGTCTTGCTATGAGCTTGTTTCAATATTGGTAGATTCCCACTCTCAATTTAATCAATCAGTAATAACAGTGCCGATTTCATGTGGAGCCTTGTGGAACATATTATTTTCATTGCATAAATTTCTACTTATTAGCCTTGTGAAGAGCATTTTAGGACCTCGCTTACAGATAGACGAATGACACAGCTAATGATAAGTGATCTACAGCACTTAGATGCAACTCACATCTTGCTTTTAATGGGGATTTCAAGTACTATCATGTTTTTTCTATTTGTTGCATTTTATGGTTTTTGATTTCTTCTTGCCATTAGGTTGTCAGGTACCTAGCCAATAACCAGTCTTGCACATTATCCTGGACACGTGAAAGTGGCTTTTGTAGATAAACTGGGCAAATAGTGAAAATCAGTGTAGTTTCTGTTTTGATTTCAGTCCATTTGTGCTAAATCCACAACTTTTTAAAGCCTATGCATATTATCTTTGATATAATGTTGCCTGGCTGCAAAACAAATATTCCATTGGGGATGATGAAAACGTACAGAGATTGAAAGATCTTTTCTCAGATAAAATTGTTGTAAAAATTATATTTTTACTCTGTGTCAACAGTTTTAGCACTAGCTTGCCCTGTGTCATGGCAAGTAAGAGGGTGAGTGGGTGTAAGAGAAAATGAAGCAACATATTTTGCTCAGAACCTGGAACACTTGGGAAGAAACGTGACCTGTGTTTGCTGGATTGAGTGAATGTAAAAACAAACATGCTCAGTCTGAATGATCGCTTTTCTCCAAGCAGCTCTCCAAACTCTTCTGTGTATTCACACAGTGCGGGTGTGCAGCAGATGGCACACTGGATGTTCATTGTTTTCAATGGGAAAACAATGATAAACTCCACCAGCACTGGAGAGTGCTGCTTGCTGCCTGCAGACACAGTGTGACAACAAAAGTTTAATCTTCCCTTCTGCTGTCTACTGATGACAAACAGGTTTTGGAATTTCTACCAAAATGGTGGCACGTACATTTATTTATCATCATGTACTTCTTGTTCTTTTCCAGTGAATATAAATCAATGAAGAGCTTCTCTTACTTAACATTTTGTAGTGTTGGAGGAAAAAGGCTTATAGCCAAAGTTAGGGTTAGCTATTTCACTTCCATTCTTGGCCCTCTTTGCCGTCGGCCCGTCCTCTGTGGTTTGGCAAAGCACACACTGTGGCTTGGACTTCCTGTGGGAACACCTCTTGTGAAACTCCTAAAGGGGCCAACCACTACAATAACAAGGCAACAAAAAACAGTGGCTATCTCATTCATTTCACTGGGACTCTGCAAGAGGGGGGTCCTGTCACAGAGCAGAGGAGTATTGAAAAAAGTTGGTTCTGCTTCTAGGTGGCAGTGTGCACTGTTAGCCAATGTGGCATTACTTTGCACAACACAAGGTGCTGTGCAGAGTCATGGCCTAAAAGGTCTATTGTATAGGATTTTATAGCATCTAGCAGTTGGGTTGTATAACACAATTGACTGAATATTCCTCTGCTCACCGTTACCTTCCAAGCAAGGAAGAGAGCCTTTGTTGCCTTAGAAACTTAATAAAGAAATGAAAAACCCTCTTTAGAATGAATTGGAAGTTTGTCTGCTCTTTGCTGCTGTAGTAACATTACGGTGCAACATGGCGGACTCTGTGAAGGAGGACCTGCTCCCTCTGTACATATAACTGGCTCATTCCAAGGTAATGAAAAGACTGCAATTCTTATTTTCAAGTGATCGTTCACTAATGAAAACATAATCATGAATATTATTTTCAAAACCTGACATGCTGCCAATAGATTCCCCCTAAATCTTACAGACAAGCGTTCAAACTACACTTATTGACTTACCAAGATTTTATGTTCTTTCTTGGATCCTTTACAAGTGGCCCATAATGCTGCTGCCACACTGTTGACCAGGTTCTTTAAAAGGTCTCATGAGAGATCAATTTTGATTTTTCTCTGCTGGCACCCACTCAAACTCAGAAGCCATTTTAAGGTTCCTATGCTCAGCTGTAGAGCTGTGCACGACCAGGCATCTGCCTACATCAGAGATCTACTACACTCTAATATCATCGGCAAATCCCAAAGGCCCTCGGGTCAGCTTTTACTGGTTGCTCCTTGAGCAAGGTTTTAAATTAAGGTTGTGGCAACTACACTTTGGACCTTTCCCCATCGAACACTGCAGACAAAACACACCACTGCTCCTGACAGACAAGGGTCATAATTCACAGTCACTTTTGGTCGCAGATAATGGTAGCATATAATGCTTTTACGTATATGTTGGGCAAATAATAAATTGTTGAGTGTTGCACTATAAATGTATATATTTTCCTCCTCTATGTTGTATTGAATGTTTTATTGCAAGTGACCCTCAAAAAATATATATACCGATTTCTCAGTGTGACTCCTAAAGTGTTTGTTGAATGGCGTCCATGAAAGATATAAGGATATAAAGATGACAAAATGATATATTGGCTACAATTTTTCCAACAGTTGACATTTGCATTCAGTTGAGTATATTCTGTGTTTGCCCATATTGTAACTTTTATGCATCAGTAGCCACAACTGGAAAATGTAGTTATAATAATACTCACACAGATTTAATGCAGTAAAATAAAGCAGGTGATCAACATCACTGATGATTTTTGTGTTTGACTAACAACTTCAGCTGTAAGCACTCACTGCTGGAGTTTTCTGCAGTGGATGTACAGTAGACAGAGTCCCCTTACCTTCCCTGTTCTTTCCTCTGTAGTCTCCAGCAGATAGCTCAGTGAAGGCCAGCAGACAGTGCAGTGTTTTTGATGTGGTGTTTGACTGTTTGGAGCACCGACACACAGATAGAATGGGTTTCTCACGCTTAAATTCACTTACACACTTTGTAGCATGGAAAAAAAGATTTTTGATGAATGTTACAGTAGAGAGAAAAAATGATGATTGTTTGTGGAAAAATATTCATAAATAAATGGAATAATATGACAAAACATTTTTTTCCCCTCGCGTTGGATTTCTCAGTAACCTAGTTTCTTATCTGTTGTCTCTGTGCTTTAAATGAAAATTTATATATTTTCCTTAAATTGTTCAAGGACTCTGACTCATTAAATAAATAAAACACATGATCATTAGTGAGTTTTAGAGATTTGGTGTGACAATGTTGCTACTTTTTGCCTGGCAGACAGTTTCCCTAATCCAGTCTTTATGTAAAGCCAAGCTAATCGACTCCTGGCTGTAGCCTCGTATTTACTGTGCAGATATATCTGTAAGGAGATGAGGTTGGTATAAATGTGGGAGCTGTGTGAAGTCTGATAAATGTCACATAAGTCAGCACTGGTCTGGGCTGAAGTCCACAAGTTTTAAAGTTATAAGAAGTGAGCTCACCAGAACTTTCTAAAGTGCTCCCTCCATTAGATGGCATGAGGATAAATAAAAAACATAAAATAAAATAAAATCAGTTCAATGTTGAAATTAAAATGATAATTTCATACTTTTTTTTCTGAATAGCAGATGTCTTATTTCCCATTAATTCAGAAAGCGCGGGTACCTAGAGCAATTCACTCACACAGTCAATTAAATTTGTTGCCTTAGTTGGACAAGATGGACTCTGCTGTACCTTTCAAACCGCTGAAATGAATGTATTGAAGTTTTTGTGAGAATCAAACACTTCTTGCTGTTTGTTTGAAATTGTGAAGCACTGTATTGTTTTATTTTGTACTGGCATTGTATTACCTGTATGATTGAGATGACACCTCACATGAAAACAAGAACACATGCTGTGTTGAGTTTTGTTCAGCCTTAAAATAGGAAAAAACATGTCAGACAAAGTCTGTCTGTACTGTGGTGTGGGTGCTACTGGCAGACATTATATGTGTTACCTAAGGATGTCATGACTCCATAGGGAGCAGCAAACCACAGAGAACACAGGGTTTTAAGAGGAAATGCAGCGTTTCCTGAGCAGCACAGATAAATTTGTTTGTGAAAGTTTGACAGCCTCTGGTCAGAGGGGTGGTCAGGATCAAGCTGGTCAGGCTGAGCGGTTAGTCTGATGTGTGGACAAAGTGAGTTGTGGCGGAGTGGCAGCGCTCTACAAAGGCTGTTTGTTCAACCAACAATGTTTTATGTATGTGGTTAGTCTTTCATCAGCACACTCAGTATTCAATTTACATACTGTCTACTGATCCGGCACTGAATGTTAAGCTGTTTATGCTCTCTCAGCCACTTTATTCTGACATGTGTGTGTGGAGGTCTGTGCGTGTGTGTCTTAGACAGATTGCATTGCCCCCTCCACCCCCTCCCCTGTGGTTGTGCAGTATTGTGTTCTGGTAGTAATGATGGGTTCTGTGCCTCCCAGTCTCCCTCCCAGCAGGAAACACACATAAAAGGGTCCTTCTCAGGGCAGCCATGCCGCGTGTCAATGTGTTGTTTTTTGCGATTGTGTGTGTGCGCGTGTGCATATGTGCACATCTTTGTGTGATTCTAAGAACATCATTTTCGGTGGTGCATGCTGATTGTGCCTCATACTGTGCGCGTGTCCAAACCATCAAGGTTCACATTGGTATGCTCGCTCTCTGTCTCTGCCTCTATCTCTCTCACTCTCTCCTCTGCGCCCACCTCTCCCCTTTTTTCATCTTTCTTTCCGTTCCCCTATTTCTCCTCCCTGTATGACATTTTTGCTGTCCTCAGACAACTTCTCTACACTTTCCTTGTGCGTATCAGCTATTGGATTTTACCAGAGGAGCCTCTCCTTTTTCGCTATTGCAAATCGAAGGAGCCACACTTCAGAAAACAACAGTTCCTCTTGGAAAAACTTTTTAGTTCCAAACAACCCGAACACTGCCTGTAATAAATGAAAACTAGCTTAAAACGCCTGCCAGTATCTTTGCTGAAGAGCAACTACAGTAGTTTGCTACAAAAGGGAAAAAAACAGAAAGAGGTGAATGGTTGAAGCAAGAATGAAATGGGATGTTCCTCAGTGAAAGTTAGATTGGAGTGGAAGCTACTTGTGTGCTTTGTCCATGACCGCACAGGTTTCTCTGACCTGTCAAGGTACTTTACACCTTGGAGCAGCTGAAACTCACTCTGGTATTGTTTAATTTGCTTTTTTGGCTCAGTTCATTAAGGCTCACGTTAAAGTTTAAATTGCACTCTCATACTGACCTGATGACCAAGACACCAGAGGAGAAAGGAGGCTCTCAGTCTATTTTCAGTAAAACTGTGGGAGCGGACCAAATATTAAACTGGCCAAATACAGGTTTCTGAGATCATTTGAAACTTTATCACAGCTTGAATTCATATGTAAGCTTAACTGATTTAATGCAATCTGTTTCTAAGAAAGGAAACTATTGAGGAAGCAATCTCCTCAGCCAAAATTATGTTAGGGACCTTTTCTGCAGAATCATATTGCAATACAAGATGCTTTTTTTTATATCTTAATATCTGAAAGAGTTATCAGGTAGAAACATTTTTAATAAAACTTCTGTTCCGGAAGTAAGAACCCCTCATTTAAAATCCAATTACCATTTTTAATAAATTAAAAAACTACAAATTCAGTCTTGAAACAGAACCTTTCTCAGCAGTATGTTGCACGGCTCACTTCTCATGTCTGGACAAGAATGATTTAAAAGAAAAAAAAAAGCCTTACATCTATTGTGATTTGTGTTATGTTTATTAAATCCTTTCATTTCAAATATTTGTTTTCTGCAGCCTTTTACAAGACAACATGTCTCATAACACTACATGTTTTAGACTTTGAATGAATAAACTGTGTTTATTCACAGTCTTAGTTGTGATCAATTATCTTCTCAGTAAAGTGCTTTAATGAACATGAATTGAAGAGTAAGGAAGAACCAAAATATCCCTCAATTAAGGAAAACTTGTCAGTTATAACTGTTAAGTGTTGCTTTGTAAGCACCTCAAGTCTTACTAACATAATGAGTTACACAATGAGTTCAAACAGTTATTTTAGGATTATAAGAACAGATCAACAGTTAATATGTGAAAATTGCCCAAATGTGGTTGTAATCTATAAAAAATCTGAAAAAATCTTTTGTTAAGCTGTCACACACATAAAGTGACAATGAACAGACTCTGAGAAAGAGAGAGATAGAGAGGAAGAGAGAGGGAGAGAGACAGAGATTGAGGCAGTGTGCTAATAAAGGCTCATCACTTCACCAGTCTTTCTGAAGTGTAATCACATCAGCAGATGCGAAATGCCAAGTCTCGTAAAGACTTGGTGGCTGTATGTTAGGAGTCAGATATTCATTTA
>JAPZDV010000026.1:1531941-1566920 GCA_029814665.1 Acanthurus lineatus
GTGAGGAGTCAGATATTCATTTAGAAAAAAAGAAGAGATAAAGTTATGTTCACCTCTTGTAGACATGGAATGTGTCACCTTGACGTAAGAGCAAACCTCTTTGGACTTGGCATGTCTAAGCGCTGGAGGGGTGAAAATGCAGCATTGTGAAAGATTCCTTATTTTCCTAAATATTTATGATATTTTAATTTTTTTGAATATTTAATTGTTGAAATGTTATCCACATTTTTGGCACCAGATTTGTGCCATAAGTTATATTATTTCACATTATTTCACATGCGGAGATATTAACTGCACACTCCCAAAACAGAAGCCCTCATGCTTAAATTTAACAATGCACATAGTTGTAAAGGCAGCCATGAGCACGAAACAAGAAAGAGAGGCAGAGAATGGCACCTGGGCGTCTACAACTAACAGCAGTTTTATAGGATTACACTTTTCAGGGTTTGACTTTGGAAATGTAAAAATGGTGTATCTCCTTGAACCCTGCCAAATAATGAGTATCACCTTTAAAGTGCACTAGATGCAGATGACTCTCTCAAAATCCACAGAACCAACCTGAAAATAAAGAGTTCTGAAAAGATTTCATGAGTTCCTACTTAGCACCACTGTACAGTTGTCAGGTTAGAGCTGGCAGATACTATACTGTGATTTGCCCTTTTTTTGTTCAAGAGTGGAGCTAAGAGAATGATCAATTATTCATGCCTACATTTTGTTAGCATCCACTTAGATGGATATCATTAACTAACTGTACTTCTGTAATAGATTCTACCTTTGCCTCTGTTGTGAGCTGCTGTTTATGTTGCCACGTTCAGCTACAGATGCTATCCTTCAAGATGGACACACATCAGAAAATGCTTCATGCTATTTATTCTCTCTACACTTACAACATACAGACTCAGTAACAGCTTTTTACTGACATAATAACATCGTGAACTGTACAATAAATAGTGGACAGAGCCATTGTGAAGTCTTCCATTGGTTGGAGAACACGGTTCTGAAATGTCGAATTTGACAGTGCACCTTCCCTGTTGTTTTCATCGGAGCCAGAATGACCATGTTTGGATTAATGATGGTACATGAGAGAGATACAACTTTTTTTTGCACCTGGTTCTAAACATATTTATTTCTGCTGTGAAGTTGGCCTTTTAATGTGATACTTTCTTTAAAAAGGAGCCATAAGTGGCCATTGAAGGAACTGTAGTTTTTACTTTCACTATTCGCTTTCATTTTTGCTTTGATTTGTTTCAGCTCAGCTTGCACACTAGCATTTGTTGTTTCTGCCTGGAAGTCTAATCACATGTGCATTTAAATGATCAAGATTTCACATTAAATTAAATAAATTGGGATGGATGTGATAAGTGGATTCCTCAGTGATCAGCTGTCTTGACAGTGCTGACCTTTGACTGGAGAGAGAACAAAGAGTTCCACATTACAAATATTACAAGCTGTTTAACATTATCACTTATTTAACATGAGGTTAAATGAAAACTTAAGGTTTGCGGACAGCTGTAAGACAAGAGCTGATGATACAAATATGTCAAATAAATTAACTGTATAATTTTGTCATGTAAGTGGTCGAGCTAAGATGACTTGCTAGTGAGTTGTCTCAGCAACAGCTAATATGCTTGTTAGTACTTAATTTTTTTTATACTTTTTATGTATTTATTTATTGGTGTACAGTGGTGAACAAAAGGTCAACAAACAAAGCAAACAGCAGAGAGTAAACAGAGTAATCTGGGAGGTATAATCACTGACAAGCACTAAGCTGCAAGGCTAGCATATTATTTTGCAAAATAGTACTGCTACAAGAGTTAACCAACTAACCCTGCTAATAGAGGCACTGGATCAAACAATGCAAAGACCCAAAATTAATTTTATTGTACTACTTTTTGTTCTGAGGAGATGTTAATACATGGTTTTCCACACATTTAACCTGTTTGACCAATTCTTGGGTTCCTCAGAGCATAAAGCTTTCTGCTTTGGTACCTGGTTACTGCATTCATTACAGCCAGTGTATTATGAGTTCTTATCACAGAATGTGATGTATATGACCTTTTCATCTCCTTCTTTCTTTGTCAGTGTAGTAACATGTCACCCTCTTTCTATTTTGTCCTCTCTCAGGTGTGTTGCCTGCCTCCTCACCCATCTTTCCCTTCCCTCCCTCCACCACCGACTGTGTTGAAGCTCATCGGGTGTGCTCCGCCGACCCTCGCTGTGAGGCATTGTACCGCGGCATGGAGCTATGCGCGGCTGATGCAGCCGTGTCCCCACTAGGGGAGCAGGTGGCTGCTGAGTGCCTGGAGAGACAGGACGCTCTGCTGGCCAAACACCCTACTCTATTGTCCTGCAAGTGCCAGCGTGGCTTCCGCAAGGAGGAGCAGTGTCTGCGCATATACTGGAGTGTTCGACTGCTGCCAGGTCAGGAAGGCCTCTGTTGGGGCCTGGTGTCGGGGACATGCATGCAAGTCTGTATGTGGGCGCATATATAAAGCTCAGTCTCGTTCTACACGTTCATTAACTACACCAGTTTTTCCGGTGCATGGTCATGGGAGGCTAAAACTTCAACTGGTACGGATTTTGTGAGAGGCAAGATGTACACTGTAAAGGCTGCTAGTTTATCAAAGGTTTAAAGTTGCACCAGAATATCCATCCATGCATCCATGCATCCATCCATCCATCCATCCATCCATCCATGCATTCATCCATCCAAATCATTTTCTAATATCATAATTATCATAAATGAGCACATGTCATGTGAAACAGGTTGCTCAATGAACCCACAAAGAATTCTTACCAGCTCTGCAGTTCCTCTCTGCACTACTGATCTTGATAAGTGTCCTGCTTCTCTCTTACTGCTCTTATGTGGGTAGTTCTGAGCAGCAGCAGCAACTGTTTTCAGGAAAATGCTCTATTAGTGGATCATCCAGCAGCTTTAAAAACAGATGTGTTTCTCTGTGGCTGGTGGAGAAACAGACCTAAAGGAGACTATAACATTTATTAGATAGGCACAAACGTGATCTCAGATTAATTTTGTATTGATGCTCCATCTTTCTTATGTCCAAAAAGGCCACTGTTTGCTAATAAGTTAGTTTTCAGTGAAAACATTTCCTGTAAGTGTGCCATCTGTGATCACAAAGGCTGCTCAGTAAAAGTTAGGCTCATTTCAAAGGATAAAGCTTGTTCTATCCTTTTTTCTAATTGTTGAGAAAACATTTAATACCAAAATCAACAGAGTCTTACTTTATCAGTCAGTACTTTTTGACTTACTTATGTTCTCTGTGACTCTAAGCCAAAAACCTCATATTTAAAAATTTTGTTTAGTAGTACCAATTTACTGTTGGTTATGGCATTTTTTCTTCACTTTGTTAACCATTAAAAAATGCACAATATTGCTTGTTTTGTTAAAAGCTCTAAAGGTATTTGACGTTTGTGTGCCAACATTTGAAACAAGTCAGTTAAAGGCTGTAGAACACGCTTCATGCACCCTTAATAGAAAACAGTATGCACAGATCTCCTGAGACACATCAGATTCTACTTGTGTTTGTTGTTCTTTACAGATAAAAAAAGACAAAAGGGAAACATCCTGAAGTAGACATCTTAACAATTTAAACAAATTTGGTTAATTGCACTCTAACTATAAAACGCTTTAAAGTACTGAACCATCCTTGTGTTGAAGTGAGGTCCGGTCAAAAAGACCTCACATGCACACACACACTCTCTCTCTCTCTCTCTCTCTCACACACACACACACAGAGAGCAACAGAAGCATATCCGGAGTGCTGGTGTGATGTGTGCATCAGTAAGTGAGCTAACACTAGCCAGCGGACTCCTTCTCCCCTGTGGCCTATTAGTCAGTGGAGCATTAGTGTAATTACACACTCTTGAGTTCCTAACGCTGCTAGGCTGCTCTAGCGTGTCATTACCATAAATATATAGCCTAGAATAGGATTTACATACATAAACACTTACATGCCATTACATTCTTGAATGAGTTTGTACTTTGGTGTATGTTTAAATAATTTGCAGGAACAAATGGCTCGTCCACTAGTCAATCAAGATTCTTTTAATGGGTTTCACAATTAGACAAAGGCTGCCTTCAATAACATGAGCTCATAACTTCAGGTTGCCATCCTATCTGCCATGCCCTTATATCATTTTGACAACACTGCTGAGATTCAAATGACCTGTTGCATGGATATAAGCCCCCCTGAATTAATATCAGAGAAAAAACACAAAAAGTGTGTAATCAAAAAGAGAAATGCAAGACGTAAGATCCATCTATGAGACTCTCTTTGTAGCACATTTTAAATTGCTACATGAATAATTTAATTTTAAAAGTAAAATAATAAGTTTATATTATAGGAAATCTATATTCATATATTGGTTCAAACACTCTTATGTTTACATGGAAGGTTCAGGACTGATTCTACCCTAGGAAAAAAAACAAGTTTTTCCACAAAATTCCCTCTGAAACAACAAATTGTTGTTTTGCATTTTTATTTGAATCTGTCAGTTTCTTGAAAAAATAATACATAATGTGTTAAATCGTGAGCTTTAGGGGTGTAGATCACAATTTTGAACTTGAGAGAGAACATGGTTTAATGTCTCCCACTTCCACCCGTTATGCTACTGTGCTTACTTAAGCTTGATATTAAATGCAGGGACCTCATATTAGAATAACTTCTATAGTGCAAAATTCAGGGCACCTTGTTCTGCAGTAATTACAGACCCTTATGTAAGCACTGAGCATTGTTTAAATAATTGCCAAACACACACACATACCAATCAGGCCCAGCAGACAAATGCACACAATGTTATTATAAAACTGTTCTCTTTCTGTAAGATATAACTTAAACAATGATCATAAAATCTTACCTAAAATTAAATTTTACATAACCTACTTGGACTCAGGTGTCTGTTATAGATGTTACATGCTTTGGATGACTGTTATCAGAGCTGCTACAGACTTGACGTGCAGAGTACTGACTGATAGAGCACAAAAGGTCTTGTTTTCATCAGCTCTGTGCTTCTTTTGCATGATTTTACTGTAACTTAAATAGTCCAACATTTTAGAGAAATCCACCAATTAAAGTCAGCTCTCAGTTCAGTGTGGGGAGGCTTTGATGACTTTGGCTTTGCCTTTTTATCTACAACACCAGCAGGTCAAAATTTCTTTTGTTTAATGCTTTGGTTAATGACTACATACCTGAAAAACTAATAAAATTCCCATCAGCCTTAGCTGCATTCCATCTCTGGTGTTAATTAGTCAAATTTAGCATGCTATCACACCTCAAAATAAGAAGCAGCATTAGCAAAACTCTGGTGTGCGTAGGTGGTGGTGTAGATTGTTATTAGTGAAGACAACATGAGCTCACATATCTGTAAAGCTACCATCAGTACAAAGCCAACTGATCATTTCTCTCAGTCCGAGTGAATGAGAAAATGCATACTTGCTGTTCGGAGTATAAATATAGCATTAAAAAAGCTCAATAATATAACTGATAAGTTGCTGTTGACCTATAACTCAGAACCAGCAAAGTGTATATCTTGGTATCTACATATTAGAGGGTGATAGACACTGAGTGTGGGCTGTGCATTCTCCATGAAGGGAGACTATTGGGGAGAAGCTAACATTTTTTAACTGTGCAAGGGCTGGTTTTACTTCAGAGATCTCAGCATTGGAGGGGGTACAGTGGGAGGCCTTAGTTCTTCTAATTAGCTTTTGTAAAGTCAATGTCAGCTCAGTACATTGAACTGTCAGATACACTGCACAACTTTATGAGGAGAGATAGCATAGATCGTGCAGTTATGAGAAAATCATTCACTTTGCACACAGATGGCAAGGCCATTTTCACTGCTTTTGATATATTTACGATTCATGATTGCATTAAAATGTTGTATCTTGTCATTAATTTTCCAACACTGTCCACTCTCTTTCTTGTATTGTTATATATAGATTTCTTATTTATTCTTATGTGAGCTCTTATTTTGACCATTTGTGCAATGGCACAACCAACCAGAACCATCTTGTCGTTTGAAAGGAAAATGCTCAAAAAATTTTCTAACTGGGGTCAAACCTTTCACTTTCAAACAGTAGATATTTTAAAGACAAGATTACTTACAGCAAGTCAGATCCTCCAAAACAACCAAACAACACATCTTTCCTGTGTTAACAAGGTTGATGATTTTATGCTTTTTGAAGCAGAAAGTTTATTTTCTGCTTTTCTATTTGTTTTTCAAACACTGTTGAGTTAAATTACATGAATCATTTTGATATTCACAGTTTAAAAAAAGAAAAAAGAGTTATATTATACCTCATCTTTGGCTATCAAATTTATTTGGGTCTAATTCTGAATTCCAAAATAGTCAGTCAGTCAGGCTTCGGTCAGAAATTGCAAAGAAAAACTCTCACTCAGAGTTGTGCATCAAGTCAGATTCAAATCAGTTTTGGGTCACAGAAATGTGTCTTTTTAGGTACTTATTGAATATTAATGCATTGAAAAAAGTTAAGTCAAAATCTCTTTACTTCTGTAGCTGTGTTTGAAATGTGGAGAGTGTTCTTTAGTACAAATCTAGACTAATTTAAATTTTAACCAGCTACTTTGAATCCCTTTTGGGAAGTTCTGATGGTGCATCCAAAGATAGAATCCTTGGCCCCATTCTTATCTGTTTGTAAATATAGCTGTTTTCATATTATTCCATAAGGCCAGGCATCTCTCCATGAATGACCCAAAAGTGACAAATATGGCACTACATTTTCAAATTTGGGAGTGGACATGGCCTTACCAAATAGGGCCAGCATGACACTTCTTCTTTCAAGAGACAACTGTGGAAGACATTAATGCTTATATTCATTGATCTTTCAGATAATTTAATGGCCTAATTCCAGACTACATTGACCATCCTCCCTCCTGTGCACATAATCACTCAGTTGTTTGTCAATGTGTGTGTTCCTCTTTCTTTTAGGGGAGGATGAGCTGGAAATATCTCCCTATGATGACACACTAATGGATACTCACATGGCCTCCTTAGTGGCAGGTAAAACACACACAAACACACACACACACACACACACACACACACAGATACAAACACAAATTACAAACACAGTCACCCATGAAGTCTTTGTTATGATTGGATATTTTGTGTGAGTGTCCATCACTTGTGTGTTCAATGACAGACAGCTCTATAACTCTGTCTTACCAGTCATACACGTACATGCCAGTGAAGCAGCTCAATGCATTCGTCAGCCTTAGACATGTTAATCAATATGTTTCGATATCAATAAAGACTAAAGGCAAACTCTGTTCATTTAACTGCTCTTCTATCTGTATCAACGCCTTTTTAAACCCTCTCAAGCTGTCCATGTTGGTTTTGGCTTAAATATTTTTTATTTTTTAGACTTTTCTCACTGGTGTTAAACACATCCAATGTATCACCATAATTCTCTACTTCTGCTGCAACTCATAAATGAATACAATTAAGTAGAAGATGAACTTTTTGAACTTTTACTCTATGACGCTTGGCATTTCAATACCTCTCTTCCCAACTTCATGCACACACAGGTGTGCTTGACTAATTGGACTTTTCCTCACCCCTTCAGCTTCATCCTTCATGCAGCTCGATGGTGAGAACCAGTGTCTGAAGGCAGCACAGGACTGCGGCCTGTACGAGAAATGTGGTTCTCTTCGATCGGAGTATGTCCTGGCCTGTACCAAGCGAGTGCCTGGGACCAACCGATGCAACCAGCACAAGTGTCACCGGGCCCTGCGACGCTTCCTGGAGCGAGTACCTGAGGAGTACAGCCTGGGTGTTCTGTTCTGCCCTTGCACCAACACATTGTGTGGTGAGAGGAGGAGGAAAACCATTGTACCCTCCTGCTCCTACCAGGACATGGAGGGTCAGCAACCCCACTGCCTCCACCAGCAGAGCTTCTGCCGCCGAGATGACCTCTGCAGGTTAGACATGATACCCTCAGATGTATGTGATTGATATAGTTAATTAATTACAACAAATAAGATGTGCATCTGTGGAAAGTTTTTGTCACATATTTCTTGTAGAAATGATCATCATTGTATGTATCTGTTTGAATAAACGTATAATTTGTCCACAATCCATCAATTTTTGGCTGCCTGTTAACTGATGGAAGATAAAATTGCGTTGACTTAAATATATTGGAAAATTCTTAGTACTAGGGTGCTACTGGCTGATAAAACACATCAGGGAATGTAGGCTATTGTCACTAAATGTTGGTGCTCACCAAATACTATACTGTCAGTTACTAATTGATCACCCGCAGTGCTGCCTACTAGTTAAACAAATCAACACTTGGCCGCCAAAAAATATCTCATTGGTATTCTGTTATTAAGTCAAATAAGGGTATTTGATTTTGTTGGCATCATCCAAAAGAGTTATAATAACAAAGTTCCATGTAAACAGAGTTTTAGGTAAGAGAGCAAAGGAGTTAATTCTTAAAACAGCCAATTCACCATGATCTACTAAAGCCAAAATAAAAAGCATATCTTCCAGTTGGGACAAGTTGTGATTAATGCCAACAACTCGCTAGCTAGCCAACACATAGCTGTCTTCGACTAATGGCAAACTACAACCTATTTGTTGGCAGATTTTACCTCCACAGAGTTGGGTCATGGGATACTGGAAGATGTGACAAAGCAAAGATAGTAGCCTTTGCTGTTTACAAATCTGTGGCTACCTGTTCAAAAAGCTGCTATGACAGTGCTGTGCTGTGCCTTTCTAATGATGATGATAATAATTGATTAATTAATTTATTAACTGAATTTTGTTTGCCTTGGCTGTTTGATTGAAAACTGTCTTCCCTACAGTGTGTAATGTGTTGGGTAAATAGCCATACAAGTTACAAATTTAAAAGCTATTAAAACTGGTTCAAAATATCAAACTGGTATAAGAGTTATTTTCCCAAAGAAGAGAAAAGACTGAAGAAAAGTGGATCCAAATCAAAATTATTGAAAAAAACATGATAAAATAAGACAGAAAAAAAATAAAAATAATGTTTTTTTTGTTGTTGTTTTGTTTTTTTAAAAAAAATCTTTGTATTGGGCTTAAGAACCTCAACATACTTATCCAGATTTCCTGCACACTTCTTGTGTTTGATGTTGTGTCGTCCTTTGTGTTGTTGCCAGGTCCAGACTGGCTGATTTCCTTAATAACTGCCAGCCTTCTCCTCTGACGGCCAGCGGCTGTCTGAAAGACTCCGCAGGCCTGTGCCTCCGAGCCTACGCTGGACTCATCGGTACGAGATGCAGGGGGGAGGGAGAGCAACAGAGGGGAGGAGGAGAGATGAGAAGTTGAATTACATACATTAGAACGCAGCATTATACCACTGCTGGGACTTAACTCTGAGTTAATGTTTTCAGGACATTAAATTTGTCTCTCGAATAAAAAATCCCAACACAGATTTTGAAAGACAGACAGGGAGAGGCCTTCGAGGCCTTTTTTAGTCCAATTCTTCATACTGTCATCTACCAATCAATAAATAGGTTTATGAAAGGTTTATCTGTAATGCATCAAAGATTTATCAAACTGATATGTCTTGACTATTAAGTATGTTTCTCATTACTAGTATCTGAGCTCCTATGCTCTTAAGGTATTTCAGAAATACATTCACAAGTACATTTACAAGAGTATATCCTGTATTAATGTCACCTATTCAGCTAATGTTAGCTCAATAATTTAGAGGCATTGATTTTCTAAGGTAAAAATAAAGATAACATTTGCATGTATCACATGATTGCTTGGACCTCTGCATATATCAAACAGAAATAACTGAGAAGAATGAATGAAACTTTTGTATTTTAAACTGGGGTAATTCTCAGTTTAAAATTATGGTAAAAATCATAAAAGTTTGGAGGACACATGGGCACATGGGTTGTGCTGATTAGCACAAAGAGAGAAAGTGAAATGAAGCAAAAAGACAAAAAAGTCCGGGCTAAGGCTTAATTGTCATCACCAGCGTCAGCGACATGGTAGGCACTTCAGCATCAAGAAATGTTGGATTCATCATCCTAAGATCCTCAAAAATATATCTAAAAATGCACAAGCCTCTTAATAAAAGTGAATCCAGTGGATAGATGGCTGGAACGGTAGAGTAATAGGTGGAAAAGCAGAAAGTGTGTGAACGAAGTGATCAGGCAGAGCAGAAGTAGAGGAGAAGAAGCAGCAAGATAGAAAGAGAGAGGAAGCATGACAGCTGACAGAAGATGTGGATGGAGAAGTGTTGAGTGGCTCTCTGCTCTCTCTGACAGTGATGAATGAGTTTTCTTTAAGGCTCATAGCTTTCTTAAAGGCACAAGCAGCAGAATCAACATTATTACAAAAGGGTGACTTGCCAGATATAACCAAACAACATGAGAGCAGGTCATTATTTTCTTGAAAACAAAACAAAACAAAACAAAAAATACAGGAGATTACTCATGTGTCTGTATAGAATAAATATTTGAAAACTACTCTGTATTGTATCTCAAAGTTAGGGCCGGTCCATAGACAGCTTAGTTCCTAACACAGTTGTTGCTACTCACCTATTCTATTTAAAAAGCAGTCTCCAATTGTCCCAAGTTTGTTTTTTAGACTTACTGGATATATGCTGACACCAGTGGCTGCCTGTGCAAACTTGTCTGCTGAAAATGCTTTTACACTGCTAATTTGCAGCAGTATTTTGATGAAGCCATGTTGAACATCTCCTGCTAAACCACAGGGTTGCCTTGTATTCACACTGTTATGGCAACACTGTGAAAAAAAACTCTTCAACAAACAGTTGTTTAAAAAAAAAAAATTAGAGTAATGCTTCTCTTCCATGTGGCTCTTTCTTAAACCACATTATTTTATTTCTTTGTTAGATTTGTACTGATTTTTGCTCGGCTACGCCAATCGACTCCCAGCACCAGTTTCTAAATTTATGCACAGATATTAGAGTTGTATTGATTTTCTTATCTCCCATTTGGTGAGACAGCCACTCAGGGTATTTCTCAAAAGGTATAAATGTTTCTTCTTAAAAAATGGTATGTTTTGAGTTGGAGTGTGTCTAGCACTCAGTTATGGTGCATGCTACCTCAGCTCATTGTCCAAATTTGGCCTTTCTGGCTCAAAAAATTGCCATGGTGGCAATGAGTAGAAAAACACCAACTCTGGGCTTTAAAATGTCCCTTCAGCTCCCTTGGGAGAAGTTATAGAGTCTACACCATGTTTTCCTACGGCAATGTTTCAGCTGTGTTTTAGGTAAAAGAACAGTATCCTGTTTCTGCTTTGTGCCATAAAGCAGTTTAGATGATTTTCTCACAAACTGCTCAGAGTAAAACATAGTGTTGAAGCAAGCAGAGGCTTCCGTTCTTTTTGGCCATGGCCTCATTTGTTTTTGCTGACTGTGTTTACATCAGTGAATTACAAAAGATTTATATTCATTTATAATTAAGTAGAACAAAGAGGTGTTATCCAGTGCTAACATTTGCCAACTTTGATCCCTCTGACCTGAAGGCACCATCATGACCCCCAACTACATCAGTAACAACTCTGCAGATGTGTCCCTGTGGTGCAACTGTGAAGGGAGTGGCAACCAGTGGCAGGACTGTCTGAGGCTGCAGCGCATGTTCACCCACAACCCCTGCCTGCGTGAGTCTGCAGTTTGAATCATTTATTTATGTCTATTGATTGTTAAATTGAATTGATTTATTGATGACATTCTGATCAGCGTTCAGGTAGTTTACTATTTTTGGTTTGTGTCAGCAGGGTTAGTAGTTGAATTTTTTAGCTGCTTACAGAAGTATTTAAACATTTTATACAACATTTTTCTTCAAAATCAGCCATAACTTTCTGGCTCAAGCTTAACAAATCCTTAATTCCAATCAAACATGTAGTGTAAAGGCTGAGTAATAATGTGTAATGATTTGATTAATTGCTAATTTGTTTGGTTGTGCCACTATAGCACAAAATCACTTGAAATTGCCCAAAGATTAAACCTGTATTAACTGAGGACTCTTCTTATTGAAAAGTTGTAAAATCTTTTTAAGGGCCTTATTACAACAGCTAACATTTTTAACATTAAGATCTATATTCCTATATAAATCCCTGTTTAATCAAATTACCTCCATGTGTTTTACACACACCAAACCCTCACAGAGTATTTTACTAGGGGAGAGCTGTTGAGTGTCTGGGACTGTAATTAAAATGACATATGTAATTTTATATATGCAGTGCACTTAAATTGATATATACTCATATTTACATCCTATCCTTAAAGGGATGGGGAGTTCAATAAAGATCCTCAGCTTTTTTTTTTTTTTACCTAGGGCTCACTTGCTGGCTAACCCGGCCATTGTTATTGTTGTTTTTATAGCGAGCTTATTAAAATGTCTGGTGGAAAACAGACAAAATGGAGCCACACTGGACTGAGAAGGTGAAACAAACACAACAGAGAAGATTTGATAAAACAGGGAAGGTGTTTCCATCTTTAGTAACACATGTGGAAAGAAATAATGAAAGTAGATATATATATATTCTCTGTTGGTAAGTGGGAATAATAAGTTTGTTTAGATAACTGGTCATAAAAGGCACCTGAAAAAAATTCTTAAATATTGAGGGAAACATTTTTAATATCTTAGAGTTGAAGAGACCTCATTTTTGTTAAGTACAGAGCTACAGTCAGGATGCGGTTAGCCTAGCTTAGCATAATGATTGGAAGCCAAGGGAAACAATAGTGGATCTTTCCAAGTTTTAAAAAAAGGACATTTATTCTTTTAAAGAAAAAAAGTTAAGTTTAAAAAGCTGTACACAAACTAAGATGTCAAAATGACAACTTGTGATTTTAAAGAGAACTGTGTGCTTGAACTATCTCCAACACTTCACAAAGGTGCTGGTTCCTCACTGTCACTGTCATGTCAGTCTGAGACAGAAAGAGAATTGATGTATTTCTCAAAAAGTCAAAGTATAGAGCATTTTCTCTCATTTTTACAGCTCAGGACATTTGTGTAAAATGAGTTAAAATAATATCTCATGCCTCACAGCATGTACATGTAGTACTTATTTAAAGAAATTTACTAAGGACAAAGCTTTTTTGCAACCAGTTTCTCTGATAAAAAAACGTAAGGAAAATTATTTCTAATGGTTTTATGGCATGTGTCATTACCCCATGATGGTTAGTATACTGGTTAAGACCCTTTTACTCCAAAGTAAAAGCAGATTTGGAATATGGACAGTCATATTTAAAAGACTAACCAAAAAATACAGCTGTCCTTATTGTTTTTGTAAATTCTGCTTTAAATAATGTAAGGGCCTGAATAATGAAAACAGAGTTAATGTGCCATCATCAAAGACACTCTGAGAAACAACTCAAAGGGAATAAATGAAAAAATGTCTTCAGCACCATGTCTGCTGAATCTGTCTGAGTGGCTGGCTCCTACAGTGATGTTCACAGCATGAACTGAATTCTACCTCTTTATTTGTCAGCTACATGCTACAGCTGTAGCATTCATAAGAGTCTTACAGTCTGTATCTGCAGCATTAAGCTTTGCAGGGCTCATGAGGTGTGGGGACAGGCGCCGGAGGGTAGAGCCCTCCAGGTGTCACTCAATCACAGCAGCTGTCAATAAAGCTGTCGATACACACTGAGCCTGTATGTCCAAACACTAAAGCCTGGATCGATGCGTCAATGCACTTCCCATAAAGCTCTGTGATTTATCAAGCTGCCGACTGCTCAAACAATAAAGCTGCCAAATATATATGTAGGTTCACGCCTACTCAGATGCAGTGCCGCAGCACGGGGGCCAGCCGAGTACACACACACACACACACACACAGGCAGTGAATGGGCTATGTCTCCATGCAGGTAATGCTATCAGTTGGATGGGGAGCCCCGGCTCCCTGCCTGCATACATCACCCCCCCTCCTCCCCCCAGACCCTCCCCACTAGTTCAGGAGGATGAGCTGCTGAGCAACAACCATCTGCCTGAACACAACAACATTGTGAGTACACTTCAGCTCATCATGAGCATCACCTCCACATTTTAAATTACTTTTCAGACTTTTATCCCAAGGCCTTTTCTATTATCTTGCTCATCTTGTCACTGTCACACAGAATGTTGTTTATTTATGGGTTTTGTTTTTATCTCCATTGCTAGGGCATTTTATGTTTTTCATCATTATTTTTACTGTTTCACTGTTAGATTTTTGCAAGCCAAATACTTTGTTTCCCCCTTTGCCTTTTGGATTGGGACAACACAAAATGGAGTTTGTCTTTACAGATAAATTTGCCAAATCTTTTGATATACAGTATGTGGATAAAGTTTCCCCAATTAATCACCTACACCATTTACCTAAGATATGAGTTAGCTTTCAAAAAAACAAAAACAAAAAACCAACAAACTAGTAAAGTATATTTAAACCTTTCATGCATTGTAGTCAATGCAGTGGACAGCTTTTCAAAAGCCATTTACTAGTACATGCATGTTCTGATGGTGTGATTGCACAACAACCACTTCTGTGGACATTAGTCTGTCACCCAACACTACACCAACCATACTGCACCAGAAATTTCTGTAATTTGTTCAAATTAAATAAATAAAATTTTGACAAAAAACCCTTACTTTGCATGTCTTTAGACGTTTAAAATAAAATAAAAAAGGCTTCTTTAAAAAAAATACATAATACATATATGAAAAGGTAAAGATATTAAAGGATATTTTGGTCAAATTTTGATTAACAATCAAAGAATTTTTAATATTGTAGCAGTTTGTGAAATTCAGTGTTTTAAATGGGTTTTAGTAGAAAAAGCAATCAATCTCAGTTAAGTGCTGCTGGGAAACTAACAGTGTTTACATAGAAAGGGGAATTTTTCAAGTGGCGGGAAGCTGACTGTCAACAGTGGTGCCAGTTGACAGTCAGCTTCTGAGTGTCAAGCAGCTTTGGAAGAAAGCTGTGAACAGAGCTGGACCTTCTAGAGGATATAGCACCTGGAGTGCAGATTTTTTTAACAATGGGAGCTCAAACATTATTTTTTAAACTTTTGGGATTAAAAGATGGATTTATCTTCACCCTGACCTCTCAACTTGTCTGCAGCAGTGAGCCATCGACTGTCGACCGTCACTGTTGGGTGTTTGTAATTACTCCCTCTGTCTATGTTGAGCGCTGACTGGAGGGTAAATGTACTTTATATCATGAACATACAGAGGAGGGAGGGGAAAAGAAGAGAGACTGGAGGAAAACAGTCTCTGGAAAGTGCAGAGTTCATTCAGAGGCTGTTGAACTGAGAACAAACACACCCAGTCCCTGCTGTTGCTTTCTAGCATACAGCCAGTGTAAAGGTATGGGCCCAGTTTGTGCTTCCACGCAAGTAACACAAATATCCTTAAGCTGCAGGCTGGACACAAGGAGAAGTTATAAGAACAATTTGGCCACTATGGACTATGAAATAGCCAAATATTTTGAAACCCAAACATGACTGTGCTTTGCAGGTATATATTTTGGCAAGATGCTGAGCCCCAGAATGCTCCCTATGGCTGTTTCATCTTGTTTGAATGAGTGTGTGTATGAGTTTGTGATGAGCAGCTTGGAACTTTGTGGAGAAGCCACCTGCCAATAGAATGTAAATGTGTGTGTGTGAACAGATGCTGACTTGTGTTGTAAAGTGTCGTCAGTAGTTAGAGACTAGAAAAACACTTCATAGATGCCAATTTACCATTTAAAATGATGTTAGAATTTGGCAGATATGAAATATCTATCTACTATAAAATAGTGATTTTTTGGGATAATCGAATGCCCCTCTCCAAAGTTGGTCAGAGTGGAGGTAATGTCAGACTGAAGAGGTAAACTGAGTGTGACCTGTTGACTATTCTGTCTGATAGAAACCCCCCCAATATGTTGCATCATTAGCTGCAATACACTTCATAGAGACGTTAGTCGACATACAGAATTCAATATAATGGTTCGTTTACTTTCATAAATGGTAGCTGCTCCTCTACAAAAACCCTAATGCAGACAATTAGTTTACAAGCCTAGTAACGGCCATATAGGGGGTGGCTGCAGCTCAGGATGTAGAGTGGTCCTCTGTTTATCTGACAGTCGGTGGTTTAATCTCTGACTCCTCTGCGCTGTATGTCACGGTGTCCGCTGCAAATTACTGAGCCCCAAATTGCTCCCTGTGGCTGTTCCATTAGTGTGTGTGAATGGGTGAATACTGACTTGTGTTATAAAGCACTTTGAGTAGTTGAAAGATTACAGAAGTGCTACATAAATGCAGTCCATATCATTACCAAATATGCATGTAGGAAAATTGAAGTGCAGTGCATTACTGTGCACCAGTAACTTTTTCGTTGGGTCATATAGGCTGTCACAGGCAATTGCCATCGTCAAAAAGCGGTCTAACCTCTCATCAGGAGTCATACCATCAGTAACTTCACATTTTATTTGAAGAAAGCAGAAGTAGCTCCTGGGCAGGAGTTATCAAAGCATGTTGGCAAGCCATCAAAGATTCTGCACAGTGTTTACGATCCAATAACAGCAGTGTTTTTAGGACTGCTGAGGTCCAGATGATGGGAGAATTCTCAGGGATACAGCTTTGGTTATTTAGAACTAAAAAACTGATTTATGATATTTACCAGTAAACCTGGTAAGTGCCTGGTTAGAGATACAAAATGATTATTTAATTTCAAATTCCTCAAAATCTCTTAATAGCAGCTTTAAAGAGCTACTAAGCTTTGCAGGAACTTTTGGCCTTGATTTCAATCTTAGAGCCAACAGCTCATTTTACAACCAAAGACACTGTTAAATAAACAGGAGTTATACTTATCTATCTTATCACATTTGCTTGGAATCATAATTATTATGATCTGCTATTTAGAATCGATTCACAAATGTCAGATATCCAGTATCTAATGTAAGTCAGTAAGATGATGTTTACAGACCAAGAAAATGTATAACTCAACTACATGAATGGCAAAGCACCAGTCTACAGTCAACAGTCTACAGTACAAACACACTAGAGATATCTTTTGACACTTAACATTTATGATCTTTACAAAAAGGCAGCAGTTGCAAGAAATTTCTAAAATGACCAAGTATTTACCTTTGGAAGAAGATGAATTCAAACTTTCTATGCCATCACTCAGAGATTACAAACAGGAGAATCAATCAGCTGCAGGTAACAAGACCAGCAAACCAAAACTCACAGCAGCACCACTTTGTCTGCACTGTGCCATATTATATGTGTGTGTGTGTCAGTAAATGTGGTGGGTCACACACAGAGCTGTCAGCCAGAAGAACAGGTTTAAATCTCAGTGACTTGAAGTTGCAGGTTACCTCTGAAGAACTCAGACTCACAAAAATAAAACAAGAATCTTATTTTATGGAAATCAAGGTCTCTAATTTTGCCTCCAGCTGCTCTGCTTTAACTCTGAGATTTGCATAGTGCCATAAAGTGTTACAGAGGGGGCTCCTCCCCCTGTCCCCCGAGGTAAATAGCACAGTAACTGGTGATCATGGTGCAGCATGACTGACACAAAGACACCATTCACTCCACAACACGATGGAGCTCCAGTAAAATGATTTTTAAGCTGCTATCACACTGAATATAAAATATGCTTATTATGTTTGTGAGTTCAGATTTGACTTAGTTATGACTCAAAGATGAAGTTTAAATCCTCACACAGCATGCAGCTGATGTCCCCACCACCCTTACACTCTTCTGCTCCCCTCTGAAGAGACACCCATTGCAGTTTGAAAACATCTGCTGTGAACATTGTCTTGACACTTAAATGTCATTTTTCAAGTTTAGCCAATTTAGGTGTGTAAATGTTTCACTCTCAAACAAATGTTCCTCAGTTTATGGTCTTCATACAATTTGAGGTTATTTGGTGCGTAACAGGTGTGTGGGGAGGAGGTCAGGGTCAGACCTCAATGACAACCAAACAAATGTTTAAACTGTCCTAACTGTGTCCATTTAGTTTGTGTTTCCCAGCCCATCAGGCTTCACTCAGTCTGTGGCACACAGACAAGTCTTGGCCTGAAGTGTTTTGATTTCAGTCCTGTTGGATCATGTCTGAGTCTGCCAGCTCATAATGTGTAGACAGTAACAGACACACGGACATGCTGAATTGTGCTGTGAACACATATGTTCTGAGAGTTCCTCCTCTCGCAGCTCCTGGCTGCCCTTGTCCAACACTGACCATTAAATGTGGTCCAATTCAATCGTGGTCCTGGCTACTGTAAACCTTGGCCAGACCACAATCTACCGTGGCTGTGGCTCCCTGGCTCCCAGCATGCCTCATTGCCAGAGATAATCTGGGCTGCCAGACAAGAGGGGATTCCAACTCTCTCTCTTCCTTGGTCGCTCTCCTGCGCTAGCTCGCTCTCTCTCTTCCTCTCTCTGTGTCCGTCTGTGTCTCTCTCCCAGTGAGCGGATTAGATGAGGTGTTGGTTGGAAGCAGTGCATCAGTCAGGCTTCATTAGTATGAATTTATTCATGCCCATATGTCTCCCCCCTCTTTCTCTTACTTTCCCAAATCCTCCTCCTCCTCCCTCCTTCTTTCTTTCCTTCTGTCCTTTCCTAATTTCCTCCATACTTTTCTTCATTTACTCTTATATTCTTTTCTTTATGTCCTCAGTTCTTTCAGTCTTGCCTCCTTAAGCTTTCACTGAACCCCTCCCCCCTCCTCCCTCCCCCCATACCTTCTTCAAATCTCCTCATCCGTCCGTCACTCAGCTGCTTGTCTTGTCTTTTCTGAGCAGCTTTGGCTTGTTTCTCTAAAGTGATTTTTCCAGAATTTGAAAGGTTTCACTTCAAAAAGCTGAGTATCTGCTCCAGCAGTGGAAAAAAAATGTCACACTTAGAAACATAGATTACTGCTCTTTGTTTTAAATGTTACATTTCCCCCAAGGAATGCAATCAAATATGTAGTGAGGTGGCTTTCTAATGGGATTTCTGAATACCAGTAGCCTGCTGATTTTCTCTTTTGTACAGATAATCATTTTTGTTTTGACAAGGCTCAATGTTTTACTGACAGTATAGAGATCACACTGAGAGAACATCTGAAAGTTACATCATTTTGAGTTGGAAAAAAGGCCTTCTTTGTGAATGTATTTTAATTTACACCAGAGACGAAAACTGAAAAATGTCTTAATCAATGGAGAAAGATTGTATTGTATATCTGTGTATGATATATAAAAAATTGAAAGTATGATGTTGAGCTAGAAAATTGCAGTCAAATCTGGTTTGGCAGTTCAACACAAGTAAGTAACTTTTTCACATTTGAGTCACACTAAACTAAATATAATGAAAGTTCCACTTATTTTTATTTCCCTGTTAACCTGTTATAAATGTTATACCTGTGCATCTTTGTAATCTCCTTTCTATTCTATCTTGTATTGTGATGGACACTAATAACCAAAAAAACAAACAAACAAACAAACAAAAACACTCAGCTACTCAGCCTGAACATCCTAGCTGACTGCGAGGTCTCCACATTCAGTTAAACTGAATTAAACTGAATCACATTAGATTCAATGTAGCTCTTTCTTAATCTGGTTTGGGAAAATTCAGTTTTTACATTTTATTTTTAGTTTTTTATACTTGAACATATAGGCCCAAAAAAACATAATTTAATCTGGTATCCACATGCACCATTACCCTTTTTTTCTGGATAGTCTTTTGGGATAATGATATGATTTTAAGTGTGTATATATATTTGTATTGTCGACCTACGTGTCAGTCAGATTGCCTGGTTTATTAAACTAGGATTTGAAACAGAGATGAAAAACAAAGTGTTTAACAAGTTTTTAAAAAACCATCACATAAAGCAATTGGAGTGATCATGTTGCTCATTTGCCCATTTGCCAACATACAGTCTAGTTAAACAGAAGCTTTGATTTCCTGACCTCCCACCCCCACCCCCACCCACCCACTCACACACACAAGATTTTTTGATAACATAACACAACAAAGGATTCTAGTATGCTTGCTCTAAAAAAGTCTAACGTGATTTGTTTTCTGGAACCGGTTGGCAAATCAGACTGGAATGAATGAAGTGACTGAAGTACCCTCTTACAATGGTGTGTTCAGTTCTTTTAACACCACTCGTTGCTGTATAATTAGCTTGGCCCCTTTGTTGATCACACAACTTTCATCTTTTAGCACTTTCCTAATGTTTTTACAAAAGTGTAAGTAGCATTTAAATGGTAAGTGTGAGAAAGCTACAAGGGGGAGAAGTTGGGGGGGATTTTTAAACTTGTTAATAAGATAAGAATGCAGCTTCACTGCATTCACATATGACTTACTGTGCATTGCAGTTCAAATCAGACCACTTTAAGATGTGCTTTGGCTGATCGAGGCACATTGTGACTTATTTCTGATCTGTGTACAACTATGAATCCAATGCCATGCATTTTTCCCAATATCCAGATACAGATCACACAGAAATGCCAGGATTATATTGGATTTTTAAAGCAATGCAAAGGAATACTATTTTTCAAAAACTATATTTATTCTTATATTATGCAACTTAACATGACCATTTACAACAAACAGCAAAATTCAACATACTGCAACAGCAGTTAAAAAAAAAAAAAAGTCAAGTTCCCTTTGCTGTCTGAAAAGACTTCTCTGTCTCATACACTCCTGTTATCTTCTTGGATATATTAACAATAATCTTCAGGCTTTTTCTGTCCTCCACTAATGTGTTAGACAAGTATCAGATCAAAGGAAAGGTCACAGTAAAAATCACATCCAAGATTAACCATGCAGAGTGGAGAAAAGCTGAGGCTTAGAAAGAAGGTTTTATCTCTGCTGGCAAGTTTATATCCAATATTTTCATCTCATCTGATGTTTGTCAAACACAACAAACAATAAATAATAGGTATCAAAATCAACTCACTACTGACTAACATAATTATTGTCTAATCACCTTAAGAAAGTGAGAAGAATCTAACCAAAACCTGTTTCTGTACCCTGAGGAAAAGAAAGATAACTTCCTTGTTTACAACTTTTCCAGCTGTCACAATAGATGATGAAAAGTTAAAATCAAGTCAAAAAATCTGAGCACAGTGGCACAAGCAGGTATCAGAGGCACTAATTCAATGAAATGATTAAGAAGCATATTATAGTCAGTAGAAAGACAATAAGCTTGCATCAGCCTTGGGCTCCCCCAGATGTTGGTGCATATCATTGAGGATGAACAGCTGTGTGCCCTCAACATCCATATCACTGCAGTGCAGTGGTGGAAGAACTGCTCAGACCTTTTTACTGAAGTTAAAGTTGTATCACCACAGTGTGCTCATTATTACTGCACAGGGATTTTACAACTTAACTTTGAGCACCACACACACTTTCTACTTTTATTCAACTGTGTAGAATACTGGGCCAGGTTATTGAAATACTGTGTAAACTCACCAAAACTTCACATTTGTACACATGAAAAGATGTGCATAGGCCCCTTTGAAATGTTTTTTTGCAGCTATATAAAGCTGTGTGTACACCTGAGCATGTTTCTCAAATGCCAGTCATTGTGGAAACTGGTGCACATACACAACTTTATTTCATACTCTAAATGGAAACACTTGTTTGCATGTTGATATTGGACCTGCTTCATCACTCAATAGACCTGTTACCTATCAAGAAGAAAAAGGGCAGTTTAGCACACCAGTGAGGTCCTCCAACAGTATCAGAAAAAACCCTCTTAACATGTGACCATCACGTAGCTAAGGCTGTTTGTAGTTCCACTAATTCATCACATCTGTACACCATCACTATGGTGACATCTTAATCACAATTATTAAATGTCAGAGGTACAATAAATAATTAATATATTGAGTTAATATTGGAATATATGTAACAAAGAGCTTCACTTTTCAGGATCAAATAAAAGGATCACTAACAGGAAAATAATGGCTCCAATATAAATAATACAATTCATAAAACTGAAATTATAACATTATTATAACATAATTATATATTACATAGCCATATAATTATATTAACTATAATAAATCTATTAATAAATTATAATCTTCAATATTGAGTGGAGGGGAATGTTGGGGTGCAAATCATTTGTGCTTAGGGCTCCACAAATATGGTGACTAGACCTAGAAAAAGGGCTTCATGCATCACACATCATTTTCAGTTAGTATTAACAATTCAGAATGATCAGTTGGATCTGTGCTTATTTGTTCCTTTAAAGTCTTCCAGTGCAGTGTCTCAGAGAGATGAGTTTGAGCTGCCTTTCACCACCTTTATTTTAATTAATTAATGTGTTAATTAAGTGCCTGGATCCAAGTCTGTTTGAAATTCAGATTATAGAATACAAATGAATTCTGTTTGATCAAATTCAGTCTCAAAACCTGACATGCCATTGCAAATTGTAAAAATACAAAAATAAATAAATAAATAAATGAATGAAATAAATCTTTAGGAATTAGCTACAGTAAAAATGTGCCTGTAGTGAAGACATGAACACTGGATTTTAACATCCAAAATAAAAATTTTCAAACTTGATGTTCTATTTAAAGTCATGTGAAACAATTTGTGACTCAGCAAATGTAATTTTAATTACCTGGCATGAATATCTGCCCGGACAACTCAAAGAAATCAAATTTTCATCCTCACTAGTTACCATCTGAGAGTTCAGTGACTATTTTCAAATGTAGAAAGGTGTTGCATGGTTTACATTATTGTATAATGTGCGAACGTCTCAGCAGAGACATCCCACAATGCATTTTCTTACACTGTCTCTGTCTGTCAGGTGGTGGAAAGCGAGGAAGAGGAGGAGCTGACACAGACAGAGGAGGAAGGTGATGAAGGTGGCCAGTTTGATGTCATCCCGCTGTACTCAGAGAGGGCCACTGTCTCCAACCTCGGCTCCACCGGCACAGGGGGGGCTGCCTCCCTCACCACAGGCCCTCCTAAGCCCATACTACTGCTCCTTCTGCTTCTGTCTGCCTCTCTCAGCTGGGGGTAGAACAAAGGCTATAGAGGAGACACACACATGTACACACACACACACACACTTGCACACACACTTGCACACACACTCATATAATGGACCTACAATCCTGGACTGATGGCTGTAAAATTATAGGAAGCATTTAGTGAAGAAATGGACTTCGCATTTTGTCAGTAGCATCCCCTTGATTGCTTCCTTTCTTTTCTCCATTGAAAATGGCACTTTGTTCAACATGGTCTGACTGCAGCTGCAGTGGCGTTTCTGTACCCTGTGAGCACAGGAGACCCAGTCCTGGTAGGATATTCACATGCCGCCATCAACCCATGAGCACAATGTAGCTGTTTGTGTCATAAGGCCCAGAAAAATTCAGTTAATTTGCGTGGCTTCGTTGGTTGCAAGCATACACGTGTGAACAGGCAAAGGTGTATTAGCATGATGAAGCATTGGTTTGTAGGTAGCATATATATTGTGCCAACAGTGTGAGCTGCTGAGCAGAAAAAATTGATGTCAGTCACTTAAATTAAATTAAATTACATACCAATTCTGATAGCCAAGACATCTCTCAGATGTAAATACAGATGTCCACAACTGGTGCATAATTGCGACAAAGCAAAACTGCAGTGCTTTCACAGTTTGGTTAAACGTGTTAGGATGATTTTGTAAATACCTGAAAAAAAAAACCAAACAGCTAACTAGTAAGGCTACATTTCTATATGTGTGTTGTGCCTACAAACTCACCAACAGCGGTAAGCATTTTAGTAAAAGGTGTGAACTCTCAAGTCACAACAGCAGGACTCCATTTTTGTTCCTGCCATTCTGCTCAGCATAGAGTTTGTTCATTATTTGAGCAGAATGGCTACTTTTTGTGTAAAGTCACAAGCAGAAGGGTGAGCTTCAACAATTCAAATTGCTGGCTGTTCAGAGAACATCATCAACACAATTTTATTTTACTTACTGAAATTTATAACATAAAGAAAATCTGTACCCAAGTGTTTCAGCATGCTAATGAACCTAGCAAGGCAAGATAATAAGACTAAAGTGCACAGTCAAACATGAATTTTATTGATATAGACTTTTTTTTAAGCATTTCTACTCCAAAATCAACTAATTGCTCCAGATGCTGCAAATTTCTTAATTTGGCTTTTGGCAGTTATTTTGCTTTAAAAAGTATTTAAAACAAAATAAATACATAATGTAAGTTATAATGTAATTGGAGTGGAAGCAGATGATGGGCCAAGAAACACAACAAAACAAAGCATTTGAGTGGCGCAGAAAACTGGGTGCTATAATATGAACATACAGAAATGCCCCACTGCTGCAGTCGGACCTTGTTGTTGTTAGTTTTCTTTTGTTCAAAACTTCTTGATGGATGATGATTTGTCCCACTTGTTGTGACTTACCTGTCCATGGGTCATCCTAACAATGACTGAAGGGAGAATGGGCCTTGATATACGATGCATCAGTCAAACTTTATCATGGTGATAAATGGAGAGATCCCCTTCTCCCTGTCGCTGTCCCTTTTCTGCAGCCATGGTGAATGACAAATTACACACTTGTCTCTCATTGTTTAATGAACGTTCAAGTGCCAAGTGTGTGATGTGTGTGTTTGTTAGTGCAGGGATCAGACAGAGAGATTGCAAAGAAAATTGTTTAAAGCTTTTTGTTATAATTTGAGTCTTGCACACCCACGTCAGCATAGCCACACATATTGTAAAGTCTCATGCACACACACATACATTTGCACACATACTGCCTTTGCCTGCCATGTTTTGAGTCAATGCAGCTCTTTCTTGCTTTATTGCTCTATCCCTGTCCCTATCTCTCTCCCCGGTGACTCAGGACCGGGACCTGAGCTGCCACAGGCACCGATATGAATAAAGCCGTCATAATAAAAACAACACACCAGAAACAATATGAGCTCTAAAACGGCAGAACAAATCAAATAGCTCCCCAGCAGGCGAAAAACACGCTACTTCTGACACCGAGACACAGAGACAAAATGAAAAGAGTTTTAGAACAAGTGGGTGAGAGAGATGTATGGAGGAGAAATTAAGAAAAAAAATAAGGCCAAGTCCCTGTGTGGTCTTTGTGCGTTTGATGTTTCACTTGTTTTTAGTTGGGAGGCTGATAATCAGTCCCTGACAACATCTCTTTATCATCTGACAGGCTCCTGGGGGGGAAGGAGTGTGTGTGTGTGTGTGTGTGTGTGTGACTGTGTGTTGGTGGTGGTGGTAGTGTGGGGGGTGATATAGTGATAGAAATAGTGTGCTATAGCGAGAACAGAAAGGACCCTGGAGCACAAACATAGCAGAGAGAATCGCCCGCTCTTGATTTTCTATGTCTTATAAATCTTTTGCTGACACTAATTTTTTTTCCCCTCGTTCTTTTCCTATTTCTTGAGAGCGTGTAAAATTAACTTCCATCTGCAGGGGCGCCCGTGATGGTGGAGGGCAAGCAGAGAGAGGAGGAATAGAGGGAAAGAAGAGGAGAGGAGGGAGGGAAAAGATGCAAAAAGGATGGGGAAGACAGCAAGAGAGAGAAGAATGTGAGGAGAGAAGTGAAAAAATAGTGAGAGAAGGAAATGAAAGAGAGGGAGCAGAAAAAGAAGAGGCATAAATTAGAAAAGGAAGAGATGAGAGAGTAGGAGAAACAAACAGATGTGGAAAGCAATACTAGCAAAGAAAGGAAAGGAGTTGGAAAAGAGGAAGTTCATAAAACTATGGAGAGAAGAACAAAACAGGAGATAGAGTGGAGAGGAGGAGGGAAAAACATGAGAATACAGGAATAAAAAAGAGAGGGCAAAGCAAGAGAGAAAGAAAAGGAAGCAAATAGATGCTGAACACAACAATGAAGGAAAGAAGAAGGAGGCAGGTGGAGGAAACAAAGGATGAAGGAGTGTGAAAGCAACTACAGAAAGAAACAAAGAAGACAAGATGGAATTGAGAGGTTAGAGGGACAGAAAGAAGGAAAAAAAGAACAGGTAAGGTAACAGAATGAGGTAAAGTGGAGGAAATTAAACCATAAAATCAAAAAAGTTCTTCAAGTTCTTCTTTATGAAAAGAAGAACTACCAGGAAGTAGGAAATATAGAATAAAGGACAAGAAGGACAGGAATGAGAAATAATGTTAAAAAGAGAAATGATGGAGAAAAATAAGAGAGGAAGACAGATACTAGAAAAAATTAAGAAAACTGCAAAATTGAGAAAGAGATAAATCAGATAGAAAATTAGAAAAATAGTAAGAGAAAACTATAAGGGAGAAGAAAAAACAAAATTGAGAAAAGATGGAAGGAGGAAGAGGATTAGAAAGAGAAGGAAAAAAGGAACGAAGGAAAAAATAAAAAGGAAAAGGAGAGAACAGACAAAGGACATGAATTGGAAAAGAAAAGAAATGAGGATAGGCAGGAAGGGGAAGGAAGGGTAAAGGAGGAAGAGGAGGTTTGCTTTGTGAAGCCGCTGAGGAAACAACTTACAGCGGGAATGAAAGGATGAGAAGAGAGATAGAGGAAGGTGACAGGTCTGCAGTGTACTTTAACCTCTCCTTCTCTTTCTTCAGGCACTGCCGTTGCATGCATCTGCCGAGAAACACAAACACACACACTCTCTCTCTCTCACACTTACACACACACTCTCTCTCAAAGGTCTTTCTGTCTGAACACACCCCTCAGACAAAGCGCCTGTCAATCAGGGAACAGAGATAAGAGACAAAGTAAAGATCTGTTGGCTCACCTGAGATACCCCTTTAAACATTTAGCTGGCTGACCAGTCAAAACTGATGCTCTGTGAGGAGTTTGCACAAACAGGCAATCAGGCTCTGTAATCTAACAGATCAGTAATCAGTATTACAATGAAACATTTATTCATTGTAATGACTGCAAATCTTTCCATGAAGTGTTTTCATTAAGCGTCGTGAGGAGTCATCAGAGAGATGCAGGTCATGTCAACTTTGTGAAAGTTAACAGTCTGTTTTACACAGAGATCACACAATACTGCTACAACCACCACTCTTTTTTTATGTCAGCTTTGCTTTTTCTACCAAACAATGGTCGCATAATACCTTCCAACCATATCAATTAAGATAATGTAATGGCTTTCTTGGGGCAAAAAGGAAATGACAAATGTGACATGTAAGTGTCTAGTGGGATGTTTTATATATGTGCCAGGTATCACTTTCTAAGTAGTAACATGGCAGTAAGACTCCTTCCCTGTCCCTGTTTACGCAGTTTGAGCTTGTTCTCTGCTTATTAATAAGCTTCTGGATCTCTGCCGACAATTTTGCTGTTGGTCTTCTTTGAGTTAGCTGCTAACTGCTGTGAGGCGGTTTTTAAATTTCTCGGTGGTGGGTCCCACATATTACACTTATCAAAATTATCCATAATTTACACAAACATCGATTCAACTCTGTTGTGATCTCTTCTGATGGCTTGGAGGTGGCACATCAATAGCCACCCCCCCACCCCACCTTTTTTTTTTTTTTTACACGGAACAACATGGAATAATGTCCCAATGTACCCTGCCTTAGATTGTTAAAATGGGCTATGAAAATTCCTTATGTACTTTGAAAACAACTGACTTTATTGTCCAATTCAGATATTAAAAGGATGAGGTAAATCTTTTACTTTTTTAAAAAACACACACCCACAGTAAAGTGTCAACCATCATGTAATATATGCATATCAAAGCCTGATATTTCCATAGGCAGGAGTCAAAATGGACCACAGACTCCTTTCATGGTTCGTTTTCTTGGACAGTTTTTAGATTGAGTGAATAGTACATGAAGATAGGGGTTTGAAAAGTGAAGCCAATGCAGTAGTGCCTTAAATCTTCTTTCCTTATAAAGGCCAGCAGGAGGTTACCCTCTGTTTTCATATTGAAGCCCAGTTGTATGTAAGCTTTAAAGGAAATGACCCTACTTCTCACTTGATTTATTACTTCAGTAAAAAACAGTGTCCTGATGACATTATGAAAGTAAGTGGCTTTTCGAATCTTTAAAAATCAGCATGATGTTCATTTTGCAAGTTAAAGTCTAATTTAGAATAAAAAGTGTAAAAATGTAGTGCCCTATAGGACCTTTCTAACTTGTGACTGATGAGTTGTGATTGCCTTTGACCGCATGTCTTTGGGTTTTCAATCATGTCTAATCAGAGCAGAGGCAGCTCCCCAGATCCACTGTCTCATCTGAAAATGGTCTTTTCTGGTTCTAAGAAAATCTAGATTGCCATAATTCCAAACTTTGGGTTTTAAAGCTGTTGCTAAAAAAAGCAGCTAACCCTATCCCTACCATAGTTAGCTAGCTTATGAGTCACTCCATCACCAAGATTAAAGCCCTACCTATTCTTTGTGACCAGGGGTTAAGGGGATTTAAACAAGTTCTCCAATAAAGTTGTTTTGCGTTGTAAACTGGTAAAAAAATAACTTCAACAGCTGATATTTTATGTTTTGAGAATTTTTGAAGATCAAGTCACAATTTTAAATTCTGGTTTAGAAAAAATATGAGTGCACAAGGAGAATGAACACAGTGGAGACTATTTCAGGTTGTCAACTAAAGTTTTGCTACACTTCTTGCAGCATTAATACATGCTTCATGTCTGCTGCTACACTGCTCCCCTTAAAGCTATGCTGACACCTACTACTACTGCTGCTGTTCATACTGCATTTCAGAAACTACACCCTTATCCCAGTATCCACCTGTAGGCTCTGAGCCTGTACTCCCATTAGAGTGCGTGTCTACTGGCTGAGCTTGATGTTTCCTTGTAGCAGCTGACAAGGTCAGAGTCCAGAGTTTAACTGTCAACCAGTTACAAACTCCACATCTCCATTATATTCCATTCCATGTGGGCTGGCTGATTGAGCCCACTGAGGTCAATTACAGTGCCAGTGTCAAGGGCAGTAACAGTTTGATTATAATGGGATGTGTCTAGTGGCTGCTGTGCTTTTGTAACAACAAGGCAATTTTTTTTTTTAAATTTGACAAAAATGAGCAAATACTATAAAGTAATTCACTGCAAAAGGCAATGAGCAGTTTCCCTTCTCTCCCTTCATCCCAAGCATTACATAGAATTAGCTAGCCAGGTCAGACCCCTCCAACAGCCCCCCACCTCACCACCACCCAAGAGTGGGGGTTAATTGAGGTCAGCAGGGGAGGGCGGGCATCTGATTGACGTGGCCGGCGGGGGCCTCACTGATGGCCTTTTACCAGGCCCCGTTGTTCATTTTAATTGTTGTCTCTGCTGTTTGTCGTCAGGACCGACACTCTGTGGCAGGACGACAAGAGGGATGGACAGAGGAAGAAAGAGAGACAGAGGTGGGAGAGAGAGAGGAGGGAGTGGACATCGGTGATTTACATTAATATGTACTGAAATAAACAAGCGGAGAAGCCATGCGTTAAATCAACTCAGAGAGAGAGAGATAGAGAAAGAAAGCCTCCAGGGTGAGAGAGGAATAGAGAAGGAGGATGTGTGAATGTGTGTGTGTGTGTGCTTGGAAAGAAGCGTTCTATTTATTGTTCTATTACCGTGCAGTAGATTTACACGCACAAAAGCGCGCGCAAACACACATTCATACACACCATGTCAGATTTGAGAGCCTAGTGTGTCTGCTTTTTCTCTCCAGTATTTTAGTATTCTAATCCATCATTGGCCTGACATGGGGATGCTGTCTCTCTCTTTTTTCTTTCCCTCTATGTCTCTCTCTCCATGCTACTGCACATACACGGCATCCAAACGGAAGATAAAGCAGAGCAGGGGGAAAAACAAACTCCACAGCAGGGAGAGCTTTATCCTGAGAGATAAAGAGGCGGAATAAAGTGGCGACAGAGAGATAAAGAGGAAGTTGAAGAGATGGAATGAGAGAGAAAAAGGGAGGATGGAGTCAGAGAAAAAAGAGAGGAGGAAGGGGATGGAAATGGAAGAGGGAAAAAGCAGGGAACGAGAGGAAAATGAAGGCAGATAGAAGAGAAGGATGAAGGGTTGCTGAAATGGGTGAGAGAGAGCAAGAGATAGAAACAGAAAGAGAGAGACAGATGTGTGTGTGTGTGTGCGTGCGTGCGTGCGTGCATGTGTGTGTGTGTGTGTTGCAGCATGTCGCGGCTGAGGCCTGAACCTCCCTGCTCCATTTCACACTCTGTAGGTCCTGACGCATCGGAGCTCAAAGACACACATACAAACACACATAGAAACACACAGGCTCTGTCCTTCTTTTTCTATTTGAAATTCACAAACACACACACTCGTTCGCCACCATTTCTCAGTCATGCACGCAGATAAACAAAGATGCTCAAATACACAGTCACAGTCGCTAAACTGAAATTCCTGCAGCTTTTGCCCTTGAATCTCTCTGCTTCTTTGATCCCTGCTTTCAATCTATTACATTGGGTTCAAGAAATATTAAAGGAAAGTTTCCCATGAAAATATTTCAATGTTTTTTTTTTTTTTTAAAAAAACAGCTCTGGTGATATTGGATTATATATTGCAGTATGTACTTTGATGCTTCGTCACACAGCTGCTATTTTACACCACTGACCAATTCTGATACACAGAAAAATCTGTCAGAGAAGCACAGAGCAAGTACCCCATCATATCAAGAAGCTAGAGTTTTTTATTATTATTTATTATTAAAATTCTGAATTGATTGTAATTTATTTTTTGCCATTTCATGTTAACTGACCCCTTAAAAATTATTGATGTTCACATTAGAAGTTTATTATTTTCATTATACATGAAGGATGTGCTTTATATTGTAACCTATGTACACTGACATGTAGTCATTCAGACTTACATGACAGGATATTCATTCAAGATTTTGTGTCTATCGACATGTTTAGCCTAGCTTAGTATTAACAAAACTGGAAGCAATGGACAACCACCAGCTTAACTTCATTAAAATAAAAATCAAAAACAAAACAAAGCTTTGAAGAAGTGCACATTTTTACCCATCATTAAATGCGTCATTTGAATTCTCAAGCTGTCTCAATAGACCTGCTCTAACTGAGGATTTTCACACCTTCTACAGCTAAGCAAAGATGCTAGCTTGTTTGATAAGCAGTCATTGCCAAGAGTTTCATGAACAAAATACAAAATGATAAAAAAAAACAGTTCTTGAATAATTTAAGGGTTTGTTTTTACACTTATTTTTAAGGTAGGCTATTTTCCTTGGCTTCCGGTGTTTTTGCTAAGCTACACTAAACACTTCTGAACCTACTGTAAATGCAAGGATTAAGGTGAAATCCATCTAAGTAAAAATAACTACAAAATGTTGGTATTGCTTTAACACAAAATACTGGTGCCCCTGAAACAGCATGCAGCAGTCAAAATTGCCCCTTAAAGTCATGCTAGTTTAATTCACTGAAGTGAGAAAATGTAACTTGTGCAACAGTGGCAGCTTTTGTTCAAATTGGCTAACACCCATGGGATAATGTCCAATTTTAAAACATTGTGTTACAGAGCACACTCAGAGAAGAGTCATAGAGACTAACTGACTCACATCAGTTACACAGCAATATCTATGTAATTAATGCTAATGGTAGCTGACATCAGCCACCATAAGCTACTTTTCATATCAGACCAAGTAAGGGTGTGGCAACAAATACTACTGAGTGTGTTTTGAACTGAGCAAGGGTGCAGTTCACTTCTTGGAGTTAAATTTGTGTATGATGTATGATGGAGGATGTGTTAAACCCTCTTTCAAAAGTGACATAGTTTCCCCTCTTAGGGTGGATGACATAGCTTTGGACATTTGTCACCAAACAATTAAAATTCATTTAGTGGTGATTGGGATCCTCGAGTAACTTCTGTCATTTCAACCTGGAAGTTAACACCACACTTTCAAAGCAATATCCACTTGAGGTACCACTAAATCCAAGTAAAGGTTTAAAATTCTGAAACCCCCTGAACAAAGAAAACCTCTCACTTGTTTACAAACTAGTGTTAAGTTTAAATCAGCAGTTTCTGTCAACCAGTCTTGCACTTTTTAATTTAACTGTGTCATTATGTGTAATAGGAAATTATGTGGAAAATCTTCTTATTAGACACTTTATTAGCATTGATTTGAATAATTTCACTGAATTCCAAGGACCATGCAAGACTCTTATCCTGTTTATTTAGTATTCAGTTGTGCAATTGTTTAATATTTATACATACTGACTAGGATCATTTCTGTACAATTAAATATCCAGTGAATGAATTGTTTGGGAGTTCCTGAAGGCTCCTATAGGGTCACCCAGGTATCCCCCCCATGGCCTCATGGGACTTCCTGGACTCTTGAGAACCAATTTACCCCACTGCACATGAGAAAAATGATTCAGATGTGTATCTGAAGAGATTTTGTCTTTTTCTGAATGTTTTTTTTTCCCAAGCCAACACAGATGCACAATCTTGTCAGTGTCGGCATGTGTCGCCATGGTAACCTTGGTCTCACCTAGGTCGCTGCACCCTGGGTGATCCCAAAAGGTAAATGGAGCTGAATGATCTTCGGAAGTCGGTTCTTTTCAATACACCAACACCTGGCGAGGGCACGGCGGCCATTTTGATGCTGTTTTCCCCCTGCTTGACTGACTGACTGAACTCCCCCTCCTCCCTACTCCCCCACCTCTTATCCCGGCAGGTGCCTGGCTGAATGGGACATCATTGCCATGGAGATTGAGGCGATGACACTCGCACACACACACAGAGTCATGGACTCGGAAATGAGACTGGCTTTCATGAGCGAGCGGCTGCACAGTCTGACTCGATGAAAAGTTGTCTCTCTAAAAGGAAGACAGCCGCGCAGATTGAGCTGTCATTTGAAGGGAACTCTGCTCTGCTCTTTCATCCCTCTGTGTGGAAACGGACGGATCTCTCTTTTTCTTTCATTCTGTCAAATGTAAACCTTTCCTTTGGGTAATTCCAAACTAAAGCCTAGGCTCGGGAGACAAGCAGGTGGAGATAAATGTACTCCATTTAAAGAACATTGAGTGAGGCTGAAAACACTCCCATCAACCCCCACCTCTTCCCACCCTGCTTCCTGTCTAAAGCATGTCAGTGTACAGTGCCAGAGTGAGGGAGCCACATCACCACAGGGCTTTCCCTTCTCTTTCCCATTTTTGGTGTGTGATCCATCTTAACGCTCCTTGGTCCTGTGCTTTCCGCCTGTTGGATTGTTGGTGAAACTGACTGTTTCTTGGACACATGAACTCCAACAGGGCTCTCCTGTACACAAATAATGAAAAAAAAGCAGTAAACATTGACTTGCATCAATAAAGATCGATGGTTGATTGGTTTTAAACTGTGTTGGTGAAAAACTATGTATCTCTGGGGGGCATATATGCAGCCCCGCATGAAGTATTTCTATTTATGATTCATTCGTTGACATTTTGCCCTGCTGAATGTGCCCTCGAGGGGATCTGAAACACTCCATGCCTCTGCTGTGTTCACCTGTGAATAATAAAATAAATGTACAAGCTGACATTTCCTTACTTTGACTTCCAGTGTGTCTGTTCTTCTCTAATGACTTCTTATGCTGAAGACTTTGCAATGCAAGTTCATGTGTCTTTTTGTTGTTATTTTTGCACTTTGGGTTTTAAAGTGAGGCTTAAGTGTGATTTAGCTTTGTAACTATTTCAGATGAACAGTGTGGGAATTTCACATCTTTTACACAGCACACTGCTTTGAACTTCACTTCCAAAGACTATTTTTTTATTTTCAGAATTGTAGTTGTCAGTAACCAACAGTGACACAAGTGACATCACTTGAGGATATTTGTCAGTAGGGTAAGGTGCTGCTAAAATATTTTGGGCAAATATCAGAAAGGGATTGTGCTACGAAAACTAATATGAATTCTTTCATAAAAAATAATTAAAAAAAACATGTCCTTCAGTGTTTATCTAATGAAATCATCACTCTCATTTATCAACTTCAAGCTTAAAATGAGTCAGTGGTTTAACATCATAGTCCTTGTTTAGTTTCAAATCCAGTGAGTGCAGAGCCAGTACAAACAATAGTTACAATCCAAACATGTTTAAAAACCTTTTACTTCCATTTTATTTCATTTTGGATTACTTTTAGGTCTGTATGAGTTTCTATCTACACACCCAATTCTGCTCTTGCTCTATGCTTTACACAAAAATATAAATAACTTTATTAGTTTATCAAGACAAAAGCTGTAACAATCAGAATTACTGACCTGTGATCAAACAGGAAGCAACACAAGTCCATTCATGCAGGTTGGCTGACATGATACCATGGAAGCTGTTATAAAGGCTTCATTGGTCAAATTGATCTCAGTTCTACAAAATATTCTAGTGTTTTCATGTCACTGTTCTGATCTTATGGCCTGCAACTTTTTTTAGATCATTCTGACTGCTCTCATCAATCTTGTTTCTAGCAGCAGCAGGCAGCTGTTTTAAGTGAAAAACCTGCTGTACACGAACTTCTCAGCAGCAAACAGCACACAGACGTTGCTAGAAACTGGTTTTTGAATGAAGTCAAGCATTTGGAGGCTAAAGACTGATTTTTTTTGTGAGTTCATAAAGACTTAAGCAGGGAGTAATACTGGATTTACAATAATTGGAAACACATTTCTAACTGAATGTTTAAGTTACTCTGTGTCTGTAGTGTTTTAGTATGGTTACATGATTAATAACATGGATGTTTAAATACATTAACATTTGCTATCTACTTCATCATACAATCTTTATAGGATAACGACATGTTTTTTTTGTATTCACTTCTTATTATTGTGATGCCAAAGCAAATTAATGTTTTACAGTATAAACAACATATGTTACACAATTCCTTTTGAAAAAACTTATATCTCTACGTTGTGGTGATTGTAATCCTTTCCAATGAAAAATGGCCTCTATAATCTAAAAATCACTGTTAGCTTTCAGTCCCCTAGAACATTGCTGTTTTTCTTACCATTTAGTTTTACCTTAGTTAGGCTACACTAATGTTTGTTGCCATGAAATGAGAATAATTCAATTCAATTCAATTTTATTTATATAGCGTCAAATCACAACAAAGTTGTCTCAAGACACTTTACATATAGAG
>JAPZDV010000026.1:1567020-1578807 GCA_029814665.1 Acanthurus lineatus
AAGGCACAGCTAAGATCAGCAATCCTGGCGCGACCTCAGTCCATGGGTATCTGCGAGATGAGAAAGCACAAAGACTCCGGGGAAGGTGGCAAGTTAGTAAAAGACATGAGTATTGCAAGAATGCAGAACATATAGGGAGAGAGATGAAAGAGAGGAGCTCAGTGTGTCATGGAGTCTTCCAGCAACCTAAGCCTATTTAGCAGCATAACTAGGGGCTGGTCCAGACGAGCCTTAGCCAGCTCTAACTATAAGCTTTATCAAAAAGGAAGGTTTTATGCCTACTCTTAAATGTGGCTTGTTTATTATTTATTTTTTTAATGTGTTGTGGTAATTTAAGTTTTGAGAACATTTGCCCCCCTCTTCCAAAAAAGAAGGAAGAGTTCATGGATATGTTGGATTATAATTATAACTTATAGAACAATGGAATTCAGAATCATGAGAAAAAAGTTTTAAAAAAATAAACACGTAACAACAAAAACATCAAAACCCTTTTCTGAGGTCAGTAAAACTTTAGGTTTATGCAACACTCAACTGGAGGAATGTTCTTCAGACACAAATTCCTTTTAATGTGTTCAGTATCAGTGAATTTTTTGATAAACTTATAGCCAACATTTCTTTTTTTAGCTTTGGTAATTTAACTTTTGAGGTGATTACAGAAAATGAGAGATGATGGGAAATAATCTCATACTTGTTTCATAATAGAATAACTCTACTAAATCTAAATGGATCAAATTTGGCACAAGCCGCCTTTTGTCCTCATTAAATATTCTGTTAGCTCAAATTAAAACACATCCGTGTTTGTTGGTGGCAATTTCAATTTAGTAAATGATGCCTCAGTAGAGAGATCTGGTCACTCTTTATAAGCTGATAAATTCCTATCTAAAGTCTTCAGAGAATTACTAGATATGCAGTCATTAACTGATGTGTCATCTAATGAACACACACTCAGAAGTGTTTACAATATAATGGAAGATACAAAATTCTCACTAAAGAGTTCATCACCCTCAGCTGCCAGTCTTTTTATTGGAAAGCATTGTGACACCACTGTCATAGTATCATCATTTTAGACATGACTCAGTCTCGTGATTAGCTTGTAAGACTATCAAAAGAAAATGTGAATCAAAATGGTGGAGCTTCAGTAACTATCTGTTACTGGATAACAAATGTGTCAGTTTAATACGACAAAATATAAAAAATAATATTGAATATAATATGACTCTTTCATATTCCCATTCAGACAGTCTGAGAGGCCTTTAAGGAAACATGTAGGGCTCAGACCATTAGCTTTTGATCATATTAGATCATTGAAGAACAGCTTGAGGTAAGCTTATTTTTTTTAACCAAACTAAAAGATCTAACATTGAGACATGACAGTTCCAAGTAGTAGTTTTCTGAAAGAGAAACTTATTAGACAAAAGCAATAATGCAAGACTCTACTTTTGAACTTTGTAAATAAAGTAAAAGAAAAAAACATAATGAATATGGACAGAGAGTCAGGTAAAATGCCTCTAAAAACATACTTAGAATGAAGCACTCACAGTCAGTGCTTTGGGGAAAGGAGTGGTATCACCATAATGGATCATGATGCTATGATTACTACCAGTAGGAGCTTTTTTTCATGGCTGTAATATTCCAAATATAACATAGAACAGCAAGAGGTAGATGATATCCTAATGAATTTGGTTGTCAATGGACAACTACATAATAGGGACAGTCTTGATGCCCCACTTTTAGAGTTAAAGATTTACAACTTTATTAATTGTTAAGTGATGGTGAGTCCCCAGGAGGAGTCGGTTACACCATGCAAAGGTTTTTAATAATCCCACCTTGTTTCTAATGATAATGTAATACAGAAACATCTATGCCACAAACAACCTTTGTTATATCAATTTGGCCCAAACCCAGGAAAGATGTTAACAACTACAGGCTTTTAAGTTAGCTGGAAAGTAATTACAAACTTTTTTATAAAAAAAAATATTTCAGTTATTCTAGCTCAGCAAGATTGAGCAAAATTTATCCCAGGGTGACTTCTATCCACATAAGGAGGTTACTGCAAATTATGTATATGGTCTGCTATTTGTAACATCAAGTGGTGACACTGGATACAGACAAAACCTTTTGCCAGTCAAAGTGGCCAAACCTGTGTCGTATTCTATTCTGGAACAATTTTGGTTTTGCTTACAATGGATCAGATCGCTGTAACATAAAACTGCTTTATCCATTAAGAGCAATGGCCTCACTTCAGCACCTTTTCAGCACCTTTTCAGCTTACCGCTACACCAGACATGGCTGCCTGTTGCCATACTGTTTATTTTATGCAGTCTGAAGAAACAGGGATATTACTGCTGATTTTAAACAGCGTATGTATTGAGATGATTTACTATCCTTCGAACTCCAGAATGTATTCTGCCTTGGGAAGAGAGGTGCAGCAAAGCCCACAAGAGGAAAAGTTCACAGTATGACACCTTAATCATCAACAACAAGGCTGGCAAACATGTCTACTTTCAGTTAAGGTGGGATGTCGAGGCTTTCCGGCACAGTGAGTGTGGCGGATGTTCACTGCTGCAGGGGTGTCAGGGCGAGCACGGAGAACAGCAATGCAGAAGATCTGCAGAGTGAGCATCCTCTTTGCTGTGAATGAGGGGAGAGTGGTGGATGGAGACCCACCACCAACATGCAGTGACTGATCACCACTGCGGAACCCCTACCTTGAAAGTATATCGAGTAAGGGGTTGAAACACTCAATGACAGATGGCCTCAGCTGAGAACATGGGCAGTGTAGCAGCTTAACATCCGCACCTGTTATAACATACATACTAATGATTAAACCATTTTGTTGTTTCTCAGGCGATAAAACAAATTTAACCAAAAGTGAAACCTTCTTTTGATCAATCTACATACATTTCTGATCTAAGATTAGCTTCTTTCCAATTTGGAAAGCAGTGTGAATAAAAATTTGAGTGTTTGATCAGGTCATAAATTGATAAAATATTAAATTTCAATACACATCTTTATTATATTCTAAAAAGAAAGATCTTAGGAGATGTTTTACTGGCCTTTCTCTTTGCAGTGAAGGGCTGAAATGCTGAAGATAAACATTCTGTCACCTTTAACTGTTTTTTTTCCTTTGTTCCTTTGCAAATTTGAAAGCCTTTGTCAATAATATTAAAAAAAGTTAAGAAATTACACTCTGTGATAATTCAAACATTAATTGTGATGCACCAGTACTCTATAACTCCCTCTTATGCTTTGTGCTGTTGTGTTGTGTTTGATTTTTGTATGTCTATCTTGTATACATATGAAAGTGTAAATAAAAATATCTGTTGCTTTGAACATGCTAGGCCACGCTTGAAGCATACAGATGGATGACAAGGAGTAAACATTCCTATGCATCTGCAAAAGTCTGCATTAATCATGTCTGCAAACAACAGGATGATATTCGCACTCACTGGGGAGGACATTTGCTCGAACATATGGCCACAGTAATAGGCATGCACATACATAATGAGTCACACGTACTACATGCAGGGATCTCTATAATTTGAATCGACTTTACAGGCAGATTGATTTTCCTTCAGGCAGTAGTTTTAAGTACAGGACAGATTGCAAACCACACAAATGGCCTGATACAGCAGGATTCAAGCCTCAGTAACAATACCTTGATTCCCGCATTCAACTCACAAAAAAGTCTGCCTGTGAGAAACTCAGAAAAAAACATTACTGAGCTCTTCTCACAGGCTCAATCCAATGCCACACAGTAGTTTTCCTTTTGCTTTCACTTTACCGGAACCTGCATGTTAGCCTTCACCTGATGTAGTAAATAAATCAAATTCAATAAAAATACTTTCAAATTGGATAAGTGTTAACTCCTGTCTGCTCTTCATCTCATCATCGGGCTTGCCATGAGAATTACTCCTGTCAAACTGTGATGAGAATGAGTCCAAGGGTGTTTTTAATAGAGCCTGTCAGTGTGGGACTGATGAAAACACACTGATATCTAAAAACTCATTTGATGGTGGCACAAAAGAAACAAGCACACATACACACACAGGCACACAAACACTGTCAGAAAGATTATTGTATCACTATACTTGCAGGGTCTTGCCATTGATCATATTCATTTTCTTCTCTCTAAACTACCTTTAGCTTTCTTTTTCAAAGAGGAAATATTCCAAGATTTCTTTGATAAATTCTCAAGTTGAATACATAAGCATTAAAACACAGCTTTGCTCACTTTAGTACACTTTAAATAAATATGTGGATACAGTCTTACCTGGTCTGGTATTAGCACTCGCTAGCTATTCTCATGTATTTTGTATTTACTATTATGCAGTAAAAATCACTTGTGACTACAGTGAAGGTTACATGGCTTGCATTTGAATGCATTCTAATTCAGAAATTAGCACAAAGCTGTCTGTATGACCTCTTTCACTATCAGATACTAAATTTAGGCAATTAACACTCTTGTGTATCCTTAAATTTTGTGTATTTACATTTATATATAGGTCTATGTAAATAATGTGTGCATGTATATTGTACATAGAATGCACATATTTTACAAAAATTGTATTTACAGTGAATTTATACTTTTTTAAACGTTAAGAAGTGCTTTTTGAGACACATTTAAGAATTAATCTTCATGTAACTCTGAGCAGGTCTATCAGTGTACATGTTTGATTGACTGCTGGAAAGACAGAACACAGAGAGAACGATGGAAATAAACTTTCAATTCAGTCTGAAACTTTTAAACTATGCACAGACAATGTTTGGTTAGCTGTGGTGTTGAACTATAAGGTGCTGTTTTTTGAGCTGTTTAACAGATAAGAGCACTTATCCCTATGGTTGTTTGTTCAGCAGCATGTTTAGCAGATTAAGGTGCAACACAAGATGTTTGCTCATACTCGTAGATAAGGAGGATACATGGGCTCTGACGGTGATCTGGGTTGGGGTTTTAGTGTGTCTGGTTGCTGTTTCACTGTTACTACCATCTACTAGCAATAAAATGTGAATAAAACTATTTTATTAACTTGATTGTCGGTGGCAGTGTTTGGCTGATTAATACAAAGACACAGGATAACCTCTAATGACACAAAAAATGACAGGACTATGTAATAAATAACACAAAATGTATGCTCTACCATCAAAAACAACATACATTTTATTAACACCTTTTTTAGAAATTACATTGAAGATCCTTGGTTAGTCTTGTGTATGTGGTATGAATTGTTTAATCTACAGAAAACTGTCTTTATGTGCTACAATGCACTGACTCCAGAGATAGTGACCTCATCCTCCGTTAATTCCCATTAGTGACATTAAGCAGCGGTAGTCTCACAATAAAAGCAAAACAGTAACAAATGTTCTGTCTCATCAAAAGATAATTAATTTAAAGAGCTGTGGCGATTCTTCTGCACAATGACACTGGTGTCCAACTTTGTTAGTTGGCTCCACTCTGCTCTAATAGAGTTCTGCTTTTTACAGGAAAGAAAAAAGGAGTGATATGATTGGTCATCACCACACCAGCTGTTAATGTATTCTGACTAATCTCATGCTGTTTGCAACTCTGCTGCAGTTACGCTGTGCACCTCAGGCCACAAAAATTACCACAAATCACTCGCCACACCCTGTGCTTTTGTGCTGTGCGCCATTGATTCACAATGATAGAGCCCCAGGTGTTTGGAGGAGCAAAGATAAAAACTTTCATAAAGCGGGTTTTGGTTGAATCACTATTGTGTTGTAGCTGTTTGTGATTGAATGATACAAGCTGAGCATTTATTTTTATGTAATGGATTATTAACTTAACTTTAATGCCAAATTTAAGTCCAAATGCCAAACTAGCTTATTTTAACATCAGGTTTATAAACTGTCATTTCATAGGTTGAAAACAAGAACAGTCCTCACAAATACAGTAGTGTCTGGAAAAAAAAACACACACATGCACATACACACAGATCTCCCTGTGAGGTCCATTCTGAGGCCTATTAAATAATCAGACGGGTTTCTTCCCCACTGGCAAAAATCAGAACCAATCGGCTGCTCCTCAGCAAACTGCTGTGTGTAGTTTTTGTGTGTGTGTGTGTGTGTGTGTGACTGTGTGAGCAAGACAGAAAGAGAGAGGGCTCGTACATAAACACAGGCAAGATTCTTAATATGTCAGTGTGTAGGTGTGCACGTGCAAATACAGGCATCTATGTTGTTTGCCTGTATGTGTGTGTCTGTGCTTGTGTGTGTGCTTGTGTGTGTGTGTGTGTACTGCATCTCCTCCAGTGATGCCATTCCATCTCCAAGGAGCAGCTCCAGAATTAGCGCTGAGTATTTTCAGCCTCCATGGCTCATCTCTCACCAATAACCCTGTTTGAATTCAGGCCTCAGCTTCACTTTACCTCCAAATCCACCTCCATTCCTTTGATCTCATATCACCGATCCCCCCCTCACACACATACACACTCACACACACCTCCAGCTCATTCTCATTGTACACTTAGAAACTCACTCTTTCAATCCATTCTGTCTCCACTTTTCCCCTTACATAGCTTGACTGATGATCTTATTTTTTGAAGGTTGACATTGTTTCTTCGACACTCAACCCACAAAAATCAATGTATGTGAAATAACACAAAACAAGGTGCTGGGATTAAAGATCAAGTCAACTAAAGGATAAGAAAGATCAATATAGATCCTGGTCTTGGAACAGTTGACCGTCTTTTACCTTTATAAAGTCACTGTATAAGTGATAAGAAATGAGAAAAATAAGCTCATCATTCTACATTATCATTTAGACCAGGTGAAGTCTGAGACCTTGGAGAAGAGGTCCCAAAACCTTTTGAGACCCAAAAGAGAAATCTGGTGTTCTCTCCACACTCAAACTTACAAAAACACATTGTGAACTGCCAAAATATCTATATTTGTAAAGCTTAGACAAAGAACACAATTTGATTTGATTATTTGATTAAGAAAATGAATACATATCAGCATTGTTATGTAACAGATAAAAACTGGTCCATGACCCATTTATGTCCTGACACAAAGTTTGGGAATCAGTGCCTTAGAGTGACTCTGCAACATCTGCCTATGGTCACTACTATGTATAAGGTTAGATTGACATTATGGTAAATAAAGTAAGGCTAAGCTATGTAAAGGGTTAGGAAACTATAATATTTAGCAAAGGTTAAGACACAAACTTGAGTCTTTAAAAACTTCTTGTAAATGGTTTTGAAGAGAATCTCTGAAGATAGAAGGTAGATGTGTTGATGGGAAGATTTCATTGGCGCATTCTGATGATGATGGTGATAAAGGTGATGACGGAGTTCTGCTGGTTTCAAACTTAACCTCCACTGAGCACTGGGGTGTTTTTCAGCTAGTGTAAAAAAGTTGAGATGAGGGCGGGCAGCTTTATTTCTGAGGCAGTTAGAAGCAAGCTCTTATCGCTCCAACACATTGGGTCATTCAACATGTCATTCAAACATGTCAAAAGGCAAAGTTGTTTATACCTGTTCTAAATGGCCACAGTGGGAGGAAAGAACCAAACATCAAAGCTTTCTCTCCGACTGCTAAAGGACTAAAGGGCTTTTTTTATTTTTCTCTCTAACAGGGATAAGGTGACAATGTTTAGGCTGCATTGAATGGTCATACCAGCTGCTGTTTAAAGTTAAGTTAAAGGTTAGTTAAGGTTCCAGGAAAGATAAAAAAGCAAGCAAAATCTTTATTTTGACTGGAAAACTGGAAGTTCATAACCAAAATTCAGGATTGTTAACAACATGTACCATTAAATATTATACTATTATACTATTACTATTACTTATTTGTTGATGCCTTATATTACAAATATACTGCATCACACTAACAGTGCCAGGGAGGAATAAATTGTCTAAGATCTGATTGAAAAAAAAAGCTTTATCAGTTAGCTATCTCTTTCACTCTTTTACACTTGTATTTATCTCCTTTGTTCTTCCTCGTCTACTTGTCTATTTTAATTCTTCTTTTATTGCTATCATCTGCTCAAACAGAAATGATTCTTCAGAGCTCTGATGCTCAAATGCAGAGCGAGAGATGGTGAGCAAGAGGAGGATGAGTAGTAGGCGGAGGAAACAAAGTAAAGCTTTTAATCTGTAAATGGAGAAGGGTAATGGTCATTTAAGCATTAAGATATCCCCCCTGTCTGTCTGCTCTGTTTGCGTCTCCTTAATGCTCCTTAAACATTTATGAAGGCTGATAACAAAGAAAGACCGTAGCTACGCAGAGTAATCAAATCACTGCTGGTTATAGGGCTTTACTGGGAAGAGAGAAGGAGGGGGGCAAAAGAGTGAGAGAGAGAAGCGGGAGAGGCAGGGAATTAAGGGGAGAACACAAAGTGACAGCATGAGAAATAGAGACAGAAAGGAGAGAGAACAAAATATATGTTAGCTCTTAAAATAGTCATCTTTAAATGTGCAAATAAACTCCAGTGTGTTGCTGTCAAAGACAATATACCACTATGTATATTACACTTTCCCTAAGCATATTTCTTTGTCTCCCTCACTGCCCAGACATATATTAACACAAGCAAAAAGACTCACGAAACACACAGACACACTCATTCATGCATATATATGGCCATAACATGCAAATTAGTTAGACAAGGTTAATGGATTTGTCAATAGTTGTGTTCCAAATAAAGGGCTCCAATACTGTTTTTCTTTACACTATTTGTGAGGGACAACTTGCTAGCTACTGCAACTTCTTGTAGCTTTTGCTTGGCTTACCAAGCTAGTAGGAAGAAGAAGAGGCAGAGCAGGATGATCTCTAAATTTCTTGGGAAAATTTCTCTCTTAAATATATGGCCATGCTGTGTGTAGCTGAGATCTGATCACAACACAAGCCTGACCACGTCCAACTGTGGTCTGGCTAATCAAATCAAATTCTGATCCCAATACGTCTATCCCAGTGCCTTGGCATTAGCTAGTAACACACAGATTGATCCCAAAGTATTGATATTTCCAATCCCAGTGTTTCTTGCTCCTTAATCAATTCTCATATAAAAAGATCGATTTTTAAACTCAGTCATTTGCGGTGAGTGTGTATTTTATCTTAAGTAACTTGCTATTACCAGGATGGTCTAATTATACCAGAATGATAGGAACTGCTTCTCCTTCCGCATGTCAAAGTCATGTGTGCACTATGATGTAGCCTATTTGAAGTGAGCTGCTGAAACTTGACCTTCACATTTCCTGTGAAGACTGAACACTGATCATGGCTGACTGTGAATGGAGTCATGAGTAGGCCTACAGCTACTTTTTATGTCCCTCTTGTGAGCATAGAACAGAGAGAAAAACTTTATTAATGCCTATTTAATTTATATTCCTATAAACTGCTTTGCAAGAATATTCATATAACCTATGTAGTGGTCAAATAAACTAGAAATAAAATATGTAAAAAGTATCAGTACCAGCCTGAATATATCTTGGAATCGGATCGTAAAGGAGATAAGTGGTATTGCACATCACTAGCATTAACATGTGCTTTCTCTAATCCAGATTATGTCATCTGGTAGCAATCGCGTTTCAATAAAAAATGTAACTGAAGTATATGTGTAAATGCATGGTTCTTTCTTTTGCCATCAGGGGGCTCTCTGTCTTATACTGGGCCTTGTTATATTAGCCACTGGTGTCACTAAATCAATTAGTGACATGCCATAAAAAAAGCGGAATTGAAAGATAGGCATGAGTGTGCGATAAAAATGAACTTCTAAACACACCATTTAATTGTTTTTCCGGCAGGTAGAACTGTATTTGACATTGTACCAATTTGTTCTCTGCCCTCTGGCTGTGCACAAATCCTTCGTAGATGGGAAAAAGGAATCCCTTTCTTTTTGTGACCATAATTTTGTTAGGAATGATCATTCAGCATGACTAATTTTTAATCACACACTTCCCCTGGGATAATAATCCCCTTATAAATACAACAGCTGACACTCTTCTGCATTTTGGATAAAAAAAAATCTACTTATCAGACTATTATTTTTTCCTCCTGGCACTAGTGAATGGATCTGCAGCAGCACCACAACAATCTCTCTCCAGTATCTCACAGTAATTTATAAAAGAATATTTTATGTTTATAATATCAGATGTTCCTCTCTTGCTCCACTTCCTCCACTTGCTCTTGCTCTTATCCAAATCCCCATCCATGTGACCAGTGATGGATTCTGGTTTGTGCTGATTCACAGTTGATGAGGCTGAGACAGCACTGCCAGGTAACAGCAACTGGATCAGGAAAGATAAAGATGAATTTCCTTCCAAAAGCAGCTAGAGATAGCAGCAAAAGTACACTTCCTCATATACGTTCTGTACAGCCTACAGGTTGGCAGCAGCTCAGCCAGTCATCCAGCTGGCTGGCGAAGAGGTGGGGATGGTAGTGGAGGTGGTGGTGGGGGGTTACTCAGGGTTAAATGGAGCCAATCACAGACAGAAAAACAGCATTACACACCACATTAGGCATCATCTCACCGCTCTCTCTCCCACTTTCTCCTCATTCTCTCTCTCCCCCTCTCTTTCTCTCTTTCCAGGTGTGCAGCCAGCTGATAGTGTCTAGTCTATTTTCGCATTCACTTGAAATTCTCCAGAACTAATAGATTCTACCAGATTCAACTAACTCAATACTGCTGATCTGCAGCTTATTACAGCCAACCAGCCAACTAGCCAGTCATTCAACCACCCAGCCAACCAAGGAATTGACCTGCAAATACAATATGAATATGAGGTGTGCATCTGAGGTGAAATCTATAAAGTCAATCCTTGATTATTGTTTTACAATAAACTAAGGCAATGGAGAAAGCTTAATAACCTCTCCTGGATGACTATCTGCAGCACAACCAATACACTCGATCTCAGCAAAATGCAATAATCTTGTATATAGCTGTACTCAGGCAAATACGCACCTTTCCTGCACAGTGTAGAAGGGAAATGAAATCTTGTGTAAAAAACAACATGTGCATCATGTACTTTGGAGTAAAATGGTTGATTGAGGTAAAAATTTGTATGTATGTGTGTGTTTATAACTGAACTCAATATGCGCTTCAGTCTTTCAGTTACATGATTGTTAAAAAAGTATTTGTGCCCAAAAAAGTTCAGATGTTCTTAGATTGATAGCTGCAATTTTACCTGAAAAAAAAAATTCCAAGCTATTAACTTTACCGTAAAAGCACACAGAAATAAAAATAACATTTAGGGATTCAATATTAGAATAATGAAATTTCTTCTCTGCCTGCAAAACTGCAACAGGCTCAAACAATTTCAGGAAAAAAAACTGCTAAAACAAACAACACCAAAAAAAGCAAAAAACAAACAAACAGAAAACTAATCATGAACTGATGTTAGCAAAAACCAAAGGTGACTTACACTGTAGTCTCTAAATCAGTGCATATATAACATAACAATATAGACTGACTGCCTTAACTTTACATGAACAAAACTACACAGCACCAAAGATGCTCAGGCCCAGTGTTGGACCAGTCTCTCCTTCTCCCTACATCCCTACATCTTGCACTATACAAAACAGATCTACAATATATTTGTTGGAGTCTCAGCAGTAGTGATTCAGTAAACGTAAAACTCTTTTGTGTTGCCCTGTGGACTGACGATATTTAATTCAAGGGGGATTATCCTTTAGGATCATAAAATTTTTAGCAAATGTCATTAAATGTCAAAACATTTCTCCTTTCTAAAATACACTGCACACTTAGATAGATAGATAGATAGATAGATAGATAGATAGATAGATAGATAGATAGATAGATAGATAGATAGATAGATA
>JAPZDV010000026.1:1603083-1616894 GCA_029814665.1 Acanthurus lineatus
AGGAATGCAGGTGGATCACAAGCATGATGCCTGGATTAGCCTGCTGCTGTGTTTAATGTAACTGTCACTTAATTTTGCACTCCTATCGTTTTTTTACATTGGGCAGCGATTCTCAGAATATCTGGGCAAATTTGATTGACAATATTAGTAACGTCCTCCCAGGCTGTTTATGCATCATCAGTCCGTGGAGGTCAAAGTTCGCATTACCATATATTCTGGTACTGCGAGCTTGGACCTATCTCTCTGCACAAGTTTGCATGCTGTCCTGTCAATCTCTACCTTAGTGTATTTATCACCTCAATCTGTGTAAATATTGTGTGGCCTCTGTGTTTGTGTGGCTCGTACATATTTTAGGTTTCCATAGTGGAGAGGAGGTTATATGGCTCAGGACTTCACTCACTGGCAATACAAGTAGCAAGTCAACATTCTTCTGGTCGCATCCTTTTTAAAGAATCTACATAAAACTGTAATTTTCTCATCATAACTTTAAAATACTATGATGTACTGGTTGGTTTTTTTTGTACCCACAACATTCATCACAGAACCTTCCCTGTTTCTCTCTGTTCTTTCAAAAGGGAGGTGTTTTGTCCAAATAGAGACTCAGAGAATAGAAGGCGTTGTATTGAAGGTGCACAGATTGTAAAGCTATGAGGCAGTGTGTAATTTGTTCTATTGAAAAAACCTATATGAATTTATAATGGAAATGACTCAATTAGACAGGCAACCAACTCCCTTCAGTAAAATCTTAGTGTAACTCTATATCTAATTCTATTCTGTTCTATTCTAACTCTATTGAAAGGACAGATGAGACAGACCATGGATCTATTTGGAAAACAAAACAGTTTAAGGGAGAAAGATGCATTAATACCTTTTCAGGATCTGATCAGAACGCATCTCAAACCTCCACCTTTGAACCACTGGATTTCTGAATTTTACTGAATTTATCAGGTGGTTCAGTCACACATTGAAAAAACTGCCCCTCTGGACCACTCCATGGTTTCCTCTCATTGAGATTTACTGGCTGTTGTTGAGAAACAGCAGTTAAACTTGTCGGTTGCAGAGTCAGAGGATTGATGTAAAAGATCGGTTAGGCTGCATGGATTTGTCTTTAACTGACCAGAAAGTCTGGCACCTCAAGCTGTTAAATCTATCTTCCAAAGTTAGCGTACAGGAATTGTCTGTGCTGTGCAGTCATATACCATATGAATAGCCAAAGTTCAATTTGTTCCTATGAACAAAAATAATTAACGGGACTAATTAAGCATATCAAGAACCATGACCAAGACAGTCAGCGTAAAGACTCGATCAGTCCAGCTTCCATTAATATTATATACAGCCCTATAATGCACTGTTACACTGTTGCTGCCCTGTGCTTCTATTTTTACCAGTGTGTCTATTCTGTATCTCATAGTCTTTTGGTGAGATGTGTGTACTAATTGTCACATCAAACACAAATTGTCATTTACAATTAACTTTCTCTGAATCTAAATTCTGAATCTGAATAACTACCATACTGAGGATATTTAAAGTTACATGTAGGATGCATTATTTAATCCAAACTTCACTGATTCCTTTGATGCCATTCTTTTCTCATGGCAGAGTTTTTCCCCACAGGAGAGCATCTGGTGTGTTATCTCCCAGTCTTAAATCATGAGGCAGTGTGAAGGGATCTTTGTGGCAGGGGGCTTAGAGCAGACATTTTCTGGCACTCTATTTTCTTTGTTTGCTTGCTGGGATGCAAGTCATCCATTTTAGAGAAGCAGTCTCTGGTGTAGTTATAGCCCAAATTGTGCCCCCAAATCACAAAATTTTACATTTCCCATAATTGTCTTTTTACACTCAGCTGTGACCTTAAATTAGGTTTCAGCACAATAGCTGTGATCTGAAAGGAAATTTGGGGATTTGTAGACACTAGATGTGTTCAGTAGTGTTCAAACTTATCTTTATCTACAGATCTATAAAGTGAGCTGATTAAATCGAGTCACCATCGTCCCTGATTGTAGCTTTTAGCAGTGAAGCTCCTCACTAGTGTCTGAGAGTGTTGTTGTCGGCTCAGCTGTGGCTCTTAGTACATAACCTTCCTAATTTAACTTAACATAGAGTGACTTTAATTTTAACACAACATTTTTAATAAAAGATAGCAAAATCCCAAGAAACTATGATAATGTGATAACTCTGAAAGTGAATATGACAGTATGAACTAGCATCAGTGCTGAACATCGCAGAGGTATTCGTAGGAGTGTATTTACCTGTTCTTGTACATATTTAAGTATGACAGTCAGTAAGTGACTTTGAGTTTTTGTACTTTTCTGTCATGAACTTAACAATGTCTCACCAATTTCATAATTAAAATGCATATAAAAAACCTTGCCTCTCTTTTCATTCTAACAAATCAAATTGCCTTTCTCTTAATAACTAATAGCAAGGGCGAAATCCTCACAAATAAACCCTCAATCCTCAGAGAGAGAGGGCATGTCATTCATCTTGCATGTTCAGATCTGAATTTTAGTATTTAAATATGACGGACTGGGTTAGAGTTTTTGAGGGGGTTTTTTTCGACATTTTCAGTCATATTTTAGCTAATCTAGTAACTTGAATATAGCTCCTGAACATTTGGGAGATTTTCTATCTGAGGTTGAGAATTCTTAAATACAAATGAATGGAAATAATTTTTTTGAAACTGAACAAGTCAAAAGATACTTATGATAAAAAAGTCAAGCATTTCAGTGCAATAAATTTCAGTGGTAATTAGCAACATCATTCTGAAAAAATTTAAAATGTGGTATTCAAATTTGAATATAATTCAAATTATTATTGCAATGATTGCCTTCAAATCTGTATTGGCAGCAGGAGTGGAAAATTTAAGGAAAAAGCCTGATTTAAAAAACCTGTGGTGGTATATTAAATTTTATTCAGATACAGAGAAAAAGACTGTAAAGATCTCAGAGTTCCCACATGCAGTCTGACACTGAAGTTACAGATTTTTAGTTGTTGAAGAAAGTCAAACATTGTGCTACTCACTTTAATCTCCAAGCATATGGAATTTAAGTGTCATGATATAAGAAATGTGAGGCTCAGAACCTTCTTTTTTTATCCTATTATTCACCAAACAATCTTTGCTAATGAGCATTTTTGCATGACAGGCAGAAAGTAGCTAATTGTCAGCGTCAGTCCTTTATGGATGTGCAATATCTAGGATACAAAATCACAGTCACCTAAGTAACGGTTATTTGTCATAACCATTTGAATAATCCAGCACAAAAGATTAATTATCAACATAAACCATCATATTATTAACAAAGAAGAAAAGTCCCATCATAGGGATTTTTCTTGTGCCACAATGTGACAAGTAACAAGAGCAAATCTGCCAAATATGATATGAATATGATATGTTGATATGTTGGTACAACCTCGTTCTCAGAATAGTTGGTTCATCAAACAACAAAAGTTTAAAATGTTCTCACTCTTATATTAGAGACATACTGTAGTATCAACTATGCACACTTATCTTAAGCCTTAGCCTTTCTATTAATATTTAAAACTTGTTTCTTTTTATTTTTTTTAAAAACTTTTTGTTAATTGTTGCTGTAGGGGACTTCTCTCATAGGTACTGTCACCTGACCTTTTAATGTCATCCTAATACTCCACTGATTGTTCTCAATATGTGACTTGTAATGTAATGTAGTGTTTAACACTCTGTCTCTTCTAATTATAGTCAGACAATCCCGTGTTAATAGAGACAAATGACAACAGACTTCCCGGTTCTCCAGAGTCACCAGTTAGTCGCTGTCAATAATATAGTATCTCTCATAGAACTTAGTCATGTTTCTGTCCAGTTCGGTGTTACACTAACATGATTAATAATAACCTCACAAGATCGAGTTTAGTGCATACCTCTTAACCAATTACAAAACCTCACAGTACATAAATGTTTGTTTTCTTTTTAGAGAAAAGACAGGGTGTTTTTGTGGCTGATTATTTATTTTCCAGTCCTTATTTCTTTTCTTTGTGTGGTACTGTGAGCTAAATGTTTATGTTAAGATGCTGACGTGCTTATAATGACTCTGTTAGTATTTTAATGTTTGAGGGTATGTTTTCATCAAAGAACAAAGAAAAAAGAAAAAATATGACTTGATGATTGCACCACATGAAAACTAAGTGGATTACCAAAGTTATTATAATTCATTATATGGGGAACAGGACACAAGCCAAAATTCTGATTGAAGTGAGGTTTTCCTCTAATTACTCACATGACCTACAGAGCAGTATACCAAACAGAAAGATGCTACAGGAAATTAATGAATAAAAAGAAGAAGAAAAAAAAGAGCAAGAAAGGTGACAGAGGGAATGAAAATTACCAGGAAAAAGGAAAAGATTAGTGCAAAACATCTTGAACAAACAGATGGATAAAAGATGAGTAAGAGATGAAATGCAGACAGTCAAAACAACAGACAAGTATTGAGGAAGGCATAAACAGACCATTAAAAATGAAAGAGATGTTATATACGTAGATCCTCTGTGTATGTGTAAAAGGGTGTGGGTCAAACAGAGTGGAAGATGGGATGAGTAAATAATGAGATGGAGAGGAGAGGAGAGGAAGTGGGTCCTTAGCTAAGTCAGCTGGCATATACTGTAAATCCCTCCAACCTGTAAATAATTTATAAACACTTTTTTTCTGTGCTGATGATCACTTTTATTTTATCACTCATGTCGACTACAGAACAGCTACTTGACTCCTCAACTTAGTGTAGTACAAATACACTTCTGTTGATCAAACGTTTTCCTCTTCATCCCCACACCACTATCCCGTCCTCTTTGTCAGCTGTCTTTATTGCTCTTGCTTTATTGCTATTGCTATATTGATCAATATATCTACTGCTTTTCTTTAGTCGTGTCTCTTTGAATTTCTTTCTCTTTGGACCCAACAAGACATGCCTGAACTAGTGCTGAATGGACTACCAATGATTTGCCTGTACTTGATGTGACAGGAAGCAACTGGAGACTAAACTTAAGGATTCCCTTTAAAATAAGTAAAGTGTTTGACCTTTTTTTACATGTCCTTATGGTGGTTTTTTTACAACCTACAAGACATATCATAAGCAAAACAAGCAAGAAAAAAAATGTCAGAGAATTTTCACCTGAGCAATGTGTACTAATGACACAAATACAAACAGTCGGGGTAAAGTACATCACACACTGAGTGAACCAACCCTAAATTATGTCAAATACAAAAATCTTAAGAGAAAACAACCTTTTGATGCTTTGCTGTTATTATTGCTGAGAATTTGCTGCCAGAAGGCTCAACATTTTTAAAGTTTGACCTCATAATGACCTGGGAATACTAAACTCATCAGGATTCTTCCTCAGGGGAGCTTAATTATGCTCATGAAACTCCATGGCAACAAGAGTGTTATAAAGCTAATTCTTCTCTGAAATTAGACTTTTTGGTGCAAATGGAGTGCCAAAGCGGGAGCACCAAAATAAACTGTGCCCATCCCCTGAAGACCAAGTCTATGAAGATTTAAGGCTGGGGAGCTTGAAACAAACAAATGGTAACCCTAACCCTAAGCATAGCTTTAGGTGTACATATTATTGACTGGAATGGCAACACAAAGCAATGAGAAAAGTGCTGTCACAAAGACAAAATGAAATGTTCAAATGAGGGCACCCTCTGATCTTTATAATGTTGCATTTGTGCGACAAAAAGAAAAACAAAATTGGAGACTGAAATAATTTCAAATATAATATAATAAAATAAATAAGAATATAATTTCATCTTTACACACCTGACCACTTCCTGCATGAAGTGGACATGTTGTGGAGTTTTTATGGGTCCATAAATTATGGAAATGTTTTTAAACTAACCATAATACATAGCATTCATCTTTAAAGATATAAAACCAGAAATATTAGGTTTCAACATCATAATTCACAGAACAAAAGGGAAATTTTAGCCTGATGATGGTATCGGTAAAACATTTAGAATTTATATTGGCAATCCACAACGTGAGTATGTTTTTTTTGAATAGATGTATTGACAGACCTCTCAGACCTCCGTCATGAGGCCTGCCTGCTGCTGAATCACAAAGGAAAAACGTCACAGTACACTCTTTTAACTCACTGGTATTGTGTGTGTGACTGCTGTTTTTCTGTGGAAGTAGGAGACAGAACAAGTTCCAGAAGTGATCCGTACAGACAGCACACAAACAACCGGCCATACACAAATGGAAAATCTTTTCCCCCAGATGACCCATCTCGAAAGAAGATGAGAAGGCAGTACAGAGCAAGTGAAACTAAAGTGGTTGTGGAGGAGGAGGGCGGGAGAAGTTAAGATGGAGCCGATGAATGAGTGTTTTGGAGAGAGACTGCGAGAAATGATTTGAGGCCTGCAGGTGTTTTCATATCCTAAAAGAGATCGATATTTGCGTTCATTCTGACGCTGACTGTACCGCACAGCTCCAAATAAATAACCATAATCACAAAATGCCCCGAGATTGACTCTCAATAGAATTATCATTCTTTTCTCTTTGGCAGATTTGGATATTGCTCCTTCAGGGTTCTCAAATGACTTTGTTGTCGAGTGTGTTGTGAGCGTGTGCGTGCGCGCTTGTTTATCTGCGTGTTTAGGGCATTCAAATTTCATTGAGTAAATGAACTATGGGCATTATATGAAGTGTGTGTGGGCAATCTTGTGACAGTGTATAGATCCGTGCTTTTGTGTGATTGTGTGTGTGCCCGATCGTGTGTGTATGAGTGTGTGTGTAGCCATGGGCTGTGAACAACAACAGACCACAGTAATTGAATCTTCATCTGAGCCCTTAAGTCTAACCATTAGACAACGATAACACAACATACACACGCACACGTACACACTGCTTGTTCAGTCTCATTACAGTATCAGAACAATATAGCAGTAGCTGAAGTGCACAGCAGTAGGTTTTGTCTTCCATCATTAAGAGCTGATGGCCTACTGCGTTTAAGCCCGAAGAGATCCAAAGACAGAAAAGTGATACGAGGAAGAAAGTGAGGAAAAGTTGCTAGGTTATGTTTTCAACCTGCTGTTGATATGTTATATATGAATCCAGATAAGAGAAGCACATAAATGCAAGCCTTAAATGCAGGACATACTGTGATGGAATCTGCCAGAGTCAGTCAGGTGGAAATGCAATTCCCACTATGAGTTTCCTTTTCATCCCTGGCAGAGATGTCGTCACTGCAGGTAGAATCTTCCTCACCGCAGCTGAAACAAGTCATCGTCATCAGGGCTGGAAAAACGCCACGGCCACAGGTAGAGGTGTGATTGCCAATAACAACTACAGTGGTGTTTTGGCACCGGGACAGAGCACGTCGTCTCGTGTACTGGAGCATAGTATAAAGAGACCCTGGCCCTGTCCTCTGTGCTGAGTAGTGTGCTGCTGACTAATAATTCTTGGTCAGAGCTGTCTCCTCTCTGCTCCTGTAGTCACCACTACTTTAACTGTTGTCTTAATGGAGTTGTACATCCCCATCAGCCTCACTCATCCCCTTACCTCTCCTGTCTACCTCTCCCCAATTCTAATTCAGCTCCACTCTGCAAAAAGCAATGAAATGGAATTGACTGATACCCACAAAATGCATTACAGTTCATAATAGGATATCAATAAAAATAAATAAACTAGACCAAAAGTTTAAAGCCAAGCTAGCAGCCCCTAGAGGACATAAACTTAATTACACTCGATAATATAAGCATTGAATATAGGAACAGGAGGATTCTCTATGGTTTTATCAGAGACTTACCAGCAGTACTGCAGCAAGCACATTGTTAATACAAATATAATGTCAAATGTTTCAAATTGGTTTATATTCTTGGGATCATGAATGTTCCTTTCAGATTTTTTAGCAAACTGTCATTAAGGTTATGAAATAACAAGGACACACGATATCCTCTCAATTGAAATGAATAGCTAAAGGCAATGAAATGCAAATGTAGCAATTTCTTTGTATGATATTTCATTGGTATTCAGCCTGTACAGTCTCAAAGCTGGTGATAATGGCGTTGGAGTCTGGATGCTTCTTTGTAACCGTGTCTCAGAAAAAGACATTACACTGCACTCCTAATTTTCCCACTTTGTGTAAGTCAGCCCCAATCATTAGCCAGAACTTTCACATTTCCCATGATGATACCTATAACTCCTCTTCCTCACCCATCACTTTAAACCTGGTTCTTCTGTCCATGATTTATTTCCTGGGGTTTTCCCAGCCGATGCATGGGCTAGGGGTTGCTCCTCTGGGGACCAGGAGTATCTAATATCTTTGCAAGTTTTATAAACAAATATCACAAAGATTTCAAGAAAAAACTTTTTAATGCAAAGCAATACAGTTTTGAAGCAAATATGTAGGTTGTTGATATTTCATCTTAAAAGACACTAAGGGACAATGTTTAAGTCAGGTAACCTATTTCCATCCATTCATGTTTCTTGGTCTCTCTTTCAGATCAGTAAACAGAGGAATGCTACAAATCTACATGGTTAGCAGGGTTCCTTTGACTATGTGAGTTTTCTGATCTGATCAGCAGCTCATGTTATTGGCCACTGCATTTGACATCTCATCAAAAGTTGACACCATTTCAAATTTTCACATCAGGGTTGCTGTCTTTGCAAATAAATAAGACTGGCACTGTTTGCACTAGACAAAAACACTAGATTTTCATTACATTTAGTCTAAGTGTGGCAAATAGTAAACTGCAATAGAACAGTCAGTTTGCAGCCTCTTAATCTTAAGCCTGCAGCACTAATTCTGAAGTTAGTAACTTGCAGAATGTCAATATTCATATCTCAGTCTCTTTTTTTAAAAGAACCAACAAGACTGATGTGTTTTGAAGTAATTTTACTTATGGTCATAAGGCATATTATTTCATGTCTAAGTCTAAATTATTTAAAAAGAAACTTTCAAACATTCAAAACCTTAAAGTCTTTATTCTTTTCATTCCACAATATTTTTCTCTTAAACATCCCCTCCTTGGCTGTATCCTGCTCTCTGATGAGTTTTGTTGTTGTTTTAATGGCATTGTGGAATCTGCAGTGCAGCTAGACTAGACTGGATGGATTAAACTTGAAAACAGGTAATGAGCTTCTGGCTGGCCGAGCCAACACTCACAAATTAACAATATCACCAGGAAAGCACTTGTCTCCATCATAGAGCTGCGTTATGCAGGCATTAATTTGAAAATGTTCTTGTCCTTTCAGTCTAAATCACCAAGTGGAGCTGCAACAGCAAAAAGAGTCAGCCTCTAATTGAGCTGCTGTTGACAAAATTTATATTAAAATAACTGGAAGAGACAAAAACAAATCTAAGAAAGCATGTTTCAAGAGCATGTTTCACTTTTGTGGAAAACACCCTTTCAGTCTTTCAACCTTTGTGCACATAGAACATTAGACAGCTCATTAGCATGTCATCTGCATCTCACTAACATTAGCTTCCAACATTTCTCTGGAATGTGATTTCCAAACACATGCTCAGTTACAGACAGATAATGATGGTAATGACGCATAAGTTTGCAAAAATGACAGTTTTACAAAAGGTCAGAATCAGATAGTAATAACGGTCAATCAACTCTGTTTAAACCACCTCCACACTGCCCTGATTTAGCCCTTAAAAGTCCTTTACAGACACACTGATTAATATTGATATGACTTAAATTAAGCTTAACATGTTTTTAAATGCAAAGGCCTTCAAGCTCAACCACTTCTCCTGCTTGGGCTATGTAGGCTAGTTAGCACAGATTAATACTGGAGTTTCAGTCAAAAGCAAAGGCCTCAGAATCGGAGACTGTTGGCACTTAAATCTGCAATTAGCAGATGTATGAGAATTCTAAGAGTAGTAAGAATGTTTCGTTTGTTTATGTTTTTTGTTAGCTTTTAAAGGCACTGGCTGACAAGGTGGGATTGATTATGTTAAAGGTGTTCTTGCCTGCATTGGACTTTCATACTTATGATCTTAACCAGGCTACATGGGAACCTCTCAGATTTAAGAAAGTACCCAGACATCTTCACCCTCAGCAAAGGGATATGAAAACATCTCTTTAGTGACAACTTAAGTCAACATACGACATTTTAATGAAACATAGGAAAAACACCTTTTTAATGGAGGGAATATTTAAAGAGGCACTTTCTTTTTGCTAAACCCATAATCACAAAGATTCTTGTTTGAATTTGATATTAATACAGGTGATTTTAAAATTAAAAACAGATATTGTACAAAAAAAACCTTTTATTTTCAGATTTAGTTCATGGGTGCTTAAAATTGACTTATAGCTGCGATGTCAACTGTTGGTTTCTGGCCCACCTTTTTGAGCCCATGGGTCTTGCATGGTTTGACTATTCCCATCTTTTTTTTAGGAGCCTGAAGTGACCAAATTTGGATGAGATGGTGGAGCTGCAATGTTTCTCTATTGCTACACCTCTGCCCTAATTGAATCTGATTCAAAACCTAAGGACTTGCTGTGGTAGCAACTTGTCAATAACATTGTAGCTATGCCCTAAAGCACATTTTTTTTTATTGTCTATTATTCTCTAAGTGAGACAATAATTACTAAAATAAACTCCATGCTCTATTAATGAAGATCTGAAACTAGCAATTAAAACCATATAGTCATTGGAAAAATAAATTGCTGAGGTGATACATCAAGTGCAAAGTAGGGACATTTTCTTATAAGCTGACATACAATCACACTTTGCTTTTGCAGCCAGTGTAGTGCCTGCCTGCTGGCCATTGGAAAGAGTGTAGATTTAGGGCATTTCTGCATTGGCTTTACTTTTCAGGCTCAGAAGCTATGTCCAGTTCATGGTTTATTTATGGGTAGTGCAGACTACATATGGGCCCACTGACAGCTACCAATCAGGATTTGACACCAATCAGTGATCATCAATCAGTAAAAAAAAGTATTTGCCGATACTGATCGCCAATCATAATGTAGTTTCTTTAGTGCATTTTCATCCACAGTTGTAATCAAACAAGAAGAAAAATGACAGAAACTATTTTTAGGAAAAATTGATTTGATGTTTTAAGTTTGGCCCATGTCCCAGCTGCTCATACAGAGCAGGCAGGATTTATTACCTTTACTGCAGCCGGCCGCCAGGTCAAGATGTTTTGGCTTGACGTTTGAGGAGCTGTTATGTCGTCCATCTTTTTAAAGTCCATGGTAAAGCCTAACAGAGCAACTAGCAATGCTGAGGACTCCTGTTGGTTATTTCCTAATAGTTTAAAGTGAACACAGATAACATGTCTGCACGTATCTTTTCATAACAAAAAATAAGACACTGTGCTTCTTTGAACTAGAGTGATGAAAAAACAATCTGAGAGAAGGATGTGCTTTAGTAAAAACAAAAGTAATGACTTATTTTCTGCTTGACTGACAACTGATAATAGCACTCAAACTGAAATTTGTTACAGTACTTTTCTTTGAAAAGGAGTAAAGAATGTCGTTGTAAAGTGATAGCTCTCAGCACAGTTGTAACATCATGCAGGGACAGTAGACACATCACAAGGGGGCTGGTAGAAAGGTTGTGTTTGCATGATAAGTCCATATGTGTTTTCCTGGGAGATCAACCCATCACTCAGTTCCTCTCCTCTGAGCTTTCTACCTCCTCCTCTACCTCCCTCCCATTTGTTCCTCTTTCCAGGCCATATGTCTCTATATTTGATGTGTGAATGTGTGTGTATGCATCAACAAAATGTGTGTATATGAGTGTGTGTGTCTGTGCTTGTATGTCCATATTTGGAAGAGGTCCTTGTGTAGCTGAGTGAAATATGAAGAGCTGGGTGATTTCATTAAGTTGGTGGAGTGATGGAGCTCATCACAGCTTACCGACACCTCAGATTTCTCTTTATTTATCCTCAACATTAATCCAACAAAATAATTCACCTAAAAGCCTCTCTGTCTTTTACACTCTCCCACCCCCTCCTCCTATTTGTTTTACGTTGCTATGTGTAAGGATGAGGCATACAGCTTATGTCTCAGCGCGCTTTGTTCCAGCGCGTATGCAATCAAAACAGAGAGGGACGGGGAGGAAAGTGAAATAGCGAGCAGATAATGTATATAAACGGTTTATTTGCTTGCTTTCACTTGCATCATTTTCCGCCATAGAATCAAACTGCACACTAGGAGGCACACTGAGTTCGGACATGACCAAAAGCACCGAACAGACACAAAAGAAAAGATTAAAAAGAACATCAGGGTAGAGGATAGGCTAAGGGATGATAGAAAGACAGACAAAAAAGACAGTAGCGTCCATGGAGATAGCTCAAAAATAGACAATGACAATACTTTATGTTTTCAGCAATAGTTTTTTTTTTTTTTGTTAATCGAGCTTGTAAACACACCAAAACCCCTGCAACAGCACAGCTTAGCCTGTAGCGACACAAGCCTACATTCACATACAGACACAGCTTTTGTTAATACAAAGTGAAGCCATGTCCTGGTACATAGCAGTCTTGTTACTAGACTGCAACTTAGGTTTTCTCAGGTTTGCACACTATCAATTTAATGAAAACTCCTGTACCAAAGATGTGCTTGTTGCCCACCACTCTCCCCCAACCTCCACCTGCCTTGGGACTTTGTTGCTTTATTTTACTACATACGATGGAGAAGTTTCTATAAACTTGTCATACTGATTTAGAGAGTTTTACATTGGACCTTACTGGAAGCCTTGTGTGTCTCATACAGGTGCTGAAGGGAAATGAGAAATAAGTATCAAATCTGACTCCATATCTCAAATGAAAGGCTTGGAAATTGAGGAAAAACATTGGAACAAGATATCTTTCCTAAAATACGGCAGGTTTGGAGTAGTGGAAATATCTGTAGGTTTGACAGAGCTAGACTAGCAGTTTATTTTCTCCATCTCCAGTCTTAGTATAAGCTAAACTAAGTTAAACTTAAAGTATTTTGGACCTATCTCTGTACTGGACATAGACAAATTTGATATAAATCCTCTCCTCAAACTAAAGGGGCCAACATTTATAGACATACATCTGTGTCCACTGATAACATGTTATAGAAAATACAGTATGTGACCTGTTAATTGAACGTTTGCATGCAAATACGGCAAATATGATACGATTTGACCTGAAGGCTCATAGTGAAGTTTGACAAAATACAAAAATAGAATTAAATGAAACGTATTGCACCTTAAGAATTATCAATGCAGTAAAATGCAATGTTTGGAGTTTTTCATTGCACATTTGATTTAGTTTTCATCCCCCAGAGGAAAGCAAGTCCACCCAGCTAGCAAATTAAGCAGTGTGTAGCGATCCTGCCTCTTGCCTGATCTAAGAATAGCCTGAGGCCCCCTTCCTCCTCCACACCTGAACTAACTTGGTTGGATGCCTGAGGAAGATTATGGTGAATATAATGAAAGTCTGCTGTGAATAAATGATCATCCTCTTACCATGTAGGCCTCTTTTTTTAAATTGGGAAATCCAAAAAGCTCTATTTTCTTTTTGTCTCCCATGAGATGAATGTTTCCAGTTCTTTTATATTCTTACATTCTGTTGACTGGCCTGATATGTGATTTTTTTTCTTTTACCTTGACTGTGAACCAGCATCATCATCTCAGAGTTGTTTTGATGTGATAGTAAAAGGCCTGGCCAATAGGGAAACCAGCAGGACAGCAGACGAGACAAGAGAGAAGCTCAGCAAGAGATAAGTCAGAAGGACAATAGTTGTGTGTGTGTTTGTGTGTGTGGGTGTGTGTGCGCGAGTGCGTGTGTGTGAATGAGGGAGAGAGTGAGACCAAGAACAAGTGAAAACTGAAAGAGAGAACACTGTCAATGAA
>JAPZDV010000026.1:1630248-1669293 GCA_029814665.1 Acanthurus lineatus
TACACACACACACACACACACACACACACACACACACAAACTGTTGCAAGTGCTTGCTCATGTGGGAATTGCTTTCAATTGTTGGGTTCCTATAAATTTAAAATATAAATGAAATTATAGAGTGTGGTCTAGACATGCTCTATATGTAAGGTGTCTTGAGACAACTTTGTTGTGATTTGACGCTATATAAATATAATTGAATTGAATTGAATTGAATATTCAAGTAAGAAGAAATTCATGAAAACAGCTTAAAAAAATTAAAACAAAAAAAAACAGGCCAATTCTCTCTAGTACCCTTAACTGGCTACTGATATTTTGGCTTTGGTTTTGATATTTATGGTTTGGCAAAATGTTATTATGTACAAACTGTTGTTATGTGGAGAGATGAGGCTGTGTAATATCTTGATAGGCAGAAAGGGCAATGCTGTATTTGAAAGAGTGTGCAAAAGGCTGACATGAAACCTTCATAACCATGACATGACACAGGGAACAATCCCACAGGCCTATATGAAGCTATATATAACAAAATATTTATGGCTCTAATTTGTACTAAATAATATGAAGTACATGTAAGTTACCATATATACTGATGCATCATCTACTTTTTGAACAAAATTCACAAAAAAAATGTATACTATCATTTTTAATGACAGACTTTTTTTGATGATGGAAGTAATGAATAAGTGAGTCAGCTCCCTTCTTTAACATCTTTAGTTATCAATCATTGAGCTGGTAAAATTAATAGAAGGCAATGAATTCATCCAGATGACTGAAAGTCTAGACTGAAAAGAGGTTGGGAGTATTGTTCATTATGATGAGAAATGTGTGAAGGGTCACAGAAATGGTGGACAACAGTTATGTAACAGCTGTCTGCCCACTTAATTCACCCAATAGAAATGAAGTCAATTTGCCTGGTTAAGTTTATATCCATCAACTTTGTATTAATATCTTAAAGATATTAAGGAGTTGTAAGGGGATTCCAAGAGAAGTTTTTGGCGAAAATAAACATATCAACTGTCCATGTGTCTTGTCAGGGCAGATAAAGAGGAGCCCTGACAGAACACCTTGAAACTGAAAACCTATGAGAGCAGATGATTCCTGTTACCACTGTTGTGAATATTACAGGTTCTAAATGTTGGAATCAGTTAATAACTCAAAGTCCTTTTTTATAGCTATACAAACAGAAGATAAGTATTTTCTAACAAATTAATATCTAGGAATTTTGATGCAAAGACTTTAATGACCCTGAACTTTTCATGTGGTGCACACAACAGAGAAGATTTTACATTTAAGCTACTGATAAAGCTCATAAAAAAACTATAATCGGCGTATGGTTGGTTGCTTTTAACACTTTACATTCAACATGTAAAATACAGAACTGTAAGAAATGTGCTGTGTAGTTCATGTCTTTAAGCCAGTTGATGAAGACCTCATAAATGCTGGCCTTTAAGTGCTATTTTCCACATCCCTTGTTTCTAAACCCTGTAATTTACCATCATAATAGGGTTTGAATGCGTAAAATATTGTGTGATACTATAGCAAAGCCTGTTTTGTTTTGGCAATATAGTTTCTGTCAAAAAGTCATGGCAGTAAAACCAATAAATCAAAGCAAATTGACAAATGAAGGTTAAAATGAAGAGAGAGGAAAGCATGAAACAGAGGAAAAAGTAATAACTTCGGTGGAATGGGGTCAGAGATAGAGAGAGAAACAGATACATGGACACAGAGAGAGGGAGAGAGACAGAGAGAGAATAAAAAAGACATGGAGCAAGCCGGAGGATGAATCGACAGCGATGAATAGCAGCACGGGGGGAAATAGCCAGGTGAGGAGGGGAGGGATGGATAGGGAAAGGGCAGAAGAAGAAGAAGAATGATGGAGGGTGGTGGTGGCGGCGGTGTGTGTGGGGCTGGTGGCAGCGAAGGGACGTGGGAGGGGAGGGAGCCGAGAAGCCGACGGCGATGAGAACATTATGGCTGGATAATGAAGAGGTTCCACGCTGTCAGCCAACACCATTCACCCTGCATGGCTCTGACCCCAAAGTGTCAACAAGCTAAACGACCGAGCAGCAGCGCATTACCGCATGTAAACACACGCACACACACACACACACAGATAGACAGACGGACAAACATACAAGTAGATAATGCTCAGAAATAATGTTTGTCTGTGGATGAATGTGTCTATGAGCAAATTATTGGTGTAAATGTGAACACAGTCGTAAAGATACAAATGTAATAATGCAGCAACATTTGTTTTTACATGATTACAGTGTGCTGTGTGTGGCTTTGTATTGTATTCACATAAACCTAATAAATGACAAAGATACCGATTCACTGTCTCACACACACACACACAAAAATACGTACTAACACAAACTGGCTACACCAGTGCTCTGCTGTTTGCAGTTTAAATATCATATTTTTTATTGGTATTCAGAACAGTAAAATTCAATAAATTGAGTCAACAGAGGTTTTTTCATAAAGCTAATCTCTGCTCACACATCATAACACAACACTGTGAGAAAATGGAGTTTAGACAAACTGAAACCTGCCTTCAACAGTCTATTCACTGTCTGTGTTTTTCTATCTCTCTTTGTCTCTCTCTCTCCCTCTCTTGTCCGTTTCAGTCTCCCTCTCTATGTTTCTCTGTATCTCTCTACCCTCCCAACCCGTAGCTTTATCACACATTTGCACACAGGGACCGCTTTCCTTCTTTTATTCCTTCTCCTATGCCACTCTATCTCCGTCTCTCTCGCACTTTCTCTCGTTTTTCTGCCTTCCTGATGCAAAGCCCTATCTGGACAGCAAAACGCTCTTTTGTCGCTCTCTCTCTGTTTCAATTCAAACTCCCCCTCTGCTTTATTAACATGACAGGACAGAAACCTGTGTAGTTAAAGCACTTCTTTATTGACTGTGTTAATAGGCTTTCTATTACATGTGCTGACAGACAACTGCAGCTGCACTACATGTATATGGATGGTTCAACAAAAGTCAATATTCAAGCAACACACTTAAAGCACCTGCAGAAGGAGAAGGGGATGTCTACTTTCTCCTGTTTTGATGTTGTTTTCTGTTAATGCACAGTAAGAATTTTTTTCACACGAACCTGTTCTTATCACAAATTCAGAATAATATACTGTACATTTCTGTAGCACTAAGACCATCAATAACACAGTCTTGTCATGACACACTGCTGCTCTAATTTTCCCTTTAACAGCAACAACTGATCACTTATTCTATTAAATGACACTCAGTTCTACTTCATCATTTCCCTTTGATGTTAGTTACTGTCAGTAAAGTGCCACATTTTGTGAACAGATGTTTCGCCAAAAGCCTTATATCAACTAAAATTTACAAGATGAGATTCTTTGTATGTTGAGCTCAGTGTGTTCTTAAAGAATGAACCTCTAACTCTCAATGAACCTGAGAATAATAGCTTTAAGAAATTCCATTCCACTTCTTAAATATCTTAAGGGGTTTCACAAGATGTTTGCCTGCATTAGTGAATGGAAATTATTATAAGATTTAATTGAACTGATGAAGCTGGTAGTCCTTTAAATCCACTAAGTGGGCCTGAAGGAAAGAATTATATCAAACTCCATTTAGAAATGCTGCCCTGTATTAGGTATTTAGAACTGCACATTCATTCAAGTTATTGTTATAGAAAAGTCAGCAGATTTTGTTTTATTGTCTATAAATTGAAACATGTTCCTATGTAACCTTTTGCTGTTATCCAGGCCAATGTGTCTCATGACACGTATTTGTTAAATAAATATTAAATAAATGAATGAATGAAACAGCAGTCTGTTTTGTTGGCTTTTAGACAACTGCAGGAAGTGTTGAAACAAAAGCAAATTGAAGTTTTTTGTGCGTTTGAGAAAAGAGAAACTCAGAGAAACAGAATGATAACTCACTTCCTCTGCCTGCTTGCTTTATATTGTTGTAAACAGTAGTTTCAGTCCCACTTCAATTTATCCTCCATTGTAGAAGTCCACAGACAGAGAGGAAAAGACAGGAATATGAGAGGACAGTGAGGGAGGAAGAGTAGGCTGCCTACTTTAACAGCTGTTCACACACTCCTTTGATTTTAGTGAACATCGTGAATGCGCTTTATTACTGGTATCTGTGTACGTAAGAATGATGTATTTACAATATATTTTACACCCTATACCAAATACTGTATTACCTGGACATCTCTGATAACAGGGACAAGAACCTGCAAATATCCAACCTAAAATCCACTCAATGGAGGCCCTAAAGCAAAGATTTTAAAGATCAAACTGGAGAACTTTGCTCAAACAAGCTGACAGTGAAACCAATGGTCCCCTTTTACGCACACAATCTTGCAGTCATATACTGAACTGCTTATGTCTTGTTACCATGGAGTACATGCAACTCAGTAACAGACCTGCAGCAGGCCTGGTTTATGTCTTTATCAAGCACCTCAGACTCCCTCCTGGGAGTCAAACCGAAAGTTATAATTGAACTTAAACTCAGTCTACCTCACAGCAGGACATTAGAATTATTTATGAGGGTTGCTACACTCACTTTGCCCTCCTTTGAGAAAGAATGACATCATCACTTTATAATTCTCAGGACCATAAAAATGAAATGAGTGATGTGATCTCATGTAGATACACTGTGGATTTAACACATGCAAAAGACTGAAAGACTAATCTGATCATTGGTATTCAAACACGGTCTCACAGCCTTTTGTTTAATAGTGATGCAATTGATAAGGTTCTTTAGGACACAAATTTCTTGTCTTTTGGGGACAGCCAACTCTCTTTGCACATTTGAATGAATGATATAGTACTGTAGATGCTAGAATGTCTGGGAGTAGGTTGAGGTGGATGAAAAGCATACAAAGTGCAGGACTTTCATATAGGAAAGCCTCGCTCTCTTCTGTGGTTAGGCTGAGGCAACAGTAAAGAGAGAGTCTTAGAGAGAGGTCTAGCTGTAGTGAATAGCTCAAATAGACCAGACAAATATGGCATGCATATGTGTTGAAACTGTTTTAAAGGTTTGTTAACTGAATTTTTAACACATTTAATAATATAAAGACAGATTTAGAGCTGTTGGGAATCGAAAAAGTCCTCCTTTTAAAAGATCCTGGTAGTGTTGTCTGTTTCTGTTGACAAATCTGTTTTATTACAGCTAATGCTCTAGTTAAGATTTGGTTATGTTTAAGCAGAGCCATTTGGTTGGGTTTGGTAAGAGGCCATAGTTTTAGTTATAACAACCAACTGACCAGGTTAGGGAAAGGTCAGGGGACATTTGGTTGTCATTGTTACAGTAAAGGTCAAGAGGATGGATTATCTTGGCAATGATCAAAAGAAACTAGCAGTAGCTGTTAGAAACAGGAAGGAATGGCGATCTCCTTCATTAAAGTCTGATGATTTGCTGACCAATGCATCCACTTCTCTTCTGTCTGTTCCAAGCAAATGGACTTTGCTCCATTTCCGCTAAATTAACCATGACATGATTGAAAAATACTGCATTTCTGAGCCACTGTCTTAACGGATTATCGCATACAAAGAACTTGATAACACTGTATTGTAAAAACATCCAACACCTCTCAATTCATTGATTCATCTGACCTTTCTGTCTTTTCCACAGTCACCTTGTGTCTTGTGTATATCCCCGTGTTCCACAGTACAGTATCCGTATTATATTTGCCTACTCCTCCATCCTTCTCTCTCCTTTCCCTCCAATTCTCTCCTTACTGTAGTATTTCTCTCTCTGTGTCTTCCTCCCACTTGCTCTTCCTCTCATTATGTGTTTTGTCATCCTTTATATCATCAGTCTCTATCAGGTGAGGATAACCAACATTTCAAATAACATGCTTTGTCAACCAAGTTCAGTTATACTCTCTTAGTTTTTCATTTCTGTCTCTACATATCTCTTACACTTTGCTCAGTCCTCCCTCCGCCGCTCTCTCTCCTTATTTCTAGGTGTGTGTATGTTTGTGTGCATGTGTGTGTGTCTTTCACACTGGATTTTTTCAGAATTAAGGTCTTTCATTAAGTTGCATTGAGAGTGAAGCCTCTCTTTCTCTTTTTCTTGTTTTTATGATAACAAAAAAGTCGGTCGACCACAGCAATCTATGTATGTATGTGTGTGTGTGTGTGTGTGTGGGTGGGTGTGTGTGTGCGTGTGTGTGTGTGCGTGCGTGTGTGTGTGTGTGTTTGTTATGGCACTGGCTGGATGAGGAGAAAAGCCTCTGATGGCTCCAGTCACTCTCCCCTGAGCCTGCCGGATTAACTGGGACACACACACAAACACACACACTGACAGCAAAAATACACAGAAACAGACCACACACACACACTATGTATACACACAGCAAAATATAACTGCTAACTATCCATGCATACATTCACACACACCCAAATACACACTGGACACATGGTATAAACAAATTAAAGGTACAAAACACACATAAAAATGTATTTTGTGTCTTAGAAAACATAGATGAAATCAGCACAACTGCACGTACACACATACAGCCACACAGTACACGTATGGATACAGTAGATGCATCCACACACATAAATACTAACAAAAATAGAGAGAAAGAAAGTGACACATACACACATGCGCGCACACATAGATTCATAAAGATAAGTGTACACTGACCCAGCATGGAGAGGAACAGACATTATGCACAAAAGCACACACACTGTCGACATTGGTCATAGTGAGTTTGATTCCAGGAAGTGTTGCCCTAGCTGTTTTTAGTCCTGGACATTAAATATTTAAAGGGACCAATCACACGGTTTAATTGAATCTGAAGCCCCTCCCTCCAGGGGCGACGGGCTCCGATCACAGCCAATTAGAGGCAGATGAGCCTGACAGTAATGGGTGCTATCTTTTAGTCCCTAGAGAGAGACAGAGAGAGACAGTGCGTGTGTGTATGTGATAAGGTGCAGGGTAGCTCAGTGTGACGTACCTACACAGTTAACAGACAACCCATCTACACGTGCACACACAGACGTAAATCTGCATATGGTGAAGCATATGTGTACAGTATACACACACACACAAACACACACGTTGAAACACACAAGCGGACTTTAACTGTCCCTCCCTCAGCAATAATCATATTTACAAAGTGCATGTGCCTGTGTGTGTGCTTGTGTATATGTGTATGTGCCTGTGTGTATGTGTGTGCACGTATGTGCGTAAGTGTGTGTAGAGAGAGAAGGAGGACATGCAAATCTAAGTTAACCTAATTATTCTGTTGGTCCCCTGTGTTTTCTCATTAGAACTCACTGCCAGCAGGGACCAGAGACAGAGTGAGAGAGAGACCTAGTGTGAGGGAGAGAGAGATTTAATAAGGGGGATTGAGCTACAAATGAATAGAAAGCAGGGAAGAGGAAGGAGTGATGTAGAGAGATGAGTGTAACAGAGAGACAGAAGAAAGCTTGTTGAAAAGTGTATGAGCCATAAACTCCCAGAGTGACTCATGACTGAGGTTTCTCACTAACTTGGTACACACAGACACACACACACACACACATACAAATGCAAAAATGTGTATCGTATCTCGTTTGCAGATTCAAAAATATCTCAGTGTTAAGATACAATTTCACAGTGATGACTCATAATATAGATTCTACAGTTTCTATCAAATGTTTTGAAAACAAAAGATATCAATTTAAAAAAAAACATATGTATGTTATACTGACTTGTTCACACAACAACTATTACAGTGTTGTACTCAGGATGTGACATCCTTCACAGAATAAACTATATCAACATTATTGACAGGTTTATGCCCACATAAACCATGAGAGAAAAATATGATCATCTCACCCCAAAAGAAGATTATACTGTATATTTTATTCTTGTTTCTCTTGGGGTTTTATAGGCAGTTGCAAAGCTCTATTTACCTGCATTGGGGTCTTGAAGTTTAAATGACCAGTGGACCCCTTGACTTATTTTCAATGCAATTACAAATTATGAGAAATCATCTTTTGGTCTTTTAGCCAGAACCCCATAATCCACTCTGTATTCCTTTGCCAGGCTTGCAGGCTGTGTGTCAATTCAACATAAATATGTACAGGAATATGCACCATGCAAGCATAATATTGACAAAATCTACATTTGTGACACAGGGCTCCTCCATAAGATGGGTCCTAGGGCTAGTATTTTTTTCTTATTTTTCTTTTTCTCAATAAATCCTATAAAAACACACAAACCAAAAGTGAGCATCCTATATCATACTAACAAATCTGAAGTGTGTATCCAAAGCCTGATTTACTCTCTTTCTCTGTGCCATAGAGCTCCACTGTTATCAAAAAATTGTAAAAAAAAGTGTATCAGTGAACCACACTGTTACATTGACTGACACATCACTTCATTACCAGTAACACAGAGTTTGTAGTTTATTTAGTTTATTTTCAATCCCACATACTGCTGTTCCAAATACTCACTGGAGCACCGAATGTGGCTCAATCCGCTACTGAAAATAGTCCCTAGCAAATGCACTAATCCCTCCTCTGTGAGCAACATCAATAAAAACTACAGTGTCAAGATGCTTGAGGAAATTACTGAACTAAACTATTAATGGCAGAGTATCTGGAGAATTACTAACACATTGAAAGTTTTGGTCTTTTCATAGGACTCTGACACTAAAGTGGGGATAAAAAAGGGTCATTTTCTGTAATGGAATTTCAATAACTTTACTGTGCTCTACATTTATTTTATTGCATGGACAATGGTGAACACAAATGTTATATAGAAATATGACAGTAGTTATTGTCAGTATGTTTTAACATGTTTTGGGAGTAAGGAAAAACTTTCACAAATATATCAGTGGAAGCAGTCGAGCACTAGGGTGGAAAAAGTTTAAACAACCCCAAGTGATGATCCAGACAAAGAAGATTACACCAGCGGGAACTTCAGTCTACTTTCACAGCAGCTTAATACAAGAACATCATCTATAATACATCTGTACAGTAACATGTGACAGAGAGAAAGAATCCTTATGGTAACAGACTGTACACTGCCCTGTTGTTTTTATTATCTGTAAAGGAACTAGTGTTGGACTCTTGTTGCATTTTTTAATTTTAAGGGTTACCTTTTAGTCACTAATGTATCCTCATTTATCATCCCTCACTTTGTACACTTCCTCTTCTCAATCAAAATAATTACATTTTGCAGCTGGCAACTTGACTTTATGGATTATCTCTCTCTTAATAATTCCATATTGAACCAAAGCATCTATTCATAAAGACACATCACCACAGATCATAATCTCACAGTGACTAGTTTATAAGATATGCTGTCTGTTTAATATGTTGCATGATTTGAAAAGAGGGAAAGTAAATCGTTACATACCTGCTTTGCAGTCTGTGCAAGCATTCACTAAATGTAAATTTGAGCTACTAATTCATTTCCAGTGAGAAAGATTAAGAAAAGGCCCCAAAACCCTTACTAATGGAGATTGTCTGTGGTGTTTACGTAGTCTCAAAACCAGTGGGCATAAAAACCAGCAACCAAGCTAGTGTCATAAGAAAAATATAGTAAAATAAGATGGAAAGTCAAAATGGACAGTGCACATTAAACTGCATACATCCCAAATGTGAGCTTTTAGATAAACATCCTTCATATATGAAAATGATCTTGAAAACTGTCCTTTAAATAAACCCCAGAGAATGTTTAAGAAATTAATTGGGATTAGAGTACCACCCAGGATATTGCTAACATGCTCAATGTGTCATTTAAAGGTGCCATTCATAAAATCTAGATGAAATTGAGATTTAAAAAAAGAAAATTACTATCCCAATCAACAGAGTTTCCAAAGGTATAAGATTCATTAGCATGCCAAAGTTGCTCACGTATGGCATTTCAGAGAAACATTCTGCTAAGCACTCAGGATAAGGCCCGTTTTTTCTTGTAAGACAGCTTCCGCCACTAGATGCCTATATTGACTCTTTTTAGTCTCTGGTATGCCGCTGCCAGCTGTATGAAGAAGTCAGGTCATTGAAGGGAACCGCTGCTACAAGCTTATAGTTACTCAGAAGCTTTGTTAGATATTGCTATCATAAACCCAATGGACAAAGCTGAAAACAGCCTTTTTCAGGTTTGGAATTTAAGCCTCTGATGTCAGTAAGAGGAATAATGCAGAACAAAGCAAGACAAGTGTAAATATTAGAGTGGCTTTTCAGCTCCCAGTTGAGGAAAACATGAAGAAAACATGAACTCGCTTTGTTTCTTTGGGATTGGTTAGTAACAACCAACTTTGGCTGTTCAGATAAAGATATCTTTAGTGTAAATAATGACAAAAACTGACTACATGATATGACTGTTGGTAGTTTGTGACTGTATTGTTGCTAAAACAGTGCTAAATAAGCTCTAATGTAGCATTTAAAGTTACACTAACGTTCACATGACACAATGTTGGCAGTATAATTAGGACAGAGTCAGAGTTTCAGTATTGCTTGACTTTAGCACATTCTTGCTCTGCTGTCTGTTTTGGACACATTTACTGTTGTAACCAATGACTGTAAATTGTGGTTGTATGGACCTGTTGACCTGTTGTTAAATGAAAAACTTGCTCAGTTGACCATAGTCTTACAGCTCTGCATTACTGTTATAACATGAGACAAGACTCAAAGCTTGGAAATTGTTGTAACTTCCCCATAAAATATTTGCTGAAATATAAATTTACAGTTTTGTTGCAGTGTAAAATAATTAGGTGCAATACTGCCCCCCATATTGCTGAAGCAGGTACGGGGATTTTACAAATGGCACCTTTAAATTTAATTTTAAAATAACTTTGGGTTGCTGACAGTGACAAGTGATACAACTGATAGTTGTATCTGCAGATATAACTCACTGACCAAACAGCAATCTTCACAATGAAAGAGCCCTGTTCCAGACACTAAAGAAGACAATTCAAGTCAATAACTCAACCAAGAGTGGTGGTTGTTTTTGACATTCACAGGATGTAAACCGCGAATTTGTCCCTTAGCTTAAGACTGCTATCATCTAATACTACTGTGACATCTTGGTGCAAATGACTTGAAGTGTGAAGCAAAGACAATTGGGTACTTCAGCATGACAATGCACTTACAGTGTATTGTGTTGAAAATGCTAAAATTTTTCACCCCAAACAACACAATCATCACTCCCCACACCCCAACGTGCTGAACTTTTCTCCCTGCAACTTGTTTTTGTTCCCCAAAATGAATATTTAGCTAAAATTGCTGGTAGTGCTCACAGAATGGGACTGTAGGTTCAATAATTAAAGGTTTGTGCCACATAATTTTGAAGGCACAAGGGAAAACACCCATAGTTGGCCATCCAACCAATTGGACTCTAATCCTGAGAATGCTTTTACACCTACATCGTTTGGCTTGGACTTACAGATTTACCAGTTTGATCTGGACCACATGATGGACTCTTGCACCAATTACAGGAAATTTCATCTGGTGATCTTTATATTCTTCCTGTTTATTAGTGGTAAGCTACGTCAAACTCACGCCTATCTATAAACCATTTAATGTCAAGAGATAAGACGTAGTTTTGGAGGTGATGACAACAGGATGTAGTAGTACAATCGGCTCACACCTTATCAAACCTTATCAAATGTATTACAGTTTAACAAAACATTAAACTCGTTTTCATCTTGGTCCAAACTATCAATGGGGAAAGCCCACTTAGTTACTCAGTTACATAAAAGCCCTCCCGTAGTGCTAGCCTTGCTGTTCCAGGCCCAGCTAAAAAGGAGTGGGTATATAAACTGTGATGCTCTAACTCTATTGTTTACTTTTGAATCTTGTTTGGCTAATCTGGAGGATTCATTAACACTTGCAGTAATCAGCTTCATGTTAGCACATTTAGCATATTTGTTTAGGATATTATTTGCAATCAAGTTATTGACTTTATGTAATGTCAAAGGTGTCACTTAAATTTACAAAACCACATGCATTCAGCTGGAAATCTACACTTTCTGTTAGCATTATAGCACCTAAGATCTCATTGTTTTGGTTCCTTGGCCTGCAACCTTTGGTTTTATCAACCTTGTTTCCAGCAATTGCAGGTAATTTTCAGGTAAAAAAAAAGTTCAGGCAAACCTACTGTATATTACATGTTCAGCACCAAAAATCAAACAGACAGTTACATTTTAGCTGGTAAAAGAGAATTTCAAGAGATGGTAAAGACCAAAAATTAAGATAAAAGAGTGTCAATATTAGATTAAGTGGACAATGCAATTGGTTGCCAGTTTTGCTCAATGTGTGCTGGATGTGCAAATGGATCATAATTTAGCCATAGCAATTATAAATGCCAATCTGCAGGTTTGTTTTAAAGTCCTGTAGTGGCCAAAAGTGGTTAGATGCATCAGACTGGCTGAAAAGTCAGACCTCAGTTGCAATAAATGAAAAAACTCTGTAATGAAGTAACTTCAGACAAAAAAAAAATATCTAAGGCCTTGATTAAACTCCAATAGAAAAGGCACCAGTGTTGGATACTCATTTCCGATGTTAAACATAAAAAAACATAAAAATGATTATCTATTAACTGTTAACTACCTAATATGGAAGAGAAATATTGGAATAACAAGAATATATTGACAAAAAGTTTTTTATACAATAAAAATGAGGCTGAATGCATAGTCACGGGCATGCAGTGGCCATAGTGCATTAAGTTCAGAATCAGTACCTACACAAATTCAGCTTTATTCCTTTTTTCCTATCTTCTGTGTTTAAACTAATAGACAATTAAAACATATTTTGCCAGGAAAAGCACAGGTGTAATCAATATCACTAATGCTGCAGGCTGCTTTTCATTTAGGTTGCGTTTATTGTGCATGATGGATCACTTGTATGACTTACAGGGACACTTCAATGAAACAGAGCCAGCGTTAATATTATAAGTAACACCTGTGTTTCTCCTGATAATGACAAGTCAGAATAGGAAAAGGGCCTATTTAGTGCAGTAATCCTGAACTTGTGTCAGAGATACTCAACTCTTGTCCCTATAAACTAATCCATGTACTAGTTTAAATAAATACATCTTTTACTGCCTTGCACATTTAATATTTATGGACTTGAACTTGCTTTTAGTGGCAGAAAACTCAAACAAAACTGGACCCCACAAACTGTTCTGAAGTCTGTCCTGCACAGCCAAGCACATTTAATTGCGGCCTATTCCTTACAATTAAATGTGTACTTCCTGGGTGGATCTATAAGCACCAGAAAAATTTTATATATCAGGCAAAAAACAAAACGATAGACACTTAAAAAGAATATTCTTTATAGTTTAGAGGGAGCGGCTCTTTTTAACACTTACAAGTCAGGGATTTATGTCCTGTAGTCATACGTAAACTATTAATGTTAGACTGTTAAGATGAATTGTGTTTAATGCAACAGTTATGCAGAAGTGATATGAAAGAGGCTTAAAACAAAATTTGATGCATAATTTATAAGTAAGTGAGGAAAGTAAAAACAAGAGCCAAGCTGCCGGAAAGTGAATAAAAATAAAGGGATTACCCTGATAGTAACACGGTTTGAAATTTCATCAAACAATTTAAAGTTACAAACTGTGAATGGAAAACTAATACCAACAGGTATCAATCCTCATAATTTAATGAAATTATAACTAATACCAATATATACCAGAGCTATAGCTTATCTCTCCTTTTAATTCTCACAAACACACTTATGTAGTCAGAATATGTCAGCTTGGCTTGTTTCTGTTTGTTTTTTGAGTCATTAACTAGCTTTTTATGATTGGAACATTGATCTTTCTCCTTTATTAGAGCCATCACACAAGCATACAGACCTTTATGTTATACATGGCAAATTATATTTACCACAGCTTTGAACTTGCAGTATTTAATTATAGCCAGCTAGGTTTATCTATCAAAATAGTGTAAACAAAGGATCTAGTTTTATGATAGTGTGGAGTAAACTGGGATCATGTTGGAGTTATTGTCTTTATTATAAATGGCCACACCTGCAGATGAAAATCTGTCTTACTGGCTTTGGTAAAAATTTCCACAGACAAGGTAATGTCTGTGTTTAAGTTCTACTGACATCATGTTCAGTCACATTTACTGATTTCTTTCTACAATCACAGACAGTGCAGCACAAACAGTTAGCACCAGTCTAAAATGAAATGCACTCTTACTTTGGACAAATATCTCTGATTTTGAACATTATTAGAAAAAAATATAAGTACACCACTCAATAGAATGTATAACAAAAATGTTTTTTTTAGACATTTTAATGTTTTGTGGTTAATATTGAAGTTTAAATGAGCATTTACCTTTACTGTCCTCACACGTTTTATCATATCATATCTTTAAGTGCTGGCTTGAGTCTGGATGACATTGAGAACACTGAGTCTGCCAAGTCCCATTGGAAAAGCAACAAGAGTGTTTGATAAAATTTAATGAGGACGAAGGTTAACATGCTTGAATTATGTGCATGTCTTTTATGCTAACTTCAAACTTCTTGTGGTGGCTTCTCACCAACGTGTCACCGTGCACTTGCTTTCTCTCACACAGGCACATACACACTCTTAGAGAAATGGTAACTTATTATAGATTTACACAGTCAAAGGACCTACTGTAATCCCATCCTTGGTAGCAGAGAAAGTGGACCCCATGCTAACACTTAACATTTACTGTACAATGTAATAGCAGCCTGTATTTACAGACATCTAAACAAGAACTGGTAGTTTGATATTAAAGTAGGTCTTTGTAGTCTCCCTAAGGACTAACTTTTATGATCTGAGTGTTTGATTATCCTTTCTTTCCTACCACCACCATCAAATTAAAAATTCAAGTAACTTTCTTTTTCATGATAGGTCATCTCACCAGCAGTTTTCCAGTTTTTCTTTAGGATCACAAACAAGATTTACAAATAGGTGTTTATACACAAGGCATTTGTATGGTATTTTGATGCATAATTAACTACATTATTAGAGAAAATCTGAATAAAAGGTTTACAAGAAAGCACTGCAAGATAAGAAGCATAACTTAAAAAATAGAAACCTGATGACAGCTTACAGTTTTCTGCAAAGAACTCAAAATAGGAATAGACAGATGTCTGTGGCATTAACTGAGCAACTTTATGCTCCTCACAAGATATACCCTTGAGTATAAAGCTGCTATGTATTTATATTTACTTTCTTGGTGTTAACCCTGAAACCCTCTTTTACCCATTCCAACACTCCAACTGCTCATATCAACTTTTTACTGCAACACTCCAAGTGTAATTTTTCAGCCAAGTTCACCAAAATTTAATGTTGGTTTTATATCTCCCTGTTAACCAAAATTTCATTAAATCATTATGCCTAACAAAGAGCATATCAACAGCATGTGTGTGTGTGTGTGTGTGTGTGTGTGTGTGTGTGTGTGTGTGTGTGTGTGTGTGTGTCTAGGGGGAAGGGTGTACGGAGATTTTTGCCTTCCCTGTGGGCCATATAGCTTAGTATGATTAATAGCCATTTAAGTGAGATGAAGCTATTTTTGCTGTTCACTTATATAGAAGCTGTCATCCATGTATGTGTGTGTGTGTGTGTGTGTGTGTGTGTGTGTGTGTGTGTGACATTAATGGTTATTGCCATAAGGAGAAGCTATACTTGTGACTTGTGACCTCTAACTATGACTAAAAGATCATCATTCACTGACACACATGAATATACCTCACATTCTCAAACACGGATTTATAGACTTCAGCACATGAACACAGTGACAAAGATTCTGTAGACACCTATTTCAAACCTACGCACATGCACGCACGCACACACACACACTTACTCTCAGGGTGTCAGTAGTAGGTGTCGCTGGGCAGATAATGGCGAGGTGACAGGTCAGGGGTTTGAGGGAGGGTTTGAGAGTTAAGAGGTTCAGTGGGGGGACAGCACTTTGGCTGATTGGTTATGGTCCCATGGGATGGGGGAGGCACTGAGACATGACATCATACTGTCCTAAGAGAGAGAAAGAGTGGGAAATAAAGAGAAGGGTGAAGGTCAAGGGGTCATAAAAAGGAGCCTTGGACAGTGACAACAACACCATCTGCATGAGGTCAACATCTCATTATCATCAAGCATCCTGGTAAATTTACAATTCACACACAAGCTGTTGTTAGCTCAATCTGTAACTTTTTCGCAGGCTTGAAAAGGTACATTACTCAAGGTAATCATTTATTTTAAATACAACACAGACTCTAGTGCAACCTGGTTTCAGATCAGCTGACCAAGGACAGATTTTTTTGTGAATACATAGTCAAAATGTAAGTGGATTTGAAAAATGTCAAATTGCTTTGCACCTCAAGTGTACACTGCAGATTTTTAACTTGGCTCACACAAAAGCAGTCAAACTGACTAAGTGTAATGTTTGCCTTTTAAGGTCTATTGTCCTATAATGTGCACAGATAGCATTTTTTTTTTTTTTTGCTGGAAGTAATAGTTCAGTTGCCACCCCCTTATGCACTCACTGTCCCTTGCTCTGCTATAAATGACCCTCATTTCTTGAAATTTCCAAACCAAAACCTAAAATCTGTTGTTCTCTTAGAACGACCTAAACTAACAATGCTTCATTATTTGGATTTTTGTCTAGTCTATAATTTTCATATCCAGCATTACATACAGCTGACTGCGTACGCACGGTCTGAAGTAAGAGTATGTACACAATTTCATCAAATTTCTTTCTCTTACAAAAGCCAGCTTGTGCAGAGAATGGCTTGTACTTAATGTTGCATATATGTTATTTATATATTTGGACCCAGCTTTGCAAGTAATGCATTGACATGAAATTGATACGAATGTCTCTATCTAACTTTCAGAAGGAAAGCATCACTTGTCCAATATCTTAAACACAACAAAAAATGTTGTGTAACATTGGCATTATAGGATCTACAGGCTGCCATTATGAACCACAATAATGACAGCCATCTGACGGCAGGACAGAAACTGTGGAATAACACCAAAAGTTAATGTCTACATTCAGTCTGTTACATCCAGTAATGTAAATGCATCTGAAATTCTTTGCTGACTAAAAACTATTTTTCTCGTGTTTGCATAGCTGGAGGAGCATTACTGATATTTTATTACCTTCATTACACTGTAAATCTAGTCCTGTCCACCATTGCTGTGGAACATCTGAACATGAAGCACATTTCCTCTAACATATAGTATGAATCGTAAAAAATGAAGTGTTTGCCTCAGTTTTACTACAGTGCATAGAGAAAGGGAGAAAATCTCTCAGTGATTTATTGGTAAGTAAAAAAGATGGTGAGGAGCAGAGGAAAGAAAGAGGCCGCCATCTCTGCTCATTACTACACACTGCTTAGAGTCCCCACTGCTTAATGGATTTAGAAAGAGATGGAAGATAGATAAACGAATGGGTGAGGGAAAGGTGGTAGTTGAAAAGAACAACAGTGACAGGGGCATCCTGGTGGATTGGATACACTCTGTAACCACACACTGATGACCATGGGACCTTTGTCACAGCATTAACCTTTCTCTAATCCTGTCTTTGCGGGCTCTTGTATGTATATCAAATAAACATTTATCTATTATATTGCGCTGTTATGTAGACATGTTTTGTTATCGACTGATTATCTATATATTTTAAAAAAAGCCAATAATAACTGTCCTCTCTATCTTTGCACGCTTAGTACTCCATAATATCTAATGACTGTTTATATCTCCTGCATGTGGTGCTTAACAAAGGACGTAGTTGCTCATTTAGTCAGAAGTTGATCCTACACCTAAATGTGGGGTGGGTCTTTTCACAGAAAGACTCTTTATGATGTTGCTATCTTTACTCAAAATGTGATTACACATTGGCATGTCAGATTTACTGTCCCTCTTGCTTCCACCATCTCCCCTCCCTTTCCCTTTGTCCTGTGTGTAAGCAGGAACGACTGGCTGGAGAGCTGTGGGGCTTAGTCCCACCCTATGGTCCCACCCTTTTTTTGGTGTTGTTGCTGTTGTTTGTTTCCCATGTAGACAGCAGTGCACAAAAATTGGATCCTTCTTTTTTTGTAGCATATACACAGAATAAACAGATGGTGTACCATAAGAAAATATTTGCTGAATTTAAAATTTTGTAAATGTCACTAATTTCTTTGGAGAATAACTTATCCCACCTTTAAATGGGAATTCCAACAATGCTTTAAGTCATCATAATTAATCATAATTCAGTTTTTGGTTTGTGGTTTTTGCACATCGCAGATTATTAACATTCTTGGTTCTTTTGCAACACAGAAGGAAAAACTCCTAAAGCCTCATAGAAACATTTTTTTTCATTTCTTATTTTTTTTCATTTAACATTATACTTTACATACCTTTTTGGTTTTGTTGAAATGTTGATATATTAAATGTAAAATGTATGGATGTTATGTGTATGGTTTTCAAAAACATGCAATGTCAACATTTTTTTGAGGAGACTCAGCTGTAATGTGTGAAGTGTTTCCTGGTGTCATAGAGTCTAATAAATGTCCTTAAGTGATGTCTCCTGAGTAAGTATCAGTTAGGGCTAAAGAAGCCAAAAAAGAAAAAAAAAATCTGTTGGTATTGACATACAGACGAGAGCCCAACAGAACTCTTTAACCCACTGCTCATCTCTGCTGAACGCAAGAGGCTTCAGGCCTCATGGGCTAGTACAACACAATGAAATCACCAAGAAAATGTCAGAAACTGAGTTGAATTGTGGGATACTTAGGTGCCAGGTTTTGACAGGAAAGTCAATACCTCTGCTTCTGCTTTGTGATTTTAATCCTTTTTAGCTGTCTGTCAATGTTATGGGAGGGCAAGAGTAAATCAGCGAGGCATTCCTTTGTAAGTGAGTTCAGTGGCAACCACAGATAGATTTAAGAGAGTCTAAAGCCATTCTAGTGATTCTGTGGTTTCATATATTGGCAACACATTGCTTTGAATTAAATTATCAAATTTGCATGTAATCACAGTGAAATGTGATTTTTTATGTTTAGCAGGTATAAAGTTTATTCTATATTATTATTTTTTGTTGAGCATGATAGCATGCCAGCATTTGCTCATTACAGGAGTGCTAAACACAATGTACAGCCGAGGATGACGGTGTGGTCATAAACCAAAGTATCGACCAGATTGAAGTTTCAGTGCTATGATGATGCTAGATAGAAAGTCAGATGATCATCAGTGTGATTACAGTTCGTCCTGTGGGAAACATGATTATCTTAACCAAGTTTAGAGTCCATCAGCCAAGCAGATATGGAGATATTTCTCTGGCTACTTAAGGACTCTGACCTGCAGGTGGTGTTCAATGGAAAATCAGGGGATCACTAAAATCATTAGAATTAATCCTCAGAAACCTAGAAAAACTAGGAAAAAATTATCCATTTAAATGGTCAAATCAAAGCAACAGAGGTCAAGACCTCTTGACTTTTAGTCCCTCACAGGGGTCAAGCTCCAAAAACACTGAATCGCTGCCCGAGTTTGTCACACAGGCTCAGGCATTACAAGCACTTTGGATGAAGTAAGGGAACGATCTGGGTTTCTGTTGAATGTTAATTAGGGTATTGTTTTGGTCTTCAACTCAGTGTCAGTCCATTCAGTGGTAAAATCATTTCATTGTTCAAACTGAAAGCATATAGTTTGCCAGCCTTGTCTTTGGAAGAGAAAACTCTGTGTTTGTGATGGCAGAATTCAGACTCTTGTTCCTGCTTCTTCTCGTATCAGTGATCAAACAGATAACACAGTCTCACCTACTCATCCTTCAATTCAGGCATTTTTTGTTTGTTTTAAGTTTCTTAGAATAATGCAATCTGCAAATTAAAACGTGATTATTGCTCAAAATATCTACCTCCTTTAAAGATGAGTTAAAGAACAATATATTCAGACTCATGTGTAAAGCAAAAGCAGCAGCTTCCAGGACCGTCTAATACTGAAAATTTTGGTGGAGTTTAAAATATTTAATTTTCATGTAGCCCTGTTATTTTTCTGTTTGTGAATACTGGTGCTGTTTCTGCACCCTAATTTATATTTAGACTTTGAGCAAGACTGTTTTAACTTTCTAATAGAAATTTAAAAACCCAGCATATTGGTCCCAAAATTAAATCAATTCACACTAAACTCCTCAATGACTCTTTTCTTGAATTATAATGGGATTGTTTGCTGCATGTCAATAAAGTTTAAAGAAAGAGAGGGGGAAATTAAAAGGCTGGTATCAATATTTAGGGGTTTTGAATTACTGAATCAGCTCTAAGTGACTCCATGCTCAGCTCTTAACGCAGCCTGTTTCAGTTACTTGCATGACTCCATGTAAAAGTAAATTTTGACATGTTGTTTTCTTTTAATTTTTATTTCACTTTGAACATTTCAGCTTTCTAAATTGTTTGTCTGAGTTTGCAAATTGTTGTTTCACTTATATTCTTCACAAGTCTTTGATGAAGTAGCCAAATCCTGATAGAGTGGCATCCCTCTCAAGTACACTCTAACAGTCATGCTGGTTGTGATTGTCAGTGAAAAAAATAACCAGATCTGACATCAGTGAAGCAGCCCCAGGCCATGACACAACACTGAACTGTGGAGGCCTCACATGTAGAGTATGTCACTTTGACTCATTGGATAAGAGGCCAACACTCATCACAAGTCAACTTTCTTTAGTTTATGAGTCAGGCAATGAATTAAGCCATTGTATTATTCCAGTTTGATAACAAAGACCAACAAGGGGGTGTGGTGCATCCATCCACTCATGGAGAGACAGTGCTCATGTTTGTGTCTGTAAAGGATGTAACTCCAGCCAAGAAAATTGTCCAACATAATCTGAAGCTTTAACATACTAAATTGGAAATGAAACTGTTGTTTTGTGTAAAAAAATGCAAATCAAAATTGTAGAACTTGTAGAATCAGTGTTTTTTTTTATTTTTATTTCAATCCACTTACAATTATATAACTGATATGCTGAAGTTTTTTGCATGATGAAACATTCAGTCTACAGTCTAAATGCAATTGCATGATAGGAATATTAGTCTAAATGCTGACCCAGCTGCTTGCTTTCAGTTTGACTGCCCTCTCCTTTCTTTATGTGGGTAGTTCAATTTTTATTTTATTAGTTGTATGACAAAGTTTTGGAATTGTTCCTCTCATCCTTCTTCATGTCCAAAGCCTCATTCTACCTGAATTTATTTCTCTAGGAGAGTGATTTTACATTATCTTCACCTGTAATTGAAGCGTGTCGGGAGCCTGTATGAGGGTAATTTTTTACCCCCACCCCCAGTAATGTTACAGCTCTAATTATGGTTATCTGTAAACTGGCAGGTCCGCATTTCTCTTTTGTCCACCCAGTATGAAATTTGATTTTAATATGAAAAAATGTTTTTGCTAAAAGGCCTTGAGGACCAGTTTAACAACAGTGAATATTAAAGCCTTCAGGAGAGAAAGACCTGCTCATCAAATGTGCAGCAAGAATGTCAACTACCAGGATATACAGGTAGATACTGTGTAATACCTCAGTGAAATTTCAGACAACTAACTTCACTTACATTTAAATCATTTATCTTTTGTGTATACATTAGTTATGGATGCTTAACAGAAAAAAATATTTTTGTGATAAATGTACCAATAAACACTAAAAATGTCTATAAAAACTAATCACAAATACATCAAGGTCACTTTAAATGCGCAAAGACTGAAAAATATAAACAATAAAACAATTTATAATAAATAAAACAGCCTGACAAGACAGTGAAATGGGGTAAATGAAACAAGACAAGAAACACAGGGCCAGCAGACATGAGGAGGAGGGATAAAAAACTGTTACCCTGAGGAAAAGGGATACCAGACAGTGCAGTTCACAGTATAGTTGAATAAGAATGAGGATAACGTGTTCAGATGATTTTTGCACGTGTTATGATCTGGACAGTCGAGTTCCGGATGAGTTGAAGCTTGTTTAGAAGTTTGTTGTGGGCCAGCGAGAACAGTATTGCAGTAATCGATCCAGGATGTGACAAATGCATGGACCAAGACCTCAGTGCTTGATTGAGACAGGGATGGGCAGAGTCTGGAGATATTGCAAGGTGGAAAAAAGGCAGAGCGGGTGGTGTTGTTTGTGTGAGTTGTAAAGGTAAGGGTGCTGTCAAGAGTGATGCCAACGCTCTTGACAGGGAATCCATCAATGATGATGTTGCTTGGTATACTGCTGTAGCTCTCTTTGGCTGTAGCTCGTAGCTGTCCTTAGTTTGTTAGATGAGTTAGCTGTGCAGCTTGTGGCCCTATTAGCTGATTAGATTGCTCGGACTTAGAGCTTGGATGCGTGTTGATGTTTACCCCATAGGCAATGGAACTGGGCTCTGGAGCCCCCCAGAAAACACAGCAGGGCCAAGACTGAACACAGCTTCCAAGACCAACTGAGGCAATTTTGACAACAGGAATTACAATATTGAAGTGATTTAATGTTACAGCAGCTCCAACCAAGACTTTGACTACAAAGACTACAAAGAATTGGCAAGCATGGACAGGAGAGGCATTGAGTGGGACAGGAGTGAGACAGGAGTCAAGCAATAGTTTTCCCACTTTACTTAATACATTTAGACTAAATAAGAGTTGGTGATGGAAAAGTCGAAAGACAACTGAAAGGGTCTCAGTGAATTCATTTTGTTGTTTAAGTAGAGTTTGACTGACATTTGTTTTACAGTGAGTTAACAAGGCAATTAAGCTTGAGATAGGATGGAACAGGGCTAGCTGATTAGCATGTAAAACAGTACATCTTGAATGGAGACTGCTAGACCAAATAACTTATCAAACATTTACTAATCAATGAATTAATTTAAATGGTGTCAAAGAACCAGCACAAATCAAAACACTGGCCCCCAGTCTCAAGGAACAGAGGAGTGGAGTGGATAACTTTATTTTTTAAGCTAAGGTTTAAATGCTTTTTAGTCCAGACTACTATCTAAAGAAGACCAGTAAAGGCAAAGCTAAACGACAGCTAAATAATTTTTCATGTTGCTCTTTGTAGAACTTCATAGTGCTTTGCTATTGTTACCTCAATCAAAGTTAGATTTTTATGTTATATGGGGGCCTCTCTGAGCCTCCCCCATTCGTGTGTTAGATATGTGGTGAAATAAAAAAGGCAAACAGCAAGAGTTAATTTGCTTGGCAATTTGTGTGACTTTTATTGGCATCATTTTAGGCTATCGGGTATAATTCACTCAGTGCACAATGGCAGATATAGTCAATCTAGAGATTAACTGATGAGTTGATTTAAGAGTAGGCAAATTTCAGTTTATATTTTCTTTGGTTAGTTACAGCCCTGTAATATTAACTCATTCATGCTGTGGATTGAGTGACAGACATGTCTCCCTTTTTAATTCCTGTGGAACATCTACATGCTCTATGCATGTTTTCACAGTGTGTGTTTGTGAGTGTGTCTGTGTGCGTGCATGAGAGCATGTGTGAGTGACCCAGCTGCTGCTGAGCTGCCCTCCCCCATTCTCCAAGGACGTTTGGCCAACAGAGTCAACCTCTTTGTCTCCGTGTCTCTCTACCTCTCTTACTTTGCACATGTTGTCAGATGCCCTTTCTCTCCTCTCCTCTATACCAGTTTGTCTGTCTCGTTTCTCTGTCGATTCACCGATCTTTGTGTCTCTGTTTCTAGATCTCTGTGTCACTCTATTGTGGATCTGTTTGTCTCCTCCTGTGTCACTGTCACTACTTTTAGCTGTCTCTTTTGCTTTTTCTCTCCAACTGTTTCTTTGTGCCTCTTTCCCCATTATCTCTTCTTTTCTTTTACTTCATTTCTCTACCTGTACCTCTGTGCTTCCCACTAACTAAGAGAGAGAGCATTTGGCATTTTACAAAGCTTTCTAATCATCTTCTCTTATTTCCGGTGTTGGACTGCCACCTTGTGGTCACTAAAAAAACAACTCAAGATGTTTTATATTTTCCATGTGAACACTTATGCTTAAATAATGACTGCTTGTAACAACATGGAATTCTTTCCAGAGTAAAATAAATTATTTACTAAATAAAAAGCATCTTAAATGCCAGCTCTGAGGGAGTCCTATTACTCAACAAGGTGGTGGCAAAGAAGATATATAGCCAATAGGGTTTCCCTGCGTAGGTTCAAATCCTACAGACAACAACTTCTTGTCTGCACCATTCATGTTAAAATGACTTGTATTACTCAAAACCCCAAAATGCAAACAATGACTTATAAGTCAGCTCTTCAAGAGCTTATTGTGCTTCACTGTCAAAGCAATGTTCTCTTCTCAAAATGTGACCTGCTGTAAAAGTTACATGTTAAAATTACAAAGAACCTGCAGAGTCAAACACTCTTATCTACATGCAAGTAAATTCGACATAGCCAAGTTTTGTTAGTGCGAGCTAGCTTGATTAAAACTTAAAACCCCATTCAGAGATAATGGATACCAGGATGGTGGTTATTAACTTATATTGTAAACCTAGGCTTCTTCCTCACTTTTGAATAATTAAAAACGAAACTGTTACAAATAAAAGCAACATTTTTATGCAAATAATGTAAGAGAGAAACCACCATATGGTCCAACATTAAGAATCCATGGAAATCCCTTTATAATTTTGCCTAATCAAAATAAATTATTCCTAATGATATAAAACACTCTGTGATAAATACAAATGAACTAATGAGTTTTTAATTGTCTTTTATTAGCTTTAAAATAACAACTGTTTGAAACAAATTAGCAAATCAGGACCAAGCTCAACAGGAATTAAACCATATTTAATATGAACATGAACATCACACTGAATCCTGTGGTGAAAAAAATCTGACATGATACATTCAGGAAGTGCAGCTGTAATTGCCCATCTTCATTCTGTGGCATTACTAGTGTGACATTATGGCTCATCAAGTTTTAATATATGACAAAGTCCCTTAGCTGAGACTTTGCATTACTCATGGATTGATTATTGAATATACTGTTGCTGTTACCAATGGAACTGATTAGGGAAAAGTGGTTTTAGCTGATCTACCAGGGGCAGCTGTGGCTCAGACGACAGAGTGAGTTGTCTACTTATCAGATGGTTGGTGGTTTGAACCCCAGCTTTTCCAGTCTGCATGTCAAAGTAACCTTGGGCAGCACACTGAAAAGCAAATTATTTATAATGGCTTTCCATCGGTGTGTGAATGTGTGTTTATGATTTCCTGATGGTTAGCACTGTGTGGAGAAGTCACTTACTTAGTGTGTGTGTGAATGGGTGAATGCTTGCCCGTGTTGTAAAGTGCTTTAGGCTGACTAGTAAAGCACCATTTATCATTCAGCCTCTTCAGTGTCTCTCTGCCCTTAGGGGGCTCACCTTCCAGTTTTACATCCACTGCACTACTCCAAAACCATATGTAACATTTCTTCTACAACACAGACTCTTCACTTGAAAGCCCTTACCTGCGGAACAAATTATATTTACAATGTTTTTTAAGTGCAGTGTGTCGGGATTATTATAACATAAGCATTACACAGATCTGGCCAGTGTAATAAACATTACCATAGCTAATGTGGTCATGATGTCTGTGATGTGAATACAACATTTTGGTTTTTGACTTATTTTCTTCTAGGATACTTCATGATATCTCATCATTTCCATAATGTCCACACTCATTCAAGGACTAAAGACACTGTTGAAATTTTAATATCACTATGACTAAAAGATTTTTTTTTAAAAAACTGTTATTTAGTAGGTATATGTGTAGTCAGTTTTGTAAATTAAAACTAAAAATTGACCCTGCTGTCCCACAAATACATTTGTCAACTTGAGTTTACAGATCCCTGCAGAGTTTTTAGAGGTTCTCAATATTCAACTCACTGCTTTTATGACACCTGCAAATTTGAAATATTTTTCCTATAATTCTTTTACAAGGTCTGTATTACAACAGTTGTCACTAAAATAAACATAATTTTTCTTACACATAAGCTAAATGGAGATAAAGATAAATGGCTAATTTTTATTTGTATTTTGAAATATACCTCATTTACTTGTGTCATCATTCCCTCCAGAAACAAGATTAAATTTACAATCCAGATTACTCTTTCCCCCAAATTCTAAAAAACAAATGTTATCGTATTTTTAAAGCATTAAGGGAAATAACCAGTTTGGTTTATAAAATCAGTTCATTTGTAGCAAATAAATAGAATCTGTTAAAACTCAATCGCAGACAACCATCAGTTTCAAGAGGTTGCCCTTGTTTCACAGTTCTGTTTGCATTACATTTGTTTTTCCTCTTCCATTCTCCCTTTCTCACATACTCATGTAAACACTCACACAAACATACTACATACAGATATTTAAATCATAGAGGGAAGCAAAATGTCCCATGTCATATTGGTCCCTAAATACATGCGAGTCATGCATAGTGCAAGGTTAAGGAATATTTGCACTGGAGCAAAAGCTGCAGAATAATTCAAACAAATACATGTGTGGCAAAGTAAATGTAATGAAGTTACAGAAGCACTCTCAGTGAAATGTGATGCCTGCAGTTTAGTTACAAGCCAATAGTTTAGCTCACTGCACCATCAACACAGTATACACTCCCCTGTGACTTAAATGCTGCATGAAAAAGGTGAAACAGTTGGCTGATTCATTTCTCTTAAATTAGTGGGAATCTATTTTCCTCTTTTGTCCTGTTAGTCTATAAAAAAAATCCTATTTCCCACTGTTGCACTGTTGCCATACTAATGAACCTGTGACTTTTTATCTATTTGTAGTTTTAGGAGAAATTTCTTAACAACTACTGGATGAATTGCTTTTTGGTACAGTCATGTCCGCCCTCCCTAGCCTGCAGTTTTTTGCATGCTATCATGCATTTAGGCAATGAGACGCCTAAATGTTCATTCTCTATACATTGTGAATTTATATATGTTTTAGTAAGTGTTACAAACAATAAAAAACTGCAGATTTTGACTTTCAGTATGTCAGCTAGGATAAGGAGTTTTACCATGGGCTAACATCAGCAGGAAGCTACACAGATGCATTTTGGGGTACCATGACATTTTGATCATTTCCTTTGCACTGGAGTTACAACAGCACCCCCACTGTTCTGATAAAGAGGACCCCTGAAGATTTTACTACAAAATTTTAAGTTCAATAGCCTCATTCCTCCATTAATGTACAAATATGCAATGTACATAATTCCTGGTTATGCAAATGTTCTGCTTTTAATTTGAAGGCTGCACTTAACTACTTCCAGGAAAGAGCCCTGTAGCTTGACAAAGTTCACTGACTTCCCCCTCTCCAAGGTAACCAACCTGTATACACAGACAGACTTCTCAGAGTTAAACAAACATAGTTTCATGTATATACATATATATAATAGCATAGATAGATAGATTGATAGATAGATAGATAGATTTCTGACGACACGTTTAACAGCACACTCTCCAATTACTTCTTAAGTGGTACACTTCAACCAAAGGTATGTTTAGCTCTTTATCTTTATTAATGAATGTATCCCTTATTTGTCAAGTTTATAGTTTTACACATGTAATACAGAATTGCACAGTGACTGACCAGATTGTTAGTTTATATTCAACACTGGTAACTCTTGAGATCATAGCTCCTTGTGATGTTGCATTAGACTATATGTACATTAAAATATATTCTGCCCCTTTCATGTTTGTGAATTTGGGTAGAGTGAACCTTAGGATCACTTTCCAGTTTGTACATCAAAGTGAATTAACCTGCCCAATTTTTAAGTCTTGTTCAAATTAAAAAAAACGTTTATCTTTACCCTCACGTTGCACTCCTTAATTTTGTATATTACCTAGAATTGTCTCAAATTTTACATCAGTATTATAAGAGAGTGTATATGTGTGTTTCCAGTGTGTGAAGATGATTTCAGGAGGGGGGAAGAGTGACATGGAGCGTTTGGGTGTCTTTAAAGAGATGAGCTACATCTCTGTAGGTGACAAATATAGTCTCACCAACCGTGAGTATAGTATCTATTTACATATCTGCCTGATTACTGCAGTGAAGTGAAAAAAAATAATAAACAAAAAGAATAAGTTCATAAAACTATATATACTATACTATATATATATATATATATACTTATATATTAAGTATATTGTAAAGTCACCAGAAGACAACTAACAAAAGACATCAAGTAATAGAGCTAGCTGCATGTCTTTGTATGAGTAGAACAGTACATCTGATTGTTGTTTTAAAGGTGTTGTTTTAAATCCACCAGATAACATATGCACTGTGGACATCATTATTACAAATATTGCATGATACAGAGTATGTAAATGTGAAGTAACTTCTTTCCAAAACCAGGTCCATTCAATGAGTCTGCCTATCATGGTCGCCAGATGCAGGCAGGCATGGCCAAGCAAAGATGTGCTCTACAAAGTGGCTTTTTTGACAAGTCCTTCAAACGGGTATTTGAACGTGAGGCACTGAGTGACCCACTGAGACTGGCCCGACAGAACCGCATCCTGCAGGCCAAGAAGAACCTAGGCAAGGCCTTCCTGCCCTGTAATGGGGCCAAGAAGCTGTGAGAGAACACACACAGACTAACCACAGGAAACAAAAACATTTACATGCACCAATATATACATTTGATGGCAAATAAAAAATGTATATATGATCAGAGAATCGCACTAGAGAAATGTCATGATATCATAATTTTACATTATAATGTGTTTAGTCTTTAGTAGAAAGCATTGTGTGTTGGATGGACACAACCTTTTGATCTCAAATTCAGTACTTTTCAGTGATTCACTCAATCAGAAATGAAAGCTGCTTCTTTCAGAGTAGCTTAGAAGTTTCTTTATCCTAATAGGAACCTACATATGAAAATAGAATTCTGATATAATGTATAAACAGAGTGAACAAGGGGATTCGGTAGTTTATCCATGTCCTGTGACACTGCTCTGTTATGACAGTTTTTAATATTTAAAAGTCTTTCTCACTTTAACATAATCTCCATCTGCCTCCAGCTCCGGTTCAGGCAGTTACTATGGGACTCTGTCAGGACCAGTTGAAGCCATGAGCCCTCTGTCACTCGCCCGAAAAGCCTATCGCTCACCTGGACGAAACATTGTCACCTCGCCTCCTAAGAAAGGCAGTGGTTACAGGTTTATGGCAAGAACTCTTCTATAGTTTATAAGTGTTTAACAAGCATGTTTGAACTTCTGTTTTGCTCTGTACTGTATTTTGTGTGTGATGAATACTCTGCCTGTTTTTGACAATTTCTAAAATCCAATCATCATATCTTAAAGCTTTTCAGGGAATATTGTATACTGTTGAACATACCCTGTGACAAGGACTCAAAGACTTATGCATGGTGATAGTAAAAGTCATTGTTTTATTTTGTCCAGCTTAAGTACATATCTTACATCTCCTGCAGCTATCCCAATGTGACACTGTCTAAAATTGAGCTGTATGCCTCAGACCCCTATGACAGAGCCAAAGAAGTACTGAAGGTAACACATTCTGGATTGTTACAGCTTTGATTATTCTTTGATTATTATTTTGCTATTTGGTTTTTGTCACCACATTTTTTGGTCTAATAACACTGTACTCATGCGAGTCCTGATAATGCTGAGATCTGGTAACTCAGCGACTTTCTAAAAAGTTACATGGGGGAAATAAAAGAAGCCAGTTCAAATCAAGTTGTTATCAAGCTGATAGCTCGGGTAGATAACTGAGGCCAGAGAATAATGCATAAAGCTATTTGCTAAGCAATGCCAGGTTTTATCCTTTGCTGTGGAACTTCTTACTAGGTCTTCAAGATCAGTTCTGTTATGCATTTTTTTCATGGTTGTCCCTGATTCCTTCTAGAAGTCACTCAAGACCCACTTAATGTTTCTTCCAAAATTAACATAAACATATTAAATTAGCTCCAGACTGTTTGCTTGGCTGTTCCCATGGGCATTAATGTAACACATTGGGCATGTGACTTAATACAGGTGACTGAAATAGAAAGAAAAATGTTTCTTAATAATTAAAATTTATATTCTAAAAAAAACAGACATGTAGTTAACCCAAGAACAAATGCAAACAGTATCAAAATTGTCTGACTCCACAACTGTTACAAAAACTGGACTGTGTGTTTCATGCTCATTAATTAAGTTGGTGCCTATGTTACAAGGTGACCTTGTTGTATTATCAACTCTTTTGTAGAACAGTTTGTTCTAAGAGTATATACTCTGGTTCAATATAAATGGAGAGTTACAGACAGCTGATAAAGGTCAGCAATCTAAAGACATATTATATTCGCCGGCTGCACAAATTGTCATGCCAGAATTTTCCAGAGTGAAACCTCTGGATGAATTTATTCCTTCAACTATATCTGTTAACCAGTGAATTTTGTCACTGTGTAAATGAAACACAGGCCTAAAAACATGATCTGTTAAAAGTAATACATGTGTTTTTTGTACTTAGATGCTTCTTTCTCAGCATTCAGTGAAAATATTTAAATATGTGTATGTTTATGTTACAGAGGGAGACAGCAATCCATCGCTCCAAATTGAGAGGTGGCCCCTTCAAGCTCAACCTTCACCCCAAAGATTACTTCCAAGGCAATCCATACCGCAGTGACAAGCCACTCCCACCAGCACACAAGCCCCTCCCACCTCGACAGAGAGTTTCTCCTGTTCCCTTCAAGCCACCGTCCCCAAGCAAAAAGGTGTTTATCCCTCTATCTGTTGTGCTATATTAAGGACTGGAGGGAGATATCTAACTGAAAAATCTGTTGCTGACTCCTGACCTGTCATCAATTTTTGTTTTATATTTTCCTGTACATTCTTAACAGTCTCCATGGTTATGTGAATGTGTTTTGTGTTAGATTGGTGGAATGAAAGCAGGGACGTTTGACACTTACCCCTCACATTCTGCTGATCCATATGACAATCGTCGTTCAAAACAAACCAATCAAGAGCCAGTATTCCGGCCTGCTCCTGGTCCTAAGAGCACACCTGTTAAGAGTATCATCACCATCAATGTTAACAGGTTGATCCCTGCTTCTGTTATTAATCTTTCCTTTCTCTGTTCTCACACTGAGGGTAATCATTCCCTAAAGCCAATGATTTCCCCTCGATTATACAAAATGTTCTAAACTAAAGAAAAACAACCTTTCTAGAGCAGAAATTAAAACTTTGTCCTAATTAGGTCAGACACAGATAAAGCTTATGTCTGAAAATGCCTTTATTGACCCTTTGACCACAGAAACAAGTTGAATACACAGCACTGACCTATTATCACTATATTATGTTATCGCAAGCATGTTGGCAACCTGTTGCTTATTTACATGTCACTACATGTTGATTTAGAGTCATGTCTGTGTCCACCGGATAAATGTGCCAGAACGAAAAAAATACCTGGCTTTTTAGATTCTAAATGCTGTACTATATTAACCAGCTACGCACTGTTTTTCTGCTGCTTGCTACTGAGCAGTTGGTGCACAAGGGTTTTTGTTCTTAATTAAAAAATGGTGCCTGCTGCAGCAGTAAATGAGGTTGATGAAGTCACAAGCTGTAAACCAAAACTGATGTAAAGAAAGCTTAGCAGAGCTGAAGGGAACTGCAGAGCAAGTGATAACTATGTGAATGTGGATTTGTTACTGTAATGTCTTTCGCTAATAGACTCAGTAATTTGTTTCTGTTGCTGATACAGAAATACTGATCAGTGCAGCTTGAACATACAAAAACAATGTCATATTTTATTTTTATGTTCAATGGACAAAGCCCTCTAGTAGCTGTAGGAAGTATGACTCTTATTTACTATGAGCAAAAGAGGAAGGTGTGTGATGTCATAAAAAAGCTAAGGTCCACTTGGGGTAGGCAATGGCTGGGTCCAGCAAAGGTCAGCCTTTGACATGGATGTCAACTTTGTTGTGTTTTGTTGTTTACTAAAGAAACTTTTTCAGCCAGAGAAGAGGTTACTTAAGATCTCAAGATAATTTTCATACATCCTGTTACAGTTACATTGGTCTTTAAACTGTAGTAACATTCATTAGATTTATTACATCCAATTTGTGTTGCACTAACTGAAAATTCACTGGGACATTTTCAACACATGAACACTTGAGTGCTGTAGTTTATATCATATTTAGTTTTCGCTGAATCTTGTTCCTTAGTAGAGCTTTATGTCACCCAACAAGTCAAGTGGAAAAAACAAACTGAAAACAAATAAGATTTGAAATCTTTTTTCTAACTTGTTTTGTTTTTCTTATTTCAGGAGTGTGCACTCTGCAAACTACACGTCAAACATTCCAACTGTGATGACCTTTTGACTTCAATACTGTGTATACATGCTACAACAATGTCTGACTTTGAACCTCATTTTTGCAATGTAGAAGTTATTTCACTGTATTTGTTTTACTGTCAACCATGATCTTTAAAGCAACCAGCAATGAGCAACTGCTTCTTTTCTTTCCCTGTCTACTTTTCTCTTTATCAGGTATATTTGAAATTTTTTTGGTGTCAAACATACAGAATCAAACAAGAACTCAAATAAAGTTTTGATGAGTCTATTTTTTCTTTCATTCTGTAGCAACATGCTTTTATTAAGAGATTTTAGAAAGGAGGAATTACCGATGACCAGATCAGCAACATGTCTGTGGAGGTTGCTTAAAATGGGGTTTTCAAAAAAAATGGGTCATGGCCCCATAGGACTAATACTACATATATTATACCACAAATCAGGCAGCAAAATAAACCATCCATTATGACAATGCTGAATATCAGTGCAACTACACAATGAAGATAATGTGAAAACTTTGATTAAAAGCAGATGCACTGTAAGTCTTGACATGCATATGCATTACTAACTGAATGATCTTTAAAACTAGTTATCAATTACTGCATGAGACAGGATACTCTTTGAAAACACCCACTGAATCAAAAAAAAGCATAGGTGAACATCAAAATAAATATTTCTTTTTAAATTAGATTTTACATTTCATGTTGCCATGTTGAGGAGAGAGGATGTTGCACAGTTAACATTAACAACAAAAGAATGTATGGATTTTGATAGAAGCACACAAAAAAATCATGTTTTATCATCCCTGTAAAAGACAGATAAGGGAAGAAAATATCAATTTCAGCAACCAAAATGATTTTTTTTTATGCGTAAGTGTCTTATCTGTTGTCTGGTCTAACTCCGTGTGATATACAAATAGCCACAATAGCACAACAGCTTATACACAAGAGTAGCAATCAAATGCTCTGCCAATAACTTTTTATATGAAAGGGTTCAGGGTACATCATGTCCTCTCTCTGAAAAAAGTCCAATGGCAGACAAAGGGAAATAGCAGTCAATAAAGAATTTTAATAACAAGAGCAACCGTTGATCAGTACAGAGGTAATAAGAACACATACTTAACAAATGGCATTTGTCTTTTTTTTGTGGAAACTCAAAATGCAGCTCTTCTGTTCTCTCTGTATAAAATCAAATGGGAGATAAAGTGTGAGATGTAACTTAATTTGAAATGGCTATAGCCTTGAGACATTAAGCATCAGACACTGGGATCATTTGAAGGAGTAATGCAGCAGATTTCACAAAGAAGGAATTTTAATTCCACATGAACCACATAAGTGGTGTGTATGTAATAATTACACAAACAGAAAATAAGAAATAATTCCATGTATTCACCCATCATAACCATAGCAATTGTCAAACTCAAATTGACAGAACAAAGGTAGAGTAACATCCTTTACAAACAAAAAGCAAACATTTGATGTTTACAGAAGTTTAGCTATTGGAAAAGCTGAACACTGTACAGTCATAAGTCTTTTCTAATTTCACAGGAAAAACAAAAAATGTGATGTTACAATTTCCAGCACTGAAAGGCTTTCTTGTCCAACACCTTCTGCCTTAAGCTTGTCACGTGCTTGGCAGACTCAGGTTACCTATAGCAGTGGTTCTCAAACTTTTTCAGGTCAAAGACCCTAAACTAAATCAATTTGAACTACACAATCTGATGAAAAAGATTTGCTTTAGGGTTCTCCATCTTATAAGAATGTGTGTGAAACCCATAACGTAAATGTTTATGCTTTCTGTCTGTGAAAACCAATAACTGCAATTTATCTTTTTTAGTAGTAACTGATAACCTATGTTTATTTTGTAATTTAAAAATATAAATTAAACTCATCTAATATCAAAAATGTGAAATTTAATCTATAATATATATATATATTTTTCCTGTTGAGTTATTTCAAAAGTGGTACAAATGAATTTAGCAAATTGAGCATAACTTTAGCATAGTTATTTCGGCTGTTTTGTTGTTCGGAGGAAAGTAGGCTCATGGTGCATCTTCTATTGTAAAACGATCTTTGGGAAACCTTCCCTTCCCACAATGCAGAGCGGCATGTTGAACTTTATAATCTCGTGCGTGACTTCCGTTCTGCCTCTCAGTCCTCCAGAACCATGCTGCGAGCATGGCAGTACTTCGTTTTGACAAATATTGTAAGTATTTCAGCTGTTTTTCTGAAATATGGGTGTTCCAACTCTAATAAATACACGCTGTTGGATTGAAAAACAATGTAACCTTGACGACAAAGTGAAGCAGTTAATACGAAGTTATGCAACTAGCAAGTAAGAGCCCGCCAGCCTAATGAAGCAATGGCGGTATTACAAAAATTGGTTTAGGTGTCCATTCAAGCTCGTGTCCCATTAACCAAAACATGTCGTAATTATTTGTCGGCGAGGTACGTTAGCTTTAGTAGTTAGAGGCGTAAGCGCGCAGCATTAAGGCAGTGATTGCAATAAATGCAATGAATACTGCAGTAAGCTAAAAGGAGTTTTTACTGTTAACTTACATGAGGTTAGCAGTTTTGAGGACAGAGAAACTTAACAGTATCATAGGAATACAATGTGAACTGGCCGTCGCACAGACATGAGGTTTTTTCACTGGGTCGAATTGAGCGGACCAACGAGCAAACGGAACTAACTGGACCAAGTCTGACGCGTGAAATTAAAATCAGGTATCCATGTGTAAAACGTCACCTAAAAAACACACAGAATGCAGGTTTCAGTGTTAAAGTAGGTATTTGAATCCAAGTTGAGTGTGCCAGTCTGCACTGTCCTGTAGTACAAACGATACCAGACATTATAAAACTCTTCGAGTCATTTTGGATAAATGTTAAGCCACAGACCTTTTCACCAACTGTTGAATGGCATCAGTGTTAACTCTACAGTAAGTAAGAGTGTTAACATAGCCTCACTGTAGATGCCTGCTAATGAGAGACAGGTTGCATTTAGAGGCTTTAGTAAATGATAATACAGTATATGAACTGCAGTTATATACTGCTTCTGTTGTCTTTTGACCACCCCACGCACTTTTGCAATAGAAGGCAGTGTTCAAATGTACTTAAAACATACTTCCTGAGAAGTATTTGCCTTAGTATGGCCATTCTTATTTGGCAATAATGTGATGTAAATGTTTTTCAGAGATGCTGGATCACCTGGTGAATCAGTGTACAGACAGACCAACAGTCATGGGATAGATTTACCTATCTCCTCCTTGCCTTTCGGACTTAAGGTAAATACACAGCTATGAATGATGTATTACAGAAGCATAAGCTGCCATATGATGTCATCTGTTTGAAAAGTACAGGTTTGGTGACAAGGGATAGATTGTTTCTTGACAAACCTCTGCATGAGTCTCTGGTCTATTTAAGTATTATAGCAGAATCCACATGGTGGTTCCATCCCTCCCCACCCCAGCTCTAAGTCAGCTGACCAGGCAGTTTGTGTCTGGCTCAGTGTTACAGTGCTGGAAGAGGAAGTCTCTGTACCTGGTCTTAGCTGCACAGGCTCTGTTTTAGAGTTTGCTGCTTCTGAGCTGCTGCAGAGCGTGGCCCAACGAGAGTGGCCTGTTCTGGTCTAATAGCAGGGCAGGCCTAGTGCAGGGCTGTACATTCACATGGTGATGCTAGGAGTGAGTAAAGGAAGTGACGAGCTTTTATGGTGTAAATATATTTTGAATGTTTATAATACATTAACAAGCAATTAGAAGATCCTTTAACTGATGCTTTCCATATGCACACATCAATGGCATCCAGTACTCATTGATTTTTCCCTCTCCAAACTTTACATAAACATGGCCATCAGTGTAGCTATATGCACTCTGATTTAACTAACATGTCAGTACAAGTGGAACCAGTTTACTAAACAGTTACTTTAAGTGAGATAAATGGTTACTGGATACTTTTGTAAACTTTTTGGAATCAAACCCTTTTTTCTTTAATGTTTTGCAGGCATAGTCTCTTGGCTGCTCAGCCCAGAGCTGACTGTCATGCTGCAGGCTGACAGAGCGTAAGTGTGGCTGAACCAGCCATACCTTTTCTTTATTGAAACATTCACATTACATGCTGTGATGACTGGAAAATATAACACATCATGCAGACCAACTCCATGGTGAACTTAAAAACCCTGAGCATAGCAGCTGACTGTAAGCAGCGATCAGTGTGGTTTGGTTTGACTGACTGTTCTTTTTATCTCAATAGGACTGTGCAGACCTGCTAGACTGCAGAGGGCAGTAAACACCTGCAAGAAACAGACTGTGACAGGTATGTTTGCTGGTCTGCCAGTTTTACATGAAGATATTCAAATTATTCTGTTTTAAGTGTGTAGAGATGGTGTAAACCCAATCTTGTACTGCCGTGGCAGAGACCTTCTCCTCTCTGCTATGGAATCTTGGTATTGGGAGAGAAACCTCAGGACTTTGGCACAGGTTTAAGTAAAAACCATTTACCAGAACCTGACTCAAGACCTGAAACACTTCATGCAATAGTCTTACACTTAAGCTTGGATATGAGCTATCTGGTAACACTTGTGTTTTTGTTTTCTAGTGTTCAGTGTAATCCTGTCAAGCCGGTCTGAGTGGAGAAGTCTGTCTCAGTTCACCTTGCTGGAATGTGATTGGATTGTTTGTAGTCACCACGGCCCCTTTTTTTGGTAATAACTGCTCAACCTGATTACAGTTGAGGCTGTAAGTTGAACTTGTACAGACCGAAAATCATCACATCAGTACTAAGAGTATAAAAGCTGTGGTCTCTAAAATTGAGTGTATTCTGAACCATGACCATGCTTTAATAAAATCTTGCAACACCTCAGTCTCTAGTTTGGTAATTTGTCACTGCTAAACACTGTTTCATATTTAAATGTACATTGAAAAGATTGACTTTGCTAATCTATAATAGATTTGAAGTGGCAAGTCATGACACATCTTGGAAGTTGGAGGCAGCAAATTCTGAATTGAAATTGAACAGAGACTAGTGATGCTCTACTTTAGGATGACAAGAAGACTGGGCATTTAGCAGATGTATTTTTTAAGCATAATTAACATCTGACAACTTTTCATTTCTATTTTAGTATCTTAAATTCTAACATCCCCATTTAGCCAACACAAGTTCACTTCTTGCAATAATTATGACTGATATTACATTAAAATTGTGATGTGCACAGACACAGAGTACTCCTTAATATTCAAAAAATGTAAAGTTCCACACAGTAACACATCTTTTCTGTACCTACTTGGCATATTCATTTTATTTTAATACCTCAACATGCATATATTTGTTTTCTCAATAAACGATTCAATAATTTATTATGTAAATTATTATTTTTACATTAATATTACTTCTTTTGTCAGCATGTTCAAGCTAAAATTTTGAATATGGATATTAAAGTCACTTAAGATGCTGAAAAAAGTGATGATCTAATATAACCATATGAGAAGAAAAAACATTTAATGTTAAGCAGTCCATCACTGTAATCTACAAGTAGTAGATTTTAGCCAGAGGGAAATTTTTTACACTAATACATTTCTTGTTTCCTCTCTAACTTTGGTAACACAGCCAACAGGCTTTGCTTTATTTTTTCCAGTGCATCGTGCCCTCACATCCTAAAAGAATCCACTCTCTGATTAACACATATCACTTAAGCACCTGTTGCATAGACTGTGAGCTCTGTAATGCATATTTGTTAGTTTTGATGTTTGCCTGACAAAGGCAAACAACCAACTACTATACATTGGCTAACAGAGTCCACTCATTTTCACTGATGAGTAGTCAATGATGAGTTGGGTATTAATTTATTACAGATAACCTTGCTTGCTAGTTGTTGTTAAGCTAATACACTTAATGATGGGCTATTACTGATGGTGGGCTGACTATCGAGATGTTGAGGGCTTTTTAATTATGGTGTAATTACACAACAGTGACAAACAATGCCAAGGTTTCACGCAAACTAATAGTTACCTGGCTGGTTGTTAACATTAGAATGCAGGAGGCTGGATGCTGAAGCTGCTCCATGAGGGTGCTGTGTGAAGTGAAGCAGGAGAGGGAGAGGTGGGTGCTCATACGCCAGACCTCAAAATGCAGTTTTACATTAAAACACATTTAATTGACTATTGATGCCTCCGTGTGCTAAGATTAAAAACTATAATACAAAAGGAAAGAAAAAAAAACACTCAGCAGAGGGGCACTTAGGTAAAAAAGGTAGAATTTATGGCAGAGTTGTTGTCATTAAATTGCAATAGACTGTAGATCTAGTTGTATTAAACTATGAAACATTTTTTAAATTCAAAATACCAAAAAATGACTCTTATGTTTTGCTAAGTTGTGAACTTGTATAAGTCTGGAGTTTTAAAGGCACAGAGGAAAGTATATGCAGAAATAATACAAAATTTGAAGTTAGTGAAGTGTTTGGTGAAAAAAGGAAAAACCACACAAAGTATCCTAGCAAGGTCATTTACTACCAGCAATGTCATACATTCTCCAAGTGTTGAACTTTACTAGAGGAATGAACAGTATTCCACCAAAACATATGCCCTCATACTCTGCTTTGATGATGGCCATAGAGAGTGTTTTCTAACCAAGCAGCCAACTCCCCACTTCCGCATTGAAGCCAACCAAGAAGTACAAAAACTTGCAATTCCTCAAATGACCGCTTGAGGCTGGCTCCAAAAGGGAGCAAATTCTATTTGGAGCCCATGATAAAATGGCCAACTTTAGAGCAGAAATAAACATATTTACAGCCTGGTTCAAAAAACAGTTTTTTGTCTGCAGCTTCTCTACCATGTCATGAAAACTCTGAGGGGGGTTAATTTTTTTCTTACTCATT
>JAPZDV010000026.1:1678570-1734007 GCA_029814665.1 Acanthurus lineatus
GACAAAGGGATGCTGCAACTCTGTGTTTCCTGCAATCACAAACATAAAAATGAAATGTGGCCTCACAACATAGAGCATGTGCTACCTAATGTGTTCTCAATAATGAAAAAAATGTACAATATGGAATATATATTATTAAAAAGATAGAAAAAGTTGTGTATTACTGTTTTTTTCCAATTGTTAAAAAACACAGTTTTGCAAACTGGGCTGGTTTTATCAAAATACTTAACACAATTCACAAAACCACACACCCAAACTGCAAAATACCTCATATATCCTGCAAAATGGAGCACTGCAACCAAAACTACACATAGCATTATCAAAATCAAACTTTTGCACCAAATGCCACACACTTCATTCATATAACCAGATTTTTGTTTAACCAACTAAACACTGTTGGGCATAATAAAAGGAACTCTTATCTTTAGTATGCTTTGCCATAATACTAAAATAGTTCAAATTGTAGAAAATTTTCCAGCTTGTTCACATGCACAGAAATATTTGCAGATTCAAACACATGCTGTTGAAACATTTATTTTTTAATTTTTCACCAAATAAGTCAGTGCAACATATGCACAGCAGATATATTTACATAAGAGTGAACAAAAATATGCTCACAAAAAACAGGAAACTGAAAAAGAAAATTGCAGAAAAAATATTTAGAAAAAAAAAGAGGCAAGAAAAATAATTAGGCAGCATCTTGCCGCACAGCTGGGTCTGGCCACAACACCTCGTCCACATCACAGGCAATATCTTCCCTTGCCAGACATAGAGGGAAGAAGCGCCTTGAGTGCCTTATCCATCCCTGAATCACACCCACATCAATTTCATCACATGCCTCTTCCACAGCCTACACAAGAGGCATGCGCACAAAGGGCTGTCAGTTGTATACCTTCCACCGCCATGCCGAAAAAAAACTCTTCTATGGGGTTCAGAAATGGTGAGTATGGTGGGAGGTATTGCACGAGAAATGGTGGGTGGTCAGCAAACCAGTTTTGGACTGGGGCTGCACAACGAACGCTCACGTTGTCCCATACTACAACGTACCGGTTTCTTTGATGATCTGCATCATTCATATGCTCTGGTGGTATGAGAACATTTTGGAGTCTGTCCAGAAATGTGAGAATATGGGCTGTGTTGTATGGTACAAGGTTGGCATAACAGTGGAGGACACCATGCGTATTGGAGATGACAGCGCACCTTGTGATGTTCCCACCACGTTGGCCATGAACTCCTCTACCAGCTCTACTCCTACCTCTCACTCTTCCTTCCCCTCTCATTCTCACCTTCTCTCTTCCTCTTCCTCTCTCTGCAATGTCTTCCATTGTTGTAAAAAAAAAAAGGTGTTCACCTGTGGTCTTTTTATAGTGCTTACTTCCTGATTGAAGTGGTAACAATTAACCATTGAGGTGTTTGGCCAGGTGGCACATTTATTGGCTATTTAGCTCATGTAGTGTCATTTTGAATGGCAGTGTTTTGAAATGGCAAACGTGATTTTAGGTCAGATTGTTGTGTCTTATGCAGAGAACTGTGTTCAGTGCATTTAAAAAGTGCCATTTTGGATTGCAAAATGTGTGTAAAGCAGAAAATGTGTTTTGGAGACTTGAGAAGAGGTTTTACTCTCTGTGTGTCAGTTTAAATAATTGTGCTATGCATGTCATTTTAGTGTGTTGGCAGTTGGAAAAAACTGTAAGAAAAATGCCTTTTGGTTTTGGCTGCCATCAAATATCATTGGAAGGCTGAGATGTGTATTATATGCCAATGTTTTGTTATGTGAGAAACGTATATTTTTACAGGATTTTTAATAGGTATGAACCAAAATTCCATTAATAAAATTATTTTTTGGTCAACAAGCACTTCATTTAACTTATTTTCTATCTCTAAGGAAAAAATCCAGCCATCAATCCATCCTGTGGGGTGTAACCTGGGCGCTCCATTTATATAGAGTCCCTACCTTACTCTGTTATTGGATAATGAGATTAAACACCACTGCAAAAAAGCTGAGGCCAAGAAACATCAATACACACAAAGACGAAAAAGGGAAAATACAGGCCAAGGGCAGGATCTCTGCAGATATAAATGTCATCACACACATCTAGTGGGTTATAAGTGATGCTTTAAAAGAGGGATTGCTTTTGTGTTATTTTGTACTTTTTTTAAAAAGTTAATTGTTGCATATTATGCCTTTTTATGCCTCATAAAACCTATAGCCGTCATAAAGCACCACAAATAAAATGTAACAGATACTGAGGATATTTTGAATGGACATGAAATAGATATTGAACTTTTTGGCTCTAACTCTGTTAAGACTACTATCATTTTCAGAATCTAACTAGAAAAATGAGTCTGTTTTCTGTTGTCGAACTGTGCTTACCTCAGGACTATAGTTGTTCTTGATGGGCACCCAGTCCAGTGGATGGTCTAATGGGGAGTTTCCAAAGGAAGCCACATACTGAGGATAGTTTGGTCCTCTCAAAACATTCAAAAGCACTTGAAATATGTGGGAGCAGTTGGCAGCATCCTCCAGTCTGCAGGGTCAAGACAAATCACCCTCACATTAGGAAACATTGTATCTATACATTGTGATCTGACTTACTGAATGGAAAGATATCCTGCCTTAATATGCAGCCAGACACAGAGTCCAAACCAAACAGGATGGGGGAGCGCTCATGTGGTCCCTTCAGACAATCCTGCTCCCCATCACTGTGGAGAAGAGACAGGGTGTCTCTGGGGTTGATGCTCTTAGCAATCCCAGTACAGACAACTATTAAGGACAAATCCTTTACCAACTTTAGAGCCCTTTCTTATTATTCACCATCAAAGTAGCTGTCCCAGGACATACCATCTATAAATAAGAGTTAGAGAAGTCCTGTGATAAGGCAGGTTAAGGATATTCTGCTGTTTTCATGCCAGACACAAGAGGTAATCCAACAACATAGCCTGGATTTCCACTGTAGCGAAAAGCCACCTCCTCCCCGTCTTCCTGTTCAATAGACACAAGACAAAATACATTGCTCACATTATCCCTCACATTATATAGGCAGAGAATAACAGGCACAAAAGCAGCCCTTCATTTCATGTTGAAACACTACCTGAATAAATACAATATGAAACTCCTGTTCCAGCCGCAGCGCTGCTTCACGAACAAATCCAAGCACCAGAGAAACTGTCACATTCACTATATCTCCAGCTGGGTTGTACTTCATCACATAGACAACCTTAGAAGACAAAAACATCTGATTGATGAAGCATTCACAGTATGTATTATAATCTGTAGTAGTTTTCCTTCTGTGTTCACATTTATGCTATTTTTTATAATGTGTTAATGTGTTAAAGTCAGGTTAAGTACTGCCTGTATAAGAACACAGTTCTTAAGGGTAAATACAAAGTACTTGAAATGATTGTTCACATAAACTTTAAAAATCTGTTTGGCAGATTTTGATCTGAAAGTATATGGCTTTTTCTTTACATGGTAATTTGTTGAACTCAGGTTGACTCACCTCCAGGACCACATTAGCACAGAGGGATGGGTTCAGGAGAACAGGGCTCAGGTTTTCTCCAGTGATCTGTACCTCAGTCTGACTCCCATCCACTGACTGCAGGATGACTGAAGCAATCTCCACAGGAACAACCTCCAGCAATGCAAGAAACATCCATCCATGAGTCAACATTTATTTTTCATGCTCGTCATTTTTATTCTGCTCATCAATTTGTGGAGTTACAGTTCCTACCACCAGGGGGCCATCACCACCACCACCACCACCAGGCAATTCAAATTTGTTCCGAGCTCCGAGCATTTCTGCTGTCATGTTTTGTGTTTTACCAAAAGACCAGGCAGCCATTAGTTTCCACGAGATATGTTGTTATTACAGTGATATCAGAGGATAAATCCATTCGAAACACTGCACTATGTCAAAATGTTTTGACAGAAATAAAAGCAAACAGGATGTTCACTGCACTGGTTCGCGTATCTGAATCAAATTTCAAGTTCATGCTGGTTGATTTTCAAACCATCCTCAAATGACCAGAAATCCATTACAGGGAGAAAAAAATAAGAACAATACTGAGAAACCGCCAGTTTGGCTTCATTAAACAGACTGCAGTAATGTAAAGCATTACTGCAGTGTGTTGTAATGATTACTTCCCTCTTCTTGAGAACTGAGCATTAAGTTGTCATGTTCCTGTCTTTACATTGCAGCATTGCCAACTACCTGTCTGTGCTAACCTATTGCACTAAGTGGCGTGTTGAAAGGGGACATGTTTTGGTGGCCTTTCTATTCTTAACACAAAAGTAATGTGTCTTGCTAAATATGCTAAATATCTTGGTCAAGTGGTGACTGTGATAGCATTAGCAACTGTTACAAATACTTTTATGCAGACCCTAGATAATTCCTAGATCCTAGATAAATTTTTTAAGAATTTTTGAAGCATACTTACTGCTGCATCTTCAGTCTTCCCCTATAGAGTGGAAAAGATAAGGTTTAACATATTTGTATTAAAATCAATTGATATTGTTTCTGTAGAGTTTATCTGCATGTTAAGCCTTTCCAATACAATAGTTCATTAGTCTTGTGCAACTAACAGCAAGTGTAAACATGCATATTATTAGCTTTCTTATCAATCAAATAAATAAAACAAATGAGTAATTTTAATCATTTTAACCATTTTAACAAAAAGTGATCTCACCAAAGTGAAATTTCAATACTAAGAAGGGTTCTTCAACTACTAATACATTATTTCCATAAAGTAAAACAACTTAAAAGGTTCTTCTGCATGTTGAAGGACATGTACATCACTCTTGGCTATCGTAGAGAGCTCAGGTGTTTGAGGGTGGGCATCTTCTTTGAGGAAGCTGCAGTGTGGCAGAGTAAATGTAACTCACGGCAAACAGCTGGATGTTGGTGTAGGTGTCTATGCTGAGGGCGGGCAGAGTGCTGCAGTCCTGCTCCAGGACAACACAACGGGAACACCGGCTGCTCTGATCTCTTAGGAACACTGAGGGGACAAACAGAAAAAGATAAAATCGAAACATTAATAGAAAATAAAAAATCATTTTTTAATATATTCTTAGTGTGTTTGAAAAAAATTACAATGAAATTAGATCACAAAAAGGCTCATTTTGTAAAATGTAAGACTATTCCTTGAACAGAAAACAAATAAACACTATTAACAAACTGAAAGTTTCACCAATGCAGTTTTAAAAAAATATTGCATATAATGATGAAATAAGCTCTATAGGATTAATGAAAGCACAAATGATTTTCTTTTTTATATTTCTGATGAATGAGCACAGTCAGGGTTGTGTAGACTCTAAAATGTGGGTGTTACAGCAGACTCTCAGGACAGTGGTGCAATTCTCACTTTTATTTGTGTTGCACTTTGTACCATGTTTGTTGTAGCTTGAATGCATTATAACAGCAGATGTGACACTTCAGTCAGGTAAACTCTGCAGGTATCATCATAAATATAACATTCTTCTGAGTTGTTTTGTCAAAGGTTGTTACCACACAAGGTTGAAAAGTTTCACAGTCCAAATAAAACTACAATTTTGCTTATGGTTTGTAAATGCATTTTATTAACTTACTTTATGGAGATCTACACTTTGTTTGAATGTTACATCGTACTTATGTGGTAGGTTTTCGTTTGCTTTTGATTTTTTTCAGAGAGAATTAGAACTTCTTGCTGTTGCATACAGTTATTATATCACATCTATCAACCAGTAAAAAAAAGCCGGCAAACAACCTCTCCTCAAACTGTGCTACTGTTAAACCATGTTTTAACCATTATTGTTACCCTATAAATGACACACAAATGTGTGGTCAGATATTAAACAGTGGCCACAGTTAGGGAAAGTTACATAGTGCTGGTGAATAGCAGCTACCTGCAGGACTGGAGTCCATGCAGTCAGCAGTGACACTAGGGGCAGGAAGCCAAAATATCCCTCGCTGTCCACTCTCACTGACTGTCGCCATCACATCCCCATACTGAAAACATAAACCATGAGCAGAGAATGAGCATTGTTATTTCAGTTTTATTTGAAGTGATCATTTGGAGGGAAACAGAAAAAAATGAACAGTTACTCCCTCAAAAAAGCGAATCACCTGGTATCCAGAAAAGGCCTGGGGCTCTGCAGTGGACACCGGATCACTGCTCTCTTCTGTGCCAAAAACAAAGCTGCTAAATTGTTTGAAGAGTGAGTCGAAGTTGCTGTCAGTTGGAAGAACAGGCGAGGGGTGAGAGAATACATCAACACCTAGAGAGAACACGTACTGTAGTCAGCAAGGTAGAAATGTAGTAGTATTAAAAAAGTACTTTGTGACATGGCTGCATTGTGATTGCAGTCTACAACAGTCTACAACAAGAGTAAAAATTCTCTGTATTTTGTCTATTCTGGCAATGTAAAAAATAACATCAGCCTTAAGAGAACAGTAACATTATTAGAAGTCTGCTAATTGAAAAATTTGTGTAAAAAGGAAACCTTTCATGACTTACGATTTTGTGACTGAATGCATAAGATGTGGTAATCACGTTCCTTCTGGACAGATGTCTGAAGCTCTGAGTAACCATCTATTGTAACCCTTAAGGAGTAGGACGCTACATCTCGGCTACACAGCTGCCTGTTACCACTACAAATAACAAACAATAAACACACCAACAATCGGCATGGTCATATTCTCTGTGTAGGCTCAGGTTGTTACCATGTAGGGTACCAAAGAGTGAGTATTTTTTCACCAGTTAATTAACCAATAATTTATACACTTTATCTTCTGGACAAAAAAAAAAAATCATTTAAAATTCCCAGAGCCCAGAGCAAAATCCTGGAATTGTTTCAACAGTTTAAAACCCCAAAACTCTTCATTAATTAATGACAAAAAGAAGATTCTTCACATTTAAGAAGTTAGAACAGCAAATGTTTGGACAACAAATAACTGAAATGATTGTTTGAATGAAATAGTTGGCTCATTTCCTTTCAATTAATAAATTAATGTAAAAAATCACAGCAGCTCCACTTTCATTCAAAACCTGTAAGATTTTCTAAAACAGACTCTATCCATCTCATGCAATGAACTTATCAACCACCTGTTGTATTTCTAATTTTCCCTTATTCGTATTCAATCACATTTTGATTAAATGCCTCCAACTTTCTGACATGAATTAACTTAAACATGCTTTTTGCAGTTTATACAAGCCAAACATGATCTCTTTTTTAGCCTTGATACATTCACCATAATGTACATTTCAACAGCAATATCTCCTTCGATACAACAGTAAAATCACCCTCATCACTACTGGATTCTGATGGATCATTTGTAGTGAAATGTATTTAAGAAACAGCAGGTTATGACCACTTTTCAACACTACGGAACTGTGGCCTATCAATGGCATAAGGCATGTGTTGTACTACTGAACTACAGTGACTGGCAGTCACTCTGTTTTGCACTTGCTTACCTGACAGTGTCCACAGTGCAGCTGGTGAACAGGGCCACCTCCTCTCCACACTCTCTGTCACAGCAGCAGTTCATGTCACACTCATTCTTGAGCTCGTCACAGGGACACAAGCTGTCAACTGACACACACACACACACACAAACACAGCCATCAATTTTTTAAAAACTTTTTCAATATTATTGTGAAAATTGAAAAAAATACTTTACTAAAGTGTTACCCACACCGTCGAGGCTATTTGAAAGATAGGAGCTGAGAGTGGTTCAATTTACAAATATACGTCCCATCTTTATAAAGTATCTGTATGTTTATCTATGCATTTGAGAAAGGTATACAAGATTTGTCTGAGTACCTGTACATTTTGATATACAATATGTATATGTCTACATACATTAGTTGATAGCTGGTAATGTTACGTAAAAAGTAAGTTAACCGCTAACTGGCCCATCATATCAACTAAATGCTACAGCTATGTAACACAGAGCATTAGTTAGATGCCTTGTTGGTTGGTATCACACAGAATTGAGATTTGTTTCGGAACATGGAGCGAAAAATTCCGGATTACCGTTGGTGACTGACACGGGCAGCCGGCCGGAGATTGGCAGCGGTTCATCGGGCAGTGTCGGTCGAGCGGGCTGCTCTGTGCTGCTGTAGCTCGGTGTTTCGGTTGTTGAGTCGAACTCTGTTGGCTGTATGGTTGTATAATTGTCTGTAGCGTTATATGTGAAGCCAAGGTCACTAAACAAAGTTGTATTCAAGTCGTAGTTCGTTGTATTTTCGTTGGTAATGACAGCAATACACAAGATAAATAAACTGAGGAGGTTTGAAGTGGCGCAGAGCACAACAGTATAGGCCGCCATCTTTGTTTAATCGTTGCTATGGTTCTTCTTGTTCTTCTTTCATGCATTAAGTTGCAGGTTACTGCCTCTCATGAAGCTTTACCGCCCCTTGCTGTTCACGAAAGGAAAATGATTAAAGAATAATTGGCAGTTGTATTTATTTTGTTGTTGTTGTTATTCAGTTGTTTTTCTCGCCAAGTGTTGGTTACAAGAATATTTCATTGTAGTTAAAGCTGCGCTAATTTGCTATTGTATTTAATTTGCTCATATTGGGTCATAGGAACTAGCTAAAGACACAACAATGGCCTATTATCTCAGAGAGGTGTTATGATGAATGTGTCAGCAGTGCATTTACACTTCCGGCCTACATAAATAAACAAAAGCATTCAGTGGAGATATGTTCTGGCCCCTCAAGTGACTTTCCTTTTAAACTTTGGCTCCAGCTCATATTAATGTTCATGTTTATTCATTTCAATCAGTTTGAGATCTTGAGACAAGCCTCCATGACATGAATCTTAGTTTAAGAGCTTTTATAATGTTTGTAAACACAGTACCAATTTATTAGATAATGATCAAATTTATGTTGAAGCGTTGTAATTGTCCACAAGATGGCAGCACATGACAATGAAATAGAGGAATACCCTATTTACTTCAGATTTCATAAACTGCTGGAAAAGACAACCCCCCAACCCCCAATTTTCATGTGATCCAAAAGAGAGAATAATACCAATAGAAACAGGCAAAGCAGCAAATTTAAACATGTGAGAAGCAGTAAAAAAAAAAAATCACTTACATTCCTACTTGATATATGACTTTTAATTGATCGATCACAAAACTTTTGGCAAATATGTTTCCGTAAATATTACATTTTCTGACCAGGGGTTGTCAGGTACTGTTTTAAGAACACCTGGATGGCTCTTTATACAGTGTGTTTTAAAAAGCTCATCAGGACTGACAACTGTATACCACTGCGCAACTATGAGCAATGAAGACTCCATTACCATTGGACATAAAATAACAGCAACATTTCTCGAATTTTAGTGACAAACAGAAAACACAACACTGATGTACAAGAGTTATATAGGAAGCATGCTAGCAGACAGTTATTTAAACATCCAGCAGACACAGGGCATTCTTTTGGATTCATGTTTCTGTGTCCTGTCAGATGTAAGTGATTGCTAAATGCTGTTTACATACTGGTCTCTATCTGACTCTGTCTGCTCTTTGGTGCTGAGCAGGTGGTGAGCAGTGAGTTTCTAAGAGCTTTTTTCAGTTATAGTTGTAAAAATAAATAAACATGTTGACCATAAGATGCAAACAATGAGCTAGAAGCCAATAAAATGCTTCACAGAGCTGAGGTGGAGAGTAGAGTTGATGATAATTGCGTTGGGCATACCACTAGGATTGTAGCTTTGATGATGCTGACTGATGCAGCAAATCCACAGAAGAATCAAGGTTTATCTGATGACATATGATCAGGTTGTGATCAATTCACCCAGACAAGTGACAACCTTACAATTTCAAATTATAACTCAGTCAAGCCTTTTCAGCATTAAATGCATCCTAAACCTCAACACCTTTAAACACTGAAATCCAATACACCTGTACTCAATGTCATTTTCACAGAGCTCTAACAGACACACACACACACACACACACACACACACACACACACACACAGATATTATCCTTCTATTGAACATGCAATGTGTGATATCAAGACATTGAGGTAATTTATCTGTCCTTTAAGCTTTAAGCTACACATAGAATATACACATAGAACAGAATGCGGATTAAAAAAACAGATGACCAATGGGGCTGCATCACCTTTCCTGACTCTTCAACTCTGACTCTTTGGCCCTTGACCCCCTTTTTTCCCTTCTATTGTTTAATGAGTCATACAAAAGTTAAACATGTCCATTTTTCACATGTATTTCTTTGAATGGGCTTGTACAGCCGGTGTTGCCGGTTACATTTCTGTTCTCTATCCTTCTCTCTCTCTCTCTCTCTCTCTCTCTCTCTCTCTCTCTCTCTCTCTCCCTGGTGTCTCTCCCCACGCACTAAATCATTAAGTCTTTTAGCCATTAAGGTGGTGTGGGCTGGACCTCTGATAAATATTTTCCATCTGGGTCTTTGTTGGTAATATCAAATTGTAAGAGGGAGGCACACATGCACTATGGGTGATAATGGCAAAAGTGTGAGTGAGAGAGTGTGTTCCCCTGCGCCCTGTTAGTGTGCAGGCTTACACAGTGCACATGTTTGATGTGTGAGTGCTGGGGCACGGTCATTGAACGATGAACACACAGGTTATCACAAGGGCACCACCTCACTTCTATTGCATGTGTGTATGTTTGTGTGTGTGAGACCATTCTGGTGTGTGTGTGAGTGTGGTTAGGTGGTAGTTAGAGGAAGCAAGTCTAATTAGAGCATTAATTAAGAGGCAAACGGTTTATTGAATAAATCCTGTGGTCATTAACAGAACACACAGCAGGCAACCTCCTCCTCTCTGTGTTTTCTCCCTCTGCTTTAATGTCACTGTGACGTGTTGCTGTAACTTGGACTAATAGACCAGGTACTAATTTACAGGCCAGTCTGAAGTGTTAAGATCTCATGCTCTTTTACAGTAAACTGAATTTCCAGAAGCCATAAACAACCAAAGTCCTGTCTAGCTGGCAGCTTTTTGTCATCTCTCATTGATGGTCTCTTTTGTAAATTAAATTTTGGCTCCTCCTTCCTACATGCCCTCCTGCCCCCTGACTGCAGTTGCTAGAACACACACAGCCCAGTGAACCACCTGCAGCATCACATACCGTTAGAACCATTTAGAACGTTCAGCATTTAACATGAATAGGCAAACTCACAGCACTGAATTTCTACTTATAAACATAAGTGTAAAATATTTACAAAATTACCACGAGCACTGAGTCTCTGACAATCAACTTCCTTAAAAGTTTTGGCCAGCTGTGGCTAACAGTGCAGCTTGTATGAAAGACAGAAAATGATTAATAGCTCAAATTCCTCACTTCAGACCACAAGTGAGTTTTTTTTTCACAGGTAAAGGACTTAGTGTATGAGGAAGCAAATGCTACTTAAGAAATCCTTCCTTCCTTCCTTCCTTCCTTCCTTCCTTCCTTCCTTCCTTCCTTCCTTCCTTCCTTCCTTCCTATACTCCGTCAATGCTCTTCAGCAGGAAAGAGTTAACCCAAAATTCATTCTTCTTTGTAAAGGGCTTGAGCTTTGTAGTTGTTGTAATTGTTGCATGGCAACTGTACCTAAACCTCTGGTCACCAAGCTGAAGGATAAAAAATGACTCATTTACACTGTTTGCCCTTCACTGTGTTTCACTTTGTAATCAGTATCACTGACTCGCAGGAAAGAGTGCCCTAACTTCTAAATCTGATATTTTTCTTGTGATGTTCTCTCATGTCAGTCTTCCCCTTAGCTGACTGTAACTCACTACACAAAGCATGCATGTGTGTGTGTTTGTAGTGTATCATGTCCCAGTGCTACAGAGCACCACCTCTGCTCCTCTAATCCTCTCAGTCTATCCCTCTCTCTGTGTCTGTCTCCATCTATCTGTCCACTTATCTGTCCATCTCTCATCAGGTCATCGTCTCTATTGTTTTCTGCCTTCAAACATCATCCCTCTCTCTCTGCTGATACCAGTGTCCTTCACAGGCACACATGCAATGAAATCCAATCAAAACAGTTAGTGGGAACATTATCACAAATGAAAAATCATACTTTGATACCAACAATGCTACACTTTGTTTTATTAAAAAAATGTGTACCAAAAAGTAAATCCTCATTGGCTCTATCCTGAATATCTGTCACATGTGTAAAAATATTTTTTGCAATGGCTGCTAATCAAGCAATGAAAAGAAATGCGAACATGAAAATATCAATATTGCTTGACCATCTTGTCTATATCTTTCTGTCTCTCTGCAGCCTTTATCCTGTCGTCTGTCCCTGTCCGTCAGTCTGTCAGTCTGTCATCTCTAGGTCCTGATAACATCATGTTATCTACTCTCCAAATTAAAAAACCCTCCTTATGCCCTTCACTGACACACACCTGCTCTGTGTGTGTGTGTGTGTGTGTGTGTGTGTGTGTGAGTGTGTAGGTCACAGTGTTTTTCCAATGTCTTGCAATAAGGGTCAGAGGTGGATCTGTTAATCAGAGTCATACTGTCTGTGTTTGGTTTTTCCAAAACAATGAAAACACTGCTTATGCCAAAATACTTTCATAGCTATTTTGAATTTTACAAAAGTTGTGTTTCCATTAATATTAAATAAATTTTTAGTACCACATTCTCTGGCATCAAGGAACTTAAAAAAATCTACTAAAAGACTCTTACACAGGAAAATGTTTCTCAGGCTTCCTGCCTGAGTAACTCATCAGGCAATGTTGCCTAGCTTGTGCCTAGCTTTGATTTAGCCACTAGGAAGATAGGTCCTATGAAAGCTTGGCTGTTTTCCTTGTTTTATTAAAACATACTGTTTTAGAAAAAGCTCACCTTCATTTGCTTGTGCAAGTACATTTTCCTTGACTTATTCTGGCTCAGCAAGTCAGAGCTTTCCTTCCCCTGAGGCCAATTAGTTGAGATTAACAACAGAAATCCAAAGTAACTTTGAACTGCAGGTGGTAGTTTTAGCTTTTTGCTAGCAGGGTGGCTCTATGTTAGACAGTGAGTCCAACACTTTGGCCTAGACTAAAATATCTCAACTACTGTTTTATGGATTGCTGTAAAATTTGTGGGGAAATTTGTGGTCACTAGGTTTTGTATTCTAATTACTTAAGTGATCTGTGTTTTTGAGCAGGTGTTTTAGCAGGTGATTAATTGTCATCAACTCTGGTACATTCATTCTCAGATCCCAGAAGGTGAATTGTAATAACCTCAGTGGTACTTTTTTTTAATCTAGCATCACCATCAAATAAACTTTTATTTGACCTTTACTAATTTTTGAGTAAATAACATAAAAGAAAGGCATTTCTATTAGGTTCAGCGGCAATTTCTGTGCTAGCATGCTAAACCAAGATGTTTATGTAAATGTTGAACACAGTAAATATTAAACCAGCCAATTTCTGCATGTCAGTGTTGTCATTGTGAGCATGTTAGCATGCTCAAAGCACCACTGTGCCAGAGTAAAGCCTTAGTGAGCTGCTAGCATGATGGTAGTCTCTTTTTCCTGTTCCCACATCTACAGTATACTACCAGAACGATGGGAAAATGAAGTTTTACATTTGCAAGAACTAATGAACCAAACAGACTGAAGAAACTGTTCTGTAAGCATAGCCTGGTATAATGTTATTGGCTACTGTACAGATATCAAGCTGCAAATGGTTGTGTTGAAACACATTCAGATTAAGACTAGATTTAACACATACCAGTGGAATCCTTTCACACTGTCTGTTTAGAATATACTAAGGTTAAGGGTCTCCCATAGGCAATTTGTGTTGTATTGATCAGTTCAATAAATACATTATTGATCAAACTGTGTCATATCCATCAAATCAGAGTTGGACAACATTTACTGGACCACATCCTATTTCTAATATCTACTCAATGTCGACCTTATTCACTATATTATATGGTGTAATAAGCAGTTTATTAAATGTTTATATTCTCTTCACAAAAGCTAAATAGAGGGACTGAGAATGGAATTTTACCAGTCTAACTTTAACATGAATACAGGAAATAAACATACATTCATATCATATTCACTCTATAAAGTGCGAATTATCCATCATAACAAAGACCTTGGCTTTGCCAGATTTCTATTCAGTCATTACTGGTTATTACTGCCAATGAAAATAGAAAAACCCAACCACTGATTTATCCTCAGCAGCAGTGTGTGCACAGCTCAGCTCATTTCAATCACAAATGGCAGCATCTTGATTTACACCGGCCACTGTTTTAATAGAGCTAGCCACGGCCAAATTTAAACTAGCCCGATTAATCAACTAAACATTCAATATCTTCCATTCAGCAGGCGGGTGGCGAGCACACGCGGCTTCTCAATATGAATTTTCCGGGAGATTTCTCTATTGATCGACAGACAGATGATTTGTGAGATACATTGTGTGGAGATCAATAGGCGGCCAGTGAATAGCTCATAGGAAGAAATGAACTGTGGTGACGTGAAGGCCACAGAGTCAAGTCAAGTCATGTAGTCTTGCATAGTACATGGGAAAATAAAAATGTATGTATTGTTTTCAGCCAGACCAAGGACTCGAACCAGCAACCTTTGAGTCACAGACCTTTGAAAGTACAGAGCTATGAGCAGTCAATGGGGTTTATAAAAGAAGAGAGGCACAGAGTCTGAGGAGACAGCAGGGTGGCCAGTGACTTTTATAGCACTCAGACTCATGTTGCTCTGCACACACACACACACACACACGCGCGCACACATGCACACGCACACACACACACACAGCTTCATACACTCTGCTATTTTACTGGAGTTCCACTTTGGTGCTCTGCTCTGTGGGGAGACCTCTGTCTTTGGGGGGACTGCTGTGTGTGTGTGCGTGTGTGTGCTTGTGCGTGTGTGTGTGTATGTGTGTGTGTGTGCGCGTGTGTGTGTGTATGTTATGTATATGTGTTACTCTTCGTTGGTGAGTGTTCACCGATTCAACCCACTAAGCTTGGCTTGACTGGTGTATGTGTGTGTGAGTGTGTAAAAGAACAGTGAGGTTAGAGCAGTGTCAAAGGCAAGCGGATGATGAATGGCATTAGTTTAGTCTGTCATTACAGACTGCTGTTTTATGTAGGGGTCAACTCTAATGGAGGAGAGGAGAGGAGATGGCAGCCACATCCTTCCATTATTCATCTCAGTTTAAGTACAACATTGAGTTTAAATGAAATCTTTTGACTCTGCAGCATCAAGGGACCACAAGCAGCACTTCAGATTCAGTGTTCAGTGTGTTCACACAAAACTGGTACAAGATATAAAAAAACAGCTAGTTAGAGAGCCCTACTACTGATGATATCTTAAGGTTAGCACCACAATAAAGGACTGGGTAGTACCAGCTCTTTGTAAAATCACCTAATAAGTGAATGTGCAGTCATTTTAGTTCAGAAGTTCTTAGTCACAGCCAGTTAGCCCCAAACTGATGATGTAAAGACTTTAGTAAAGTTTTCATAGTTGCCTGGGATCAGCTATACACTCTATCCACATGTTTAGAATGAGTGGGACATATCTGATATATCTTGTGTCATGGCAACCATAAATAATTTACATGTAATGCCGATGATAGAATTATCAGCATTAGTATGAAAAAACTCAGCTGGTCTGCAGAGTTCCAACCTGAAATCTGTCCAACATCACTGGTAAGACTTTCTCAGCCAATATTAGTGTTTTGTGAGGGTAGGAAAAACTCCCCGCAGCCATGTACCGATATTTATACTGTACAACCAAATGTCATGACAGTATATCAAAGTCCATTGTTTTGGACTCACATTTACCTGTGTGACATGGGTGGAATTACAAGGTGTTTCTTTTTGCTTGGTGCAAGGGTTGTGCAAAGTAAGACAAACATTCAGTGTAGGGTGTAGACATCTAAAAATTCAGTAAATTCAATGGTATTCTACTAACTGAATGTCATGATTTATTTGTACAAGGGGTTTACACAGTTATACTGAGTACGATGTAGTGAAACGTGTTCACTGCATTCAATCAATCCATTAGGATCCAGTGGGCAGCCACAATATTTCAGCTCTAAGCCAGTAGTAGCTCTGTAGTCAGAACACTGACAGGAAAAGTTACCTTCACAAACATGTTTTGATGTCAGAAGACCAGAGCATCTGGAGGAAACACAAACAAGCATAGGGAGAAAGTGCAAATTCAACACAGGGTTTGATTCCCACCAGCAATCCCAGGACCTTTTTGTGGTGAAGCAAAAAAAACCTAAGCCCCGAGCTGCTGTCCAGTAGTTGTTGAGATATCTTATGCAGAAGGGCTTACCCAATGTCTTAAATACTGACCAATTGACTTAAAAGCAGCATTGCAATCTTTACGGCCAACTGCCAGCTATAGGTTACCACCAAAAATTAGAGCCTGAGTAAAGATTTTCATTCAGTTCTCACACACTGGTCACGCAGACTCCACGTTTGTAGGTGTGTTGTAGACAGGAGGCAGTAAAATCAGAGGATGAGAGGATAGAAGGAGTCACAGAAGAGAAGAGAGGGATGGAGATGGTGGAATGAATGGGAGGGGAGTTTGGTCATTTTGGGTGATGGGGCGTGACTGACCCCAGCCACACACGCACACACACACTCACACACACACACACGCACACACGCACACAATCCAGACTTGTACACTCTTTCTGTCAGAGGGATGGCAGGGCACTGCTGAGACAGGCAGGATGTTATAGTAATTTCCACCAATCAGCTGCCTGCTAGTCTGTGTAATAAAGAGACAGAGAGAGAGAGAGAGAGAGAGAGACAGAGAGAGAGAGAGAGAGAGGAGGGTGGGGATGGGGGGATTTGCTCTAGTTGTTTTAAATTACAGCCTGCACTCTCTAGGTGAATAACCCCTCACCTACACACTTTATTTTCTGTCACACACACACACACACTCACTCACACACACCACTACCATTGCCGATGGTCAATGAACACTATATTGGCCACCTTGAAAAGGGACACCCAAGTGCCCGGCAGCTCAGCTCAGCCTTGGGCTCTGTGAGACAGAAACATGGAGGACAGCAGGGTCCTGCTGGCTGACCAACCTTGTTATTAAGTCAGGGTGGCCAAACACAACATAACAGTAACAGGAATTAAAGTGGCCCCGTAGCAGCCAGTCAGGCTGTTTCACTCCAGGCCACACCAGGTGACACCACCTCCGTGTGTTTTAACCCTGGCACAGGTGCACAACAAATAGTTATTTCCAGCAGCACCCTGGAGATACAGGGTTACATACATGCATGAGACCTGGGACCTGCACGTTGCAACTTTTATTACCACAGAGTTATTGGCTTTGGCTCATTGGCCCCTCAGAAGCAGCTGTTGATTTGTCAGCAACTAGTGTGGAAACTGGAACAAGCAACTCTGTTTGCATTATAATAACTATTAATGCTTCCTCAGACTGTGAGCAGCCAGGATGATGTTTTGTTTGACAGTGAGGCATTTATGCAGTGATTGTACGTCACTGAGTAGTGTTAGAAAAAAGAAAAAAAAACCTATTGGACTAAAGAAACAAACCTATGCATTACATACTACATTTTGCAGATTGTGTCAGGGTGAGGAAAGGAATTTTGGTCAAAACAACAGTACAAGCAGCATTGAGACTAACTACAGTGGTAAGAGTGACTACTTTTTTCAGTTTTTTTCTATTTTTTTAGTCAGTATCACTTCAAATGTAGAACTGACTGAAGGATGTTTGAGTGCTGCATTAAGGAAGAAGGATGGAATTTGTGGCTGAGATCAGTTGCAAAAGTTAATGGCAAAGGTAACAAGCCATCACTGCCTCCATGGTGGCTATTATTGATATAGTTTTGCTATCAAAACAGTGCTTTGGAAAAGAGTTGAAAATGAACATGATCACTCAGGTGTCATGTTTCCATCACTGCTGATCAGATCTGTAACATAAATACCTGTGACTACTGCAGAGTCATTTAAACCTGGGGATGAATGCTGCTCAGTCCTATCCTTACTTCCCAGATTTTAGTGTGTGTTAGTAGGATTTTTTGGCCAGTGTGAGAGAGGTATTAGGCATACATTTCTCAGGTAACCAGAGATATGAATTCAAATCAATGCTAATTTAGCTTAAAATTTTATGTTGTCAATGTTGTAGTTGAAGCGTAAAATAATAAATATGTTTTTAAACTTTTTTTTTTAAAACTTTTGTTGATACACGTTGGCTCAAGTAACACCTTTCAAATGCATTGTTGACCTGAAATTTAAACCCCAAAAGTGGCTGCTACAGGGTGTGTCATCTTCTATTGGCCCCATATATTTTCTAGCACTGCAGGGTGTGGGTTTTTTGGATGAGAGGTGTGTGTCGGTGTGTGTCCAGGGTGCTCTGTGGGTCAGTGTAATGCTGTGGGTTCAAGCGCAGCCCTCAGCCCTCAGCTGGATGTCATCCCCACTCTGCCTGCTGGGCTTCAGCACAGCTAACCTCTGCCTGTGGAGGGGCTACAGGGTCAATATGATGTTTTACCAACAGGAAAGTGATTCTCCGCAGCTGTCAACATCTATCAACCTCAATCACACGCACACACGCAAACACACACAGGTCAGCCACTCAGCCATACGCCCACACCCACAAAAACACAGACACAGTGGGGTCAGCCACTCATAAAGCCGTAAACAACACAAAATGGTATGTGGCTGAAAAAGTGTCAGCTCAATTGGATTCTGCAAACACTGCTCTGTTTTTCCACAGCTCCTTTATTTTCTCTGTCCATGTTGATATGTCTTCCATCTTCTCGGCTTGCCGAGAGGTTTTTACTCCATCTAAAGGCTATCTGAGTGGCTGATGCTTATGGCTCTGTATTTTCCCCCTTTTACTCACCAGTTGGCTACCTTAGACTAGCACCATTTTCTGTCTTATCTGTGCTGAGAATGTGAATGCTTGGGTCAAAGCAAAATTGCCCAAGCATTCTCAATTATTTCTCAATGGACTGGACTGCTATCACTGCAGATTTTAGATGTGCACCTGTAAAAAGAAAAATGGAAATACAAAAAAGCCCGGAAATAATTAGAAATACTGTTAATACTAGGTAATTATTTCTTTTTTTTTTTTTTTTATAAGGAAATAAAGCAATATGATGGACAATTACAATATGACTACTCGACTGAAAGGTAAGACATTGAGGTTTTGTGAAACTTTTGTTGTCAAAGTATAGTTGTCCTACTGTTGAGGTGAATATTAATGTGGATAAGTAGTTAAGTAACACAGAAGAAGTTGCCCAGAATCCAGTCAAGTTTCTCCTAAAGGTGATCATAGAATCAAAAAGGTCATCATAATGTAAGCATCAGTGTGAAGAGAAAATATCATGCCAATCTGTTCCTTTGATGTTAGTATTTCTTTTGTTTAATACTGGAAATCTTTGCCTGCCAAAATCAGGCTACCATGTTGGTCATGACTAAAACATTTTTTGTAAACCAGTGGTATGGACTGTTTTAAAATTGGTCCAAATGTTTATGACCTGCTCAGGCTGAATCATAATTACTTTGGGGACACAATAATTCGGCACTGGTATCATGTTAAAATTTGATTTTTCCAATACTTTTTGACAAATTTTAAATTTGACCAAATTCCTACAAAACTATAGACATTACTGTTAGCCTCAACTGTACTTTGTTTTTATATGATGATAACTATTCACATGCTACATACAACCTCTAGAACTGCTTGCAAGACTGTGAACTCACAGTCTTGTTCATAGTTTTTGGGCAGCAGTGCAACACCGCGGCACAGAAGGATTCAGCATGTGGCTTTAGAATGAGCCATTGTTGGTTACTCTTTCCATGGGATCTGTTGACTTCAGAAACTATGGTGATAATAAAATCCTGCCAGTCTTATCCTTTAAGGAACAGACATGTCATCCGTCATCATTGCTGCTAAATGGACTAAACATTAAATTATATGATGTATAGCACCAAACATGGTAATGAATGGCAACTAGAAATGAGTGTGAGTATAATTCTTTATATGTGGTTATTAGTCACATGTCTCATGCTGAGCAGCTTTCTCTGTATTTAAACTTTGAGTTCGGTGGGTATTCCTGTGCTAACATTATTACCATGAGATACTGTATGTATTACAGGTCTCACTGCTCACTATATTCTCTCTTATCAGGAGCATTTGTGTGACATATGGATCTTATTGGCACTGTATAAACTGTATTCACTGGATTGGTTTGAGGGTTAGATCTGTGTTGTCTAATGGGATGAATTGTATTGTGTATGTGTGTGTGTGCACGCACATGTGATTTAGGTGTGCAGCCCTATATTCTCTCTGCCATCTTCATTGTTTTATCTCTCTCACACACACACATACACACACCTGACAGGCCTATCCAGGCTAATAGATAGTATTTTAAATCATATTACCTCTATTACAAACTGTTTTACTGTCCTACCACATCTGTCAACCCACTGAGTGGCTATGATGTGTATGTGTGTGTGTGTTTATGTTAGTGTGTGTGTGTGTGTGAAACGTCAAGACACTGAGTGTTCCCCTCTCCTCTGATGGTATCTGTTTCAGGGGAATTGAAGCTAGGCTGGAGGAGAATGTTGGTGTTGGAGCTACAGAGATTGAGCTGTAGGACATAGATCAGAGAGAGGAAAGAAAGGGACAAAGACATAGAGAGAAAGATGTAAGGAAGAGAGAGAACAAGGGATGTCGGGACGAAGAATAACATATAAACTGGTGGTGTGATCAGTGGTCCTGACCCCACTTTGTCAGCATTGTGTGTGTGAGGGAGAGATAATGAGAGAGAATGATGGCATGCTTGGCACATCAGAATCTAACATCTAGTAAAGGTTAGAGGTGGATAAGTGTGGATGAGCAGATATCTATAAGGTTGTAAAAATTGTCATTTAACTGAACTGGTCAGTTGACCCAAATGAAACACTGTTCTTGTGAAAGGTATGTGGTGGAAATGTTAGATAAAGATTTATGAAAACCTGGATAAATTAAACTATAACTAGTCTGTCTTGAAAGCAGTAGAGCCAGGCCAGAGTGAAACAAGATGAGATCATAATCTCCATGATATTGTCCATGACTGGACAATAAATGGTCAGTGTGCAAAAATGTGGCCATTTTATTACAGGGGCATTCAGTGGTGTCTATAATATCAGTTTCAGTTTCTTATTAAATGCTCATTTCCAACTTTCCGTAGTAGTTCCTGTAAGATCCAAGGGGTGTCAGATTACAAGATGTGGTGAAGCTAAATAAAAAAAACCAAACAAAAAACAAATAAACAAAAAACCCCCAGAATGATTGCAGATATTAATGCAGTTGCAAGAACATTACTTTCCTCTCATCTCTTGAAATAAAATGTTTAAATGATTGTCTTTATATCTATTTTAATTATCTGTTAAATTTTTATCCTTTATGTAAATTAAACTGGAAAACTGTTTTTTTTCTAAATGACTTGACTGCACATACAAGTGAAGCACATTCCTTTTTGAAGAAAATTTTAAAGCAACTGAGTCTATTGAGTTTGAGTTTTGTCTCAATGACAATGTTTGTGGCTCCTCCTAGGTTTGATTACATTTATCAAGCTCTTTAATGTTTCAGATGTGCCAAACTTGTACCAGTTTCCAATGTGGCATTTTAGATAAATTGATAAATTAATTATTTTAAATGGTGCTAATAATGGTTAATAAATTACTAGTTTTAATTTAACAAGTCATGAGTCAGCATACATGGCATCTGTTTGTTTATCTAGAGGTGAACTTTAAATTATAACTGATCAATAAAGTATTAAATATTAATTATTCATTCATGATTGATAAAGTTAATTGTTACACAGCCTCTCATTTCGTTAAGAGTGACTTATTAGAAAGTTTAGCCTTAAATATACTCCCACTATTAAATCCAGTTAACAAGAATGTTTTACACAAATTGGTGGCATTCATGGATTTCATAGCATCAATAACAGCATACATTATTAAATAGAATGGATACCAGTGTGTCAGCACATTATGCATGAATGACTTTTGATGTCTGAGCAAACAACGAGCACAGTCCCTTTAGAGAAGTGATGTTAGTTAGTCAAACTCTCATCATTGTTTAACATTTTGGAGAATGTCTTTACCTGAACTGCAAAGTGTCTGTGTCGTTCAGGTAATGGGCAGCAAGGTCACAGCAGATGACAGAGGTGTGTGTGCGTGTGTGTGCGTGTGTGTGCGTGTTTATGTGAGTGTTTCAATGTTAGAGGTTACTATGTAGAGCATTGATTTAACCAGTGCATCCTGCACATATGACTGGGAACGGATCGGCCCCTCAACATGGAGATTGAGAATGCATCAGTGTGTTGATGCATAAAGCCACCATGCAGAACACACTCTGATGGGACCCACACACACACACACACACACACGCACACTCACATGCTCTGATACACACGTTCACGTTGGGCTCACTTCATCCAGAACGTTCTCTGATGACTTTATCATTCTCCCTGCTCCCATACACCCTGCTGATCACTATGTGCTTGAGTGTGTGTGTGTGTTTGTGTGTGTGTGTGTGTGTGTAATATAGAATAATATTCATGGGGAATATTCAGATTTATAGTTGGGTTATTAATTGCGGCGGCGCTTTAAGTTATTCCTATTTTATGGGGCGGAAAGATAATAACCTAATAAGTTTCCCCTTGTGTGTGGGTGTGTGTGTGTGGTTAGTGTGAGTGTGTGTGTGTTGGGCATGGCTTGTGCATGAGGTCAGTGAGGTCAGTGTGTGTTTGTATTGTTTCCAGTCTGAATATTCAGAATGAGGTCCAGAGAGGCTGAACATATAGCTCATCATTACCAGCAGCATTTTTATTTGACTTATTCCATCCCTGATAGCAACTATTAGCTCAGTCCAGAGAGCACTAAAGGGACAAACCACTTATTTTAAGAATGAGTAATTGTCACTCTGATAGTACAGAGTGGTCCTATCAGTGACTGTGAATGTGAACAACTCTATTCTATGAGATGTCACAGACAGACAAGGCATTAGGAAACATGAGAGTGACTGAGGAATTTTCTTTTTTAGGTATAAAAGGAAATTCACGTGTTACAGAGCTCTTCATTACTCATGAAAAAATGAAAAAAAGATTGAAAAAAATGTAGGTTAGTTTGATATTATGTTATTGGAAAAAAATGTTCCAGTTTATTCATATTTAATCGGAATTTTCTTCTGTGAAATCAATGGCAATGAAAAATATTCAGTCTTTTCTGTGATAGAAACAAAACAAAAAATAAATTAAAAGCAAATTCTGGAAAAGTAAAACTAATAAAACCTAAACTACAGAGTAAAAGATGGATGAATGAAAAAATGAATCTGACCATTTAGTTCAGTCCAATTCAGTGGTCTGAATCTATGTGTTAAATTACATAATTTATCTCTCTAAAACAGTTTCTTCCACCACCAAAAATCTCTTTCCCTCAGAGACAAATTTTTACTGGTTGAATGTTTGAGCTTACATAACACATTTTAGTAATGATGTCTCTCTGCCAGTCATGTAAGCATTCATTTTATTGACAGGAAATAAAGTAATTAAGTATGGACTAAAACCATCCTACAAAGCCACTGTAAACTAGACAAAAAGCAGCAAAAAACCACTGGGACAAACCATAGAAACAGGGACCTACCATGATAAAATTTATAAAAAACACAAGCTAACATTCTTGTTACATTTTAAGGGATCTGAATTTAACAATAATATTACTCTCAATTGTCTATCTTCTGTGTTGAATGGTTCTTAATAGGAACAAGTGCAACACAAACATCTCAGTATCCAAAGGAACTACGCTAATATGAGACAATCTAGCACCTGAATGTTCGGCGCCTGTTCAGGAAGTAGTGGTGTTAACTATGAATCAAAGTGCATTAGTGCTATCCAACAATCCTGTTCCAAGCTAAGCCCTTAGAGTGAGCAGTATTCAATAGAACAGTGAGTGAATCCAGCCTCTGCTCTGCAGTGGAGAGCACAGCTTACTTGCTTGGTAAAGAAACTGCCAGTCAACAGTAAGGACAAAGGGGTTTACAGAGGAGTGTGAGTCTGACTTATTAATGAGCAGAATGAGATGGACAGTTCAGTAAAAGCAGCTGAAAAGTGCCTTTTCTGGTAAACTAGTGATAGATCAGATAGATGTGCAATACCTTTAACCATAGTTCCAACTGTACACATCAACTTTGGACAGAGCCAGGCTAGTTGCTTTCATCCTCTGTGCTAAGCTATGCTAGCTTCTTCCTGACTTCATCTCAGGACATGAGGGTGGTGTTAGTCTGAACACTCTCTGCAAGGATGTGAGATCTTCCAAATATTCAACTCTTCTACCTACTGTCAAGAGTTTCCCAGTAGAAGTAAGCAACCAGTGTATTTCTGACCAGCTCTCTTCTGCATTTGACAGCTTATAAGCAGTCAGTGTTTTTGCATACTTCTCATGCAGACAGAGCCAATTAGCAGTCAAATGCAGACTTATCGACCCAACACCATCAACTCACAAGACAGAACAAGCAGGAAGACTTCCAGTTCTGCTGTTAGTTCAACTTTTACCACTTCTTGTGCTGCAAAAGAACTCACTATTCTGCACCCAAACACACTTCTGACTCCCCAGTGCTGGTGCTGCCCTGGTGTCTGTATCACTAAAGACTAACAAGATGTCAGTGTGATGTTAACGAGCGCTCAGTGATATACTGATGCACCTTTGTCACTTGGTCTGTGTGTCTTGTTTTTCAGTGTATTGGATATGTAAATTTATCTCTCTGGTGTGCGTTATTGTGTGTGTTGCAGGTCAAGTGTCCTTCTGGCCTTTCCATTTTGTTTGCTATGTGATGGGTTCATTAAATCGCTCCATCCATCCCCTTCTCCCACCATCCTCCACACACACACACAGACACACACAGATGCACTAACACACGCACACACACACTTCCATGAGGGATGCTTTAAAAAAACTGCTAATTTGATCAATACTTAATTTTTCCTCCTCAATGCTTTTTTCTCTGTTAAGCTGTGATAAGACCAGGGGGAGGGCGGGGCTGTGTGCCTCAGTGTGTGTGTATTTGTAAGACATCAGCGACTAGGTGTATATTATCTGTGTGTGTGTGTGTGTGTTTGTCCCTATCACAGCACTGTGTATATCAGTGCTAGGAACTGCCACAGTCTTTGGCTGTAATTTCCACATGGTCTCCTATTACCTGAGTGTGTCTGTGTGTGTGCATGTGTGTGCAGACACTATCAGGCCATCTGGTAAATGGATAGGTTGGTGAGGTGTCGTCATGGCAGCCAGTTAGCCGGGGGATCCAAATGATGTCATCCCTCACCGCGGCAACACTTAAAGAGATAAGTTCCCTAAAGAGGCAGCCATTTATCAGCAGCCAATACACTGATACACACAGCCACAGACACACACACACACACATATTGAAACATAACAACACAAACACACACACTCTATTGTTGAACCATTTGACCGCTCTAGCCCCAGTTCTCCATTTGTAATCACCCTGTCATGGCAAACAGTGAAGTGAGGGGGGGCACCACTGGTCACAACTGTGTGTGTGTGTGTGTGTGTGCGTGTGTGGGGCTGTGTGTGTTTGTGTGAAGCCTATTTGTCTTGGAGGAATTTAACATACAATGTAAGATTTCCTTTATGTAATCATGTTTCCTACAGTCACTGTGTCTCTCTAAGACTGATGCTGATGCTTTGCTATTCATAGTCACTTCTATTGTCACATGTGAGCACTTACAGAGGTATCCTTTGAGCACTGTATTTATTTCAGGGGAAAACACACTGAAATAGCTTTTATTTTCATTTGAAATACGTGACAGATCATCACAGACATCAATAAGTATGCAAAAATGATAGCATCAGGTGAGTATGAGAGTGGAGCTTCTAGGACATCCCATATCCGTTAACCACTAAGAGGCAGACATGAGCTGGTACCCCATAATCTTACTCATATTTGGAGTAAACCTGGAAAAGGTAAACATGTACATGTGTCAAAATGCTTGTTATCAGGGAGCACACAATTTGTAGTGGCACACATCTTTACATTAAATGGACACGTCAGAAAACAAAAAGGAGTAAAGTTGCTTGAGGAAAGAGTTTAAAGTTAAAAATTGTTCTATCACTTTATGTGAACATTTATCAACATGTCTGCAAAATCAACTTAACAATATGAAAATACGTCAGAGTTAAGTTTTATTACATTTAAATCTGCAAAATAACAAGGAATCTAGGTTGTCTAAGATATGTTATGGAATAATTAGTGTTTTCCTCCCAATTGATTTTAGACATATTAGGAGCCCAAAATGTAATTCTCAAGTTAAGGCATCTCAAAATGTGCTAAGATACAGTGCTTGAAAAATGTAATTATCACTTGAACACAGACATGTATTGTCAACATTAAGTTTATGTTGTATAACATTGTTTCTACTTATATGCACTGATGTGAAATGACCTTTCAATATATCCTTTATCCTGAAACTAAAAGTCTAAAAGTCAAAGTCAAACACACACACACACACACACTCTTTAAAAGATTTATTGGTACCAAAAGATGCCAGTTGGTTGAATGTAAACAGGCTAGATCGTACTTAAGGAGATTACATGAAGGATTAAAATCCAAACGATTCTGGTATTTATGTCAGAGATTAGCTGACACAAAAAAATCACAAAATAAAATGCAGTGCTATGTCTGTGCTCTGTAGAAGTTCACACAATGTTTAATTTTCCCAGCATCCACTGGGGTCCCCTAATACCCCTGTGTGTGCATGTGTGCGTGTGTGTGTCTTTGTGTATACTTCTATATTTGTGTGTGTAGTGGCAAGATGGCCTCTCTCTATTAGCTGTAATGGAGTCAGACTGAGATGTCAAAGAGAACAGGCTCTTATCAAATAGAGGGAAAGAAAGAGAGAGAGATGAGAGAGAAATGGTGGAAAGAGGGATGAGGAGAATTAGAAGTAGGGGAGAGAGGAAAAGGAACTGTAAAAAACATGGTGGAGAAGAAAAATGTGTTTGGATGGAAAAAATACAGTAGAGAAAGAGATGAGAGGGAGAAGATGGGGAAGTGAGGCCATTGACTGTGGAGCATGTTTATCTGTGGTCACATTGACAGCAGTAGCCCTCCCCCCTGTTGTCCCTCCATCCCTCTGTTTCACTGTGGGTCTCCTGCAAATATTGGCTGAAGTAGCAGCTCTTAACCCAGGTGGACTTCACTTAAACTTCAAAAAAAGAGCCAGCTGTTTTGTCTTGAATTGTTCTCTGGAAACAAATCGAGTCAAATGACCAGTTAATTATAGCCAGCAGAGGGTGCTGAAAGTGCAGTGAGTGCAAAATGAATTATAGTTAATGAGTGATTTACACCAACTCAATGTTTACTATTTATTACTTTAACAAATCACTATTGATATGGAATATATTTACTGTCCTGTAAGCAGGCTTTCTTTAAATGGCAACTACACGCCAAATTAGTATATTTATTTAGTTCACTTATTGCAGCATAATTGAATTTAATCAATGTAGCATGATTAAATGTAATTAATGTAGTCTAACCTCTGGAACAAAGCAGGGGGATTCGATTCAGCAGCTACTGAATAAAGAGCCACCAAAATCTATTTTACCAACCAGCCAAAACTGCAACTGCTCTTCATTATTATTATTATTATTATTATTATTATTATTGCTAATAATAATAAAATTATTGCTACTACTACTACTACTGCTACTACTATTACTACTACTACTACTACTACTAATAATAATAATAATTTCAGGGGATAAATTACTTTGGGGCACCTTTAATGTTCACATGGTTTTTAGCAAAATTGTTAATTGACAGTTGCCTGTTTACATAAAAGCAGAGAGAGCAACATTAGCATTTATTTGGAGTCTACCTAATGAATGTAAGTCTAACTTTCAACTGATCTGATTTGGTCTCCACCAATGCCTCATTTATTATATTTCTACGAATCAGCAGCGTTGAGGAGTATAATGCCACTGACAAAACACCTCACACATATGCTTCAAAATATTATACACTTCAAACTACATCAAATAACTGTGCTTCAGGTTTTGACCTACAGTGAGCTGTAATGTTTGCACTCAGACCAAATATTGGCAGCCACCACAGCTCCCACTGCATCTCCTACTGTTCTCCCCAGTTGTGTCGTGTCATAACTCCTGGTAATCTCTTGAATGTCAGAGCAATTCCCATTTAAAGTTAATCAGTCTGGTGTGTTATGCACTACAGGAGGTTCAGCGTTCCCTTCATGTGTTTCAACTAAATGGGTGAGCGAGCGCTGAAAATATAAAACAGATAGAAGAGTAAATGACGTGTCTCCATTATAATTTATTCAGGGAAAAAGACTCAGGAAGCATGTATTTGTGTAAAATGTAATGTAATGAGTTTGTGTTCTCCAGTCTTCTTCCATAAAACCTGTTTCATTGGCTGTTGGAGTAGAAACATGCAGACAGTGGCCCTAAATTTGGGTGTGTGGGTTTCTGTATGAGAACCATTTTAATTTTAAGACCAGATGGACTATTCATTTACCTTTGTTAATTCAAGTTCAGTGGTGGTGACTGGTTACGATAACAACAATAAAAGTAATAAAAGTTAGACAGAGACAGTTATGTCAGAGGTTCTTCAACAAACCTAATAGTATACAAATGCAAAACAACAAAAAAGAAAACATATTTTTAAAAGTAATAACATGAACATGTCTTCAGATTAGGATTAAAATGGTTCTAATACATTCTTCAATAATGTGATTATGATAAAAAAAAAAGTGTACCAGTAACAACCAGTAACTCGATAGGGACTATATACTTTTGGTAACGGTGTGAGAGGCCACTAGTGTGCCACCACTAGTGCGCCATCTTCTTTAAAACATTTTGGTAAACTTATGTTTATACATTTTAATCAATGAATTAGTGCATTTTATCTGTGATTAAGAATGAAGCAAAATAATTAACTGTTACTAATGATATTCTAAATTTCTCCCTGCTCAATGTGTAAAATTAGTTCATTATTTGCCATCACTTAGGTTCCACCTCACCTTTTTCATTCCAGGTACTAGTTTGTGTAGGACTATTTGCTAAACAAGCTACCAGAAAACAAAGTAAACAGCCGTTCTACTGATCTTAAAGAGGCATTTCAGTTTTTTAACACATTAGGTTTGATAGTCTTGACACAATGATGTTTCTATATTGTTGCAGTGGTACACTGTAAGGGGGCGATCATGTATTGTTATGTGTGTAATGGAGTTTGTGTCTGTGTGCATGAGACATTAGTGCCATTAAATTTCATATGTATATTGTTGCAGTACAGTGGGAGTGTATTATGCTGCCACATCACCTGAAGCTCATCACAAACACACACACACACACACACACCCTCCATATATTGTTCCCTGGGCTCAGTGCCATGCTCCTCATCATGTTTGTCTAGGCTAATCACCCAGTCGCCGCCTCCTCCCTGCATTAACTTTGTTAGAACAGAGACACCTCGTTAATGATGGTGCTAATTGAATGAAATGGCCATACTAACGAGCATAAAACCTCCCACTCACATTTTGCTAATTAACAACACACTGGCTTAATTACAACAGTAGAAACACATGCAGCGCTGCCTCGTTACTGTTAATTGCCGCAGCTAACAGGGATTTATGGTAATTGGCTGTATAAGTGTTGTTAACGAGAAGCTGAATTAGCTAGACATACAGAGACAAGAGGAGAGCAGAGATGTGCCAGTGCTAATTAACGCTGGGCAGATACTTCTGCTATTGGTTGAAGCTGGGGGATCTACAGGACTGTATTGATCACCTGATTGGGGGTTTAATATCACACTCTACTCCTCTGGGGGCCAGGGAATGGATACGTGATGCTGTGACTAATCCACTATACAGCATAAGAGCAACACCAGGTTACACAAAATTTGGAGGAACGATGACAGGGTAAGCAAACTCTGAACATCTAGTCAGTGTTCTCAGTAGCTATATAACTACTGCCCTTACTGCTGTTACCACATCAAAAACCATTATTACTGATTATTTTTTTTAAATACAGACAGCCTCCACAGCAACAAACCTGGGACCTGCAACATGACACTGTCATGACACTTTTCGTACAGAGTGGGTCTGGACTGTCCATGGTGCTGAAGTGCAGCTTTTAACCTGCACTTTTCTCTCTCAACCCCACTTTTTTGTCACTTTCCTTCTGGGTTTATAATATTCTAACATCTGTCTCCTCTATACCAACGTTTTCCAAACTCAGAGTTGGGACATAAATGGATCATGTGGCCAGTTTTATTGGGTCATCTATTGTCAGTATTGTACGCAAACAAGGCTGTGATGATTAATCATTTGCCTTAAATAAAAATAGGAACAGAACGTCCTTTTTGGCTATGCTGGTCTGTATAACTCAGATACTCACTCTCTCCGCTTACACTAAATTGCATGTGCATTTTTTATGAGGTGGTGTGAAACATAACATTACACTTACAATTCATGATTCTTTATGTTATTAAGGGTTTGAATATGTAGATGTTTCAGCAGTTCACAATGCATGTGTGTAAGTTTTGATCCTTATGACACAACAATTATCTCTTTTGGTCCTGAAGCTGATGAAGTTTGAAAACCCCTGCTCTATGACATACTGTAACCTAGCCTCCGTAATTACAACTTCATCATAAAGTAGTGTCACCCTCATGATTAAAGTGACATGTAGCAACATGTAGTCACAGAAGGTTGGCAGAATCAAGGAGACTTGCTGCCTACTTTAGTAAACATCCCTAAAATTTTTTGGATGGTAACGAGGTACGTAACTATAATGTATGTTAGTTGATGTGGGCATACAGCTGATTGTAACTCCAGTGTAATCATAGTAGTCAGTGGTTTGATCATTTCAAGTGTCACCAATAAAATCTATACCAATGGAACTCGGATTTTTCAATGGTTTCAGATGTTTCTAGTGTGTCTACTACTACTGCTATTAAAGCTGATGCTGTCACTCTCTCCTGTTGCATTGCTCTCACTCATACTATTTACACATTCTCTTCCAAGTGTTTAAATTTTCATGCCCCTTTCATTATGTCCCTTGGCATCTCACGAGGAGGCACAAGGTAGCCTTCTCTTCAGCAGTTGCGTCCTACATGCAAAGCCTTCCTGCCTCAAAGCCTCTCTAAACATGTTAACTTTATAAAACTGCCACAGATTGTGAAGGTTTAGAAAACTACTGAGTCCTTCCAAACTATATATTAGGGAGACTTATACTATCAGTAGGACCCAGTGAGTTTGGGCTTAGTTGGACAAAAACATTTGTTCGTCCAACTAGGCCCAAACTAGTCATTTCATTATATTTGTTGAAATAGAATAACCTTAGCTTTCTCCTCTGTTTTTACTATATGCTTTGTAATTCTATTGTAAGTAACTCGAGCTTTTTTTGAATAAGATGGTTAGTTTTCATAAACCAGTACAGACCTGTTCTCTGAACCGCTCTTTCTGCCATTTATTTCTCTCTCATCCTCCCTTCCTTACTCTTAATTTGCTCCTTTTTCCTCCCTCGTCCTGTCATCCTCCCTCTTCCTCTCTTCTTCATATTCACTGGCTTTTATTCTCCTCCCTCTGATTAAGTGATTATGGTTATGTGTTCAGTTCAGGAGCATTCAGGCAGACACAGTCTAGATTGCTATGCATGTATTATTACACCGTGTGTGTGTGTGTGTGTCCCTTCAAGCCCTGCCAGATCTCTCACAGCTCATTGGTTGTATATGAGGGAATGTCAGTTAGTCATTGGTTAAAAGATCTGGTTAGCATCCATAATGGTCTCTTATTACTGCCTATGCCTGATGAATACAAATATCCATGTGTGTGTGTCACTTTGTGTGTGTGTGACAGACCCAGAAAACAGACAGAGCGAGTGTGAGGTAGAGTGACAGGGACACTGAGCAGACTGACAGAGAATTAGATGTTGACTTGTTCAAGGATGCTCACACTTAAACATGTTACTCACATACACACACATCAGGCTGTGTTGCTTTCAAGACGCCACAAGATCAGAACAGCCTAGAACCTTCTGAAGTCTACATCAGGCAAGGCTATTCCATGTATTAAATGAGTCTGTCACCCTGTTCAGACTGGGATTTTGAAAAAGATGTCATATCACATGCTTATCATTCATTAGGAGTATCTCTGCTATTATTCTATAATGTAAAAAAAGGAACATAGATTGTAAAGGAGAATGTAGAGAGCTACGAGCTAAGCTAGCTGTCATATTGTGTACCAATGAGTTTTCAGTAATCTTTAAGAGTTATATACTTGTAATTTGTACACTGTGCCATATTTGTTACACAACAAAGCAGTTAAGCTGGTTATACTTTAAAACTGTATTTTCCTACTGCCTTAAACATGATAGTTATTCTGATAGTTTAGAGAGGGACACTGAACATAAAGTAAAAAAAATGTTAAACTTAAGGTATTAGGTTTAATCAATAACTCTTCTGTTATACTGACAAAAAAAGACATATTTTTTCAGTTCGAGAACCAGTTTTGCATGCTTGAAAGTCTGCCGATATGTTGACTGTGTTTCATTAAAAACTGGATTTAATAGGTTTAGTCAAGCCAGTAGTTCTTTCAGTCAGCTCAGTCAAAAATCAGAGCAAAAATTTTAAAATTTTTGGATGAATTTTAAAAACTGCTTTGATGTGGTCAGAAAATAAAATTTAGAGGCTTAACTAACTTTAAATTAATAAAAATCAAGTATGTTAAAAAAGAAGAGTTTATCATTTCAGTCAATTCAATTTGTTCATGAATTTGTCAATTTGTACATTCTTTGAATTTAACACATTCATTTGGAGCAGTAGGCAGTTTTGCATCTTAAAAAAGTGATTGGGGCCTAACACCGTATTCTTCACTATAAATCTGAGGCTAATTTCAGTTCTACATTCCCAAACATATTAGCAATTTCAGTAACTTACTTTTAAAATTTAAGTTAATTAGAAGCTCCAAGAAAAAAAAGTCACGATGAAGAAAACAGAAGTTACATTTTTAAAAAACAAAATAGATAAGCTATCACTGAATAAAGTCTGCAGTGTGGTTGGACTAACAGAACTGCCTGCATATTACCTGAAATAGGTCAACAATGCTGTTGCTCTTTAGTTGGGGGAGGGGGGGGGGGGTAAAAAAAAGACATGTCAAGTGTTTCCTATTAGCATTTCTAAAAGTTTTTTCTGAGTGTTTTCAATAAGATTATAGGCATTTTAACAAACTCTCTTAAATTTTCTACAGGCATCCCCCAGAATTTTTAAAGGCAAAAGAAACTTTTCAGAGCATCTTTACATCAGCTGTCTGTGGTAATGAAGATGACAATTATACCTTTTTATTTAACTTTGCATATACGACTGTCTGTTAGTTGTACCTTATGTTAAAACAACATAAAGCACCAAGAACAAGATTTGTGTAGGACTTAAAGAAATGTTTAGTGTGAAGACAAACAGCATCTAATACAATACTTTTTTTCAGTATTGCTCACTACTCAAAACGCTTTGTGATACTGGTCCTGTTCATCCATTCACACCACACACACACACACACACACACACACAGACCACACATTCATATACTATTAGCAAAGGCTTCCATGCAAGGTTTCATATTTACACACACAGACAGACATGCACACACAAGTCTGTGTGTGACAGAACTTTAGTATCTTGCCCAAGTGTTCTTAGAGATACTGAAGCTGGAGGTTGAACCACCAACCTTCTTTCTAGCTTTAGGCCTCTGCTCAGGAGGAGGTCAAGCCTTAGTGTGCACTAAAGAGTTAACAGTTTATAGTATGTTACCGTTTTTAGTTCATTCATTTGAGTGGAAGGTTGAGTTTAAGAAAGCTGCTTAAAGTTGCTAGGAAAAAAGATTTAAAAATGAACAAAAACAGGTAATCTTCAGTTCAGCATGCAGTTTAATGATCCTCCTGCAGGTTCTAAAGCTTCTTAAAACACTCTTCGCCTCCTACAAGTGTTTAGGAAGTACTTTTTATTCTGCCTCCATCGCTTATGTTGTTTTAAATTGCAATTCTTTTAGGAAACTTCTTTTAAGCTTAAGAAGCTTTGTTAGATGAATTTTGCAACCATAGTAACCTTAAGATCCTTGTGGGAATTGAGGCCCTGTGTGGTTACAGTGATGACCACAAAAAGACTGAAAAAGACAAATGAAAGTGGACTCTACCAGCTGAACCAATAAGTGCTTTATGACCCATCCAGACCACACATAATGTGTGCCTAAGCTAAATAAAAAATAAATAATAAAAAAAGCAGTGGCCTTTGAGAAAATGTATGTGGGACACATTTTCTGAACAAAGAGTTTGTGGTTTATCAGTTGAAGTCAAAGTAAACAGTGACTTGAGAGGGAGGACTTTTACCAATGAGCTCTACAATTACAGCACTATAAGTGGATTATATGCCATTTGTTACTTACACTCTTTTTGCTTGTATATACAGAGAGTGTGTGCTGTGTGCATACGCAGATGAGCAGTGTGTGTGTGTGAGTGTGTGCGTGTGTGTTGCGTTGTGACAGGGACTAATGTCTAAATCAGCCAGACTCCATCGCCCTGTCGCCCCGCTCCCCTACAAATGTCACCTGTTCCCGGCCAGTGATTTGCATAATGCAAAGCTTCTCAGTCGTAACGGTCCGATTAGCGGCGGGGAGCGCAAGGACCATTCCTGACGCACCAAGCCGTTAACGGCTCCTTTTGCCGGGAACAACTGTGATTAACTGAGGGGGGCGACGGAGGGGGAGGTGAAGGAGAAGAAAGAAGGAGAGGAGCTAGCCTGAAAATGTTCACACTCTGGTTGTATTAATTACAGACAGACAGGTCAGCTGCAGGTGACATAACCAACTGACGACGCAGTGAGCGCTGAGCTGAGGATGAGGGGAAGGAAAGATGAGAGGAAGGATGGAGCACCGGAGAAAAACAAGAGAGACCAGAGAGAATGGAGATGGTGGTAAAACAAGCAACACAAACCTTCAACACTTTATTTCATAAACATAAATAAAAAGGGAAACGTTTCAAAGACAAAAGGTTCATCAAAATTTTGGTTGAACCGAGAAAGTAATTAAAATGAATAAAGTGGAAGATATTAATCTTCATATACATTATAATAGCAATGTAATCACTCAGTTAATAAGGTGGTACTTTTAAAAATTTGACTCTGTTTTCCTTTTAAGTAATACTAGAATTTTCATTTTTGAGGGAACTTTAGTATTGAATGCCAGATCAATATTTTCATCAATGAAAAAACACTACTCTTCTGGGGCCCTGTTAACAGTTTTGTATTGGAAGATTTTTTTTTTGGCAATATGGAAAAAAATAACTTATGTATTAAATAGAGAAGAATCTGCCCCTTACTTCAGTTCACACATATTTTTAAATTACTATTTTCTATTTAAATGCAGCCATCCTTAAATTATGAGATGTATTTACTAAATAAAAGCATGTTTTACTGATTAGTGAGAATGTGAGCCACAGGTAGCATATATTTCATTGCTTGTCTGCTGTCATTCATTTGAAGTTATTTTAACTTTTACATATTTTTTTCATTTTATTTATTTATTTTTACTTAAGAAATGGTGTCTGTTGTGTCAACACCAAGGGCCCCAGCAGACTCCAAATAAACTGGTTCATAACGTGCATGTTGTCTGACCATTTATATGAACAAAAGAGGCATTTTGAATAAACGTAGGAAAATAGTCAGGCAGACAGCCAAGAAGTCACTGACTAGAGCAGGGTTTCACATGCTGTAGGAAATCTGATAAGCACTTTGTTTCAAGCAAACTGAGGCCTACAGGCCTCATGGGTACATAGACAAATGAATAATTCAGTGTTAAAACAACTAATCAAATAAAGGTGGTTTGATCTAAATAATAATAAATTATATTCTCACTAATTTACTTTATAGTAAAACATTTAAATCATTATTATGTTTATTTATCATGTTTAATAATTTATATTAAATGAATAATGATGTGAAATATTGTGGTCAATCTAATAAGGCAGTCAACTTTTCGACAAATATTAAGATACTTCATGGATAATTTTGTTTTAATGTCTTACTATTAGACAGCAATGTTGACTTCTTCAGATAACTTCCTAACAGATACCAAGTCTTGGAGCAAAATCCCTCACGTAGAGTTCTGTTTCCCTTAAAAGTAGCTAAAATACAAATAAAATCTGCCACACTAAACTCCTATTTTATGTTTCCTTTTTTATGTCTGACTTTCACTTGCTATTTTTCTTTCTTTCCTTTTTCTTGTTCTCTCCCTCCCTCGGCCTCTGTGTTTGACAGATGAGGCAGGGATGAGAGGATGAGAGGATGAGAAGGGAGATGTGTTGCACCTCACTTCTCTTTCTAATGTCTGTGGCTGCTGGGAAACCATGTGGAAAACTAAAGACTATTAATGCCACAAACAAATCTCTCCCAAAACGGAAGCTCTTTTACATGTTTTAGTGCATGGGCGGGCTGAGGGCTTAATGACATGGAGAGGGGAGGAAGATAGAGGGAAAGACGAGGAGGAGTAGGAGGAGGAGGGGAGGAGAGGAAAATGAAATAAGAGAAGGAAGATGAGGATTAGACAGGAGGAGGAAGAGCAAAGAGAAAATGGAAAAATAGAGAAATAGGAGGACAAGAAGAATGTGATTACTGAGAGAAGATGGAGGAACTTAAATGACAATTTTGAGGAAGGAAAGGAGGACAAGCTCTGGGAGGAGATGAAAGAGGAGGGAGAACAGGAGAAAAGGAATGAAAAGGAGAAACACATGACAAAAATGATTATGATGAGATTAAATAAAGAGCAGAACAGAACAGGACAAAGAGTAAACAAGTAAGAGAAGGAGATGCAGTGGCAGTTAGAGGAACATGATGGGCCGAACAGGACCACCAGCATACTCCAGGACATCAGTTTGTCATGCTGCACTACTCCTGATGTTGACAATAACCGCTATTCAAAATAGCCATGGCATAAATAACAGAAGTATTGATACTGTGTTCATAATACAGATGTTATAGTATGGTGTAATCAACCCAGTTACTTGGTTGTTTTCTCTTCAGTCTCTTGGTCTTGGATGGGTGGCAGTAATGCACCTTACCACTCATTACAACCTGTCATAAGATGGAAAAAATAATGAAGTGTATTTGGGTTTCTTTGAACATTTTTGTACAGTAGTTGAGCAGACTCTCTCTCCACCTCCCTATATTTGTATCTGAGTGTAATTCATTTGCCAATCTACCCAAAAAAAAGAGACAAAACTTACAAGTTATCATTTATTTTTTGTGTAAATTTTCATAGATATCACACTATTATCACAAATTCTTCATGTTGTTAACAGTGTTGGAAAAAGCTGATGTATTGACAGCACTACTTACAATGAACAATGAGCACAGCAGCCTTGATAGACTTGGTGACGCATAATGTTATTGGGTTGGCCTTCAGTTTGGAATTACAAATATCATTTTCTTGTTGAAGCCTGTTAGCCTTGAGCAATATTAATTTTTGTAACCTATAAAACAACTAGTATCATCCACCCATGTGCCCAGCTTGTCAGAGATGAATGTTTTCAGAGGATGATTGACGGTATGATTAAACACATCTCCCACTGCATTGTGTTGTTTTAAAACCAGAGAGCTTCCACAGGCCTCGGTCAACTCTAATTCCTTTTTATAGGTTTCAGAAGTTAACAGCCTTTCCAGTTATTAACCTGCACCACTCCAGATAGCCCGAGCCAAGCAGTCCAAGTCTTAACCAAGCCTTCAGTGATAGCATCACGGTGTCGGAGTAGAAAAGAAGCGCTCCCATTAGATGTCTAGCTAGATAAATAGACTATAATGGGTTGCTGGGGGTGCGTTTGGTCGTTTGGCCTGACGCTCCCATCAGATGTGATCTCAGGGTCGCCGCCATGAATCAGGCAGTAGTGCGATGTCATTGGTCATCCTGACAGCTGAACAAAGCTCAGCAAGTGAGGAGGGACAGACGCCGCTAATGGAGCCAGATTAGAATGGGTGTGCTTTGTAACTCGTGCTGGCACTGCAGGAGTTGCTCGGTTAGATGTGTGGGGTCACTGACTTCTTTCCGAGGTACCCGGGCAAGGCATTATGGGCCAGTGGTGCCATGGCACCATGTGTGTTGTTTTGGGCTGCACTGTAAGTGATGTGCTCTTCTGAATGTTTTAGATTTTATGAGGAGTGTGTGTGTGTGTGTGCACTGTGTGTAAAAGTGTGTTAGCACACAGCCTGCTGAGGTGGTAGTGGTGGGGCTGATAAGAGGCAGATAAAGCTTTAAGGACTAATGGTTTCCACTAATGAGAAAACTGCCTGTGATTATGACAAATAGGTGGAGAGCAGCAGGCTAAGCAGCGACACACAGCAGCTATTGTTAGGCAGTCGAGCCTCGGCATCTCATTACACCTCCTCCTGATGGACCTCCTCCTCCTGATGGACCAAACCCTCTTGATAGACTTACAGCCTCCCCAGAAGTCCTCCTCTTCTCCTTCTAATTGGCACCTTCTTCCTCTCCTTCTGATTAACCTCTTGGCACAGCAGCTTCCTCATGTCCTCCTGATAGACTTGAGGACAAACTGGCCCCTATTCTTTATACATCAGCCTCCTCATCAACTTTTGTTGGCACAATGTGAAACATTTTAAGTTTTACACCCAAAAGTTAATTCCAGTCTACGTCCAGTGGAACAGCAGCTTATTTGCCACTGTAACTGTTCAAAACCAAAGTTGTTTAATTCTTTCTTCTGGCAAACTTCACCAGGGTTATGTTAATTACTTTCATACAAGTTTCATATGTGTAATTGAATTCACATCACATATTTATTACATTTGTAAAAATTACTTCATGTTTGGGCTGGTGTTAAGCTGGTCTTGTTGCTCCTGGTGAAACCAAAGCTCACCTAAACCCAAATCTCTTACCTGAGCAAGTAAACTGACTGGAGGAAAATGAAACAACAAATGGAGGCAACCTATTATGTTCAGACGGTGGAAAACTGTCTGAAGATCTGCAGTCTTAATATTCTCCTGCCTATATTGTACACTCAACCAGTCCTCATAACTCCAGGTTTCATGATTTCCATTGTCCTTCCTGGATTGAATGCTAGCCTCTGGATGTTCAATAATTTTCATGGGCCGTGAAACCTGAGAAAATAAAAATTGCATTTTCTTTTTCATGAATACAGTTCTGCCACTATTGCTATATTAAACTATATATTCTACTGTTTCAGTGTATGTTAAGACTTAAGTTTTCATGAAAAATAAGATTAAATATACACAGTAGAGTCAACATTCTTTCTTTTGAAGTTCTTAAATTCCTTTTCTGTTAACTTAGAACAAAAAAATATTAAGTCTTAAAATGACCTTTAAATGCCTGTTATGGGAATTGTATGAAACAATCTAACTATGTCTACCTGCTTTTTTTATTTGTCCACTTCCCACTGTAATGAGTACTTATCTCTGAGCTTGCAGTACCTTAATATAGTTGAACAGAACCAGTTGCAGTATATTAATATTCCTTAACCCCAACTCCACCATGACAATACAACCACCACCTTTAACCTTCCCTTCCTTTATCATTCCTCCCTTTCATCCTTCCTTCTTCCTCTCCTACAACCCTCTGCCTTATCCTTTCCTCAGACCCGGTCCTCCTTCCCTCCATATCGTCTCCTTATTTCCACCCCCCTCCCTCTCCAAACTCATTTCACCATGAGATTATAAATGGAGCCTTGGGAAAAAGTGATAAATCAATTAATCATTTGTAGCTGTGTAGCTTAATGAGTGAACTGAGGTGTCATAATTAGTTCTCCCAGTATCAATCATTAAAGTGCAAGTTTGCTGATAAACAGGCAACTGATGGGAGCAGAGACATGGCTGAGAGTCTCCTGCTGCGAAATCACATGATCAGAGGACTAAATGTGCAATAATGAGCTGGAGTTTACAGTATTTTATTTCTGCTACACTTCAGTTATATCTGAATGGCTGAATTTCTATTTGACAGAGTCAAACAGCTAGAATGTTAACCCCGAGCTGACCACACAATACTTGTTTTGGTACATTCTGATTTAGGAATAAAAAAAGTATTTACAGGTGCCACTTGCCATTAAACTTGATTTAGCAATTGTACCCCTGTGATGTCAGTGCTGAAACAAGTGTTTCAGTTCTTTACTTAAAATCCTGTTACCAAAATATTGAGATAAAAGTTTGTTGATATTGTCAGCAATATGTCATTAAAATATCAAAGGTTCAAGTATATTTCATACTTCTCTTTCAGCCTGCTACAGTACTACAGTTATGAGATCATCCAATTACTTTTTATAGCAATTTAATTTTAACAAGTGGTTATCAGCAACATAATGACTGTACCTGATGACTTGGTTGGTTTCAACTTGAGTGAAAATTTGCTCATAATCATAAGTGTTACGATTCTCCTTCATCAATGTTACCAGCTAGATAACAGCAGCTAGAACTGTCCAAACATTATGTGCCTCCAATTAAAATGGAATGTGAAAATAACACAAGGCTAAAATTCACTTTGGTTTCATCCTGAGAACACCTTTACATAGTTAAGATAACATTTAACTAGCTTTTGTCAGTGTTGGAGACTTCTATTATAAAATCTGTATGATGACCTTTCTGCCTGCACGTTGCTGTCTGGGGCCCTCAGGTGATGTTGGTGATCTAATTTAATCTGGTATAACAGTGAGACATCAGTCCACAGTTTGCATCTGAAGTGGATGTATGCCGTAGACTCCTTCAGCGGAAAGTGCCAAGGCAGAGGTTAAATAAATGAACTGCTTATTACAGGCTTCGCTCTGAGCAGTTAAGCTAACTCATGCATATATAACACTTACATTTAGAGGGGGCGTGACTGTGTGTGTGTCAAAGAGAAGAAGGGTCAGAGAGGAGGTCACAGGCTCATAACTGTTTGTGTGCGTGAGTTTGTGTGAGTGTGTGTGTGTGTTTGTGTGTGTGTGTAAGGCGTGCTAATGGTCTTTCCAGCATGGGAAATGCCCCAGTGAGCAGCCTAACTTATGGAAATCACAACCCCAACGCTAGAAGCCATTATCAGATTCATTTGCATAAAGACTCTTTCAAATAGGTTCCTGAAGGCCAGGACACGCCCCCACCCCCAAGTCCAGATAAGTGCGTGTTTGTGTGTTGAATATTCCTTTAAGGTTCCAGTTAGATTGGCCAAAAAGTTAGGTTTGACCTCCATGTTGCCTCCACCTATTGATACCCAGCAGCTCAGCCCACCCAGACTAGTCAGAGTGCATGTGTAGACTCCACACATACATGTACAAGGTGTGTCTTCATGAAGAGTAACACAGGCAGACTAGGCCACACACACATATTTACACACACACACACACACACGCACACACACACACACACACACACACACACACACAAATACGCACAGTGGATGGCAACAAGCCATTAACAAAGCCTTAATTGATGAGCTCGTTAAGATCTGTTATTAGAGAAATTGATTTCAAATAGCCACTTTAATCTGCTGGCCAGGGGGAAACAGGCCACAATGCAAATTTGCTGCTAAAGTACATAATGGAGCAAGTAATTCATAGATTTCACTTTCACTAATTAATAATTTGAGATTGGAGGGGGTGCTAGTAGTGTGTGTGTGTGTATGTGTGTGTGCATGTGTGTGTGTGTGTGTTTGTGCATGTATACGCTGGCTGACAGTGTTAATGTGGGTCTATTGTGTATCTCTTGTTATTAATTAATGAGCATTATTCCCAGGCAACCTATTAGTCATGTGTGTTTGAGTGTGTGTATGTGTGTGTTGTGTGTGTTTGTGTGTGCATGTGTGAGAGAGACAGAAACAGGAAGTATTTAAACAAGTTTGCTTGGGTTTCAAGCAATCAAGGATACATTTTGGTTCATCAGAGTTGTATATCAACCAAAGCACACAAGACCTGGCTGCCTGTGCAAACATCAGGGATCTGCCTGACCATATGAGGCCTGTACATTGTAAATAGTGTCTTTATATTATGAGCCATTAAATAAAATAGAGTCAGTTGTTTTGAACTGATTTGACCAAATTTATAAATGAATAAGGCTGAGTGAATGAATGTTATATAAAGTATCTGTAAAACAAAAAAGAGTTTCTGATACAAGGCATACTGTAAAGTTGAAGGTTTTACAGGACACCAACATGAGGCTGATAAATTGAAATTAATGTAAGGTTAGAAATAGGTAAACCCCTGTGCTTTACATCAAAGTGGCTGGTTATAACTCTTCATGTTCAAGGTGTTTGGGGCAAAACCATGACAGAACTTTAAAAACTCTTCAACAAAATTTTAAGGTTTTCTCTCAACTCCACATTAATAATCTCAAATATTTTTGGTTGTGCAATAACCACAAAAATAGCATCTATTTATCAAGTGTTCAGAAAACATGACATCAGGTTTGGAACTTTATGAAACGTAAACCTACCATCATCAGGCCTTCAAGTCAAGTTTTAAATAATTTCTCAATGTTCTAAGAAACAAGTTCTTTAATGATGTTTGTGCTAAAAAGTTATTCATATGTGCTTAACAGTGTTTTTTTAGGCTCTGTGCCACCATGTTCTGTGAAAAGAATTCAGTGTCACCACAAACACATTTGCTCACTAAAATGCCAACCTGCTCATCAGGAACAAATACACCTTTAGGACTTGAGGACCTGAGGACTGTGCAGACAAAAACTTCACACTAAAGCAAACATGGATACTGTCCCATCAAAGCACTTGAGTTACATCAAATTATTCTTCTGATGTTGTAACAAAGACTCTCTCCTGAGCAAAGAGTCTCTGTCTGACCAGGGTCAGACTGTTGCAAAGCCAGAAGTTGATCAATAAACTTCTTTAGAAAAAGTTGATGTGTCCCTTTAAATTGACTGAGTTGAGGTTTTAGTGTGGCCGATTTCACACACTCAGGCAGACTTGGAGCTTAACAGGTCATGAACCCGACTGTATGGTGTGTGTGTGCTTCAGCCAAGGAGCACCATTTAATCTCATCTTTTTTATCAGTCAGAAAAGGCGCACGCACGCACACAACACACACGCACACACACACATAGAGTGTATAATTCCAGTATTAGCGGTGGTATTAGCCAGAGTGGGGCAGGTACTTAACACTGAAAGGACTGAAATCACTTCCCAAGGGAGCTTTTATACAATGAGTGTGTGTATGAGCGTCTGTGTGTGTGTGTGTTGACTGGTAGATAGTAGCCATTGTCAGTAGCCTGGATTTCTGATTTCTGTATGTGGCTTAAGCCGGAGGAAGTGCGTTAGCAGCTGTGCGGTGGCGGTGGTGCGGCGTTGAGGCAACTCTGGCCCCCCTGCGTTGATTTAATGTGGAGAATTGGCTGCGGCTGTATTGAATCAGACTGGGGCCCATATTGTTCGGCTGCAGGGGATTACACGTTTAGCAGCTAGTGATCTGGCTTCAGTTATAACGCCACTCGCAGAGAGAAGCAGCTCTTATCAGCCACTGCGAGCCCAGTCTCTGCCACATTCACAACCCTCCAATACACTTTAATTGAATTTCTTTTTAGAGACAGAGAGGCTCAGACGGCTCATGGCATTCAATTTACCACCTCCCCGTCAACGTTTAGATCCCTCAACCATTCTCCTCCTCCAGAAAAAGGAGGCGCCTTCACGCTACAAAAGGAAACTTGCAAATACCATATTTATCTCTGTTCTCTCTCTCTCCCTCTCTCTTCCGCCGCTCTCCTATCCATGTCAGTTATTATATCATTTCAATGAATACTCGCCAGGAAATGGGCTTATCTCAGTGGCAAAATATCTATTTCTTTCAGGCGTTGATTTAGTGTGTTTAAAGCCCACGGCGAGGACAGACAGACTGTCAGCTTGGCGCAGCAGTAAAGCAACGATGCTATCTGTAGGGAGCTGAAATACTGATGAATGGAGAGACAGGAGGGGAGGACAGAGAGACAGGGGAGGAGGATGGGGGGATGAAAAGAGGAGGCAACAGGGGACAAGGATAGGAGAGGTAGAAGGTTGAAAGAGGACAAAAAAGACATGAGTACAAGCAGCTTTAAGAGAGGAGAGAAAGATGAAGGATGAATGGAATTATAAGAGGGGAAGAGGCAAGATGAAGTGAGGAGAACCAAAGGAGCAGAGGCAAAGAGCAGCAATAAGCTGGGAGTAAGGAGCCATCTCCACCACGTTCACTTTTACCTCTGAACTTACTGCCTTCTCATCCCCATGTTGTTTGAGGGACCAGTTGTAATAAAAGTAGAGCAGGATGTGATGTGGATCTTGACTTCACATATACACCAAAAATGCTCTTGGCTGCATTTTCAAGAATGTTCAAGGGTCCTCTAGACACATTTAAGTGCGTTTCTTTTATACTTGTGTCCATTGGCGCTATAATGTACATAAGAAGCAATGTCACATTTAGCAAACCATAAAGTGCAGTAAATGTAGAATAAATCAGGACACAGAAATCAGTTGATAGTGCAAATAAACTACCACAACTGTCACAAACATGTAAGAATTTGAATTAATTATTGTATATGACTGAATGGGCAAAAATCATCAAAAGCCTTGATAAGGAATTTGTTTTCTTCTGCTCTGCTAGAACTTCACTTTGGTGGTAAATGCTGCATTGTAAAAACAGGCAAGAAAAAAAATAGTGAAATAGTGTTGCCTTAATGTTGGCTATAGGCTATACACATGTTCATGCATAAGCATATGCTTACAGATACACACAGAAAAAAAACATCATGAAAGTAATTACACATACATACATACTTTTCACAAATGTAATGTACAATGTATATGCAGTGTGGCCCAAGTAAATTCCCCCTATGCATTTTTGATGAGTCTAAAAGCTAACATTACACTAACTTTTGTTTAACAGAGGAGAAAAGGAGGATAAGAATATGTCTGTTGCTTTTACTAATACAGAACCAAAAAGATACGATTGCAAAGATTTTGCAAATGCAAGTTACACATACCCTGGGAGCTCAGCTCCCCTTGTCTTTCAATCCTAGCTACGTCCCTGCTGTCTATATTGTTATGATAGTGGTGCTTGGAGCAACTAAAAAGCATGGTACAGTCGCACTTAAGAAAGTCGCACTTGTCACATACCATGTATAGATGTCAAGCAACATTCCAATAAAAATATGACCGCTAGTATTAATCCTTTTTTTGGTTTGTGTTCCTGTAGAAAAACATTTAAAAATTCAATAAAAAATCCACTGTTTTTGATTTTTATATCCACTCATTTTTGATTTTTAAAAAAATGTATGCTGTTTTCAAAGTTTGAAACCAGGTAAAATATTTGTGATAAGCTCTGATTATATTTCTGCCATGACCAAGCAGCCATAACCTCCATCTAATGGTCAGCCATGAACCTGCAGGCAAGCTGCAGATAGAAACACATTTGTTGTGTGTGTATGCATTTGTGTGTGTCAGTGACATCCCTGGCCAGAGGCCCTGAAATCTAACATGGTTTAACAATGTCACGGTGTCGGCTTTCTGCTGCATAGTACATTTACACACAAAAACACAAACACTCACACACACAGATGCAGGCCCGTTGCTGTTGTGTGTGGAGAGGGTTATAGAGTAGAGTGGCTATTTTTCTTTCACACTGACTGGCCGAGTCGCCCTGAGACCCACACTCCCACAGACGCACAAACACACACATATGCAGCCATCTCATCTGGGCAGTATGATTCCATTTGTCTGGTCCAGCAAGCAGTTGGCTAACTCCATGAATTATTACAATCCCATAAGGCATCTGGGGTGTCGCAGCACTGGGAGGCCTGTCTGTGAGTGTGTGTGTGTGTGTGTGTGTGTGTGTGTGTGTGTGTGAGTGCGTGTAGGTGTGTTTGTCCGTATGTGTGTGTGTTGTTCTTGTGTGTATGCGGCCTCCATCTACCATTTAAGTTACCATGGAAGATGAAATAGTCACACACTCCCGGACACACCCACACACACACACACACACATACACACACTCTCTTCCTTTCTCCCTTATCAGAGTGTGTGTATCTTCTATCTTCAAATAATGTTTTGTCTCTTTCCTTTGTGCTATCATGCTGCTACAAATGGAAAAACGGCATCTCATTCCTCTCTCTGGGGTTTTTTAGCAGCTCATTTTTTCAGCTGGGGTCATGTGTGTGTGTGTGGTAGTTGAGGGTGGCACAGTAACAGTGGCAGACAGATGGCCATTTCTCTCTCTCTCTGACCATGTTGAACATTGCCTAGAAAGATCATCGGAGCAAAAAATGGATTTCATTTCAGCCTGTATTACAGGATTTAAAGTACAGCAGGCCCTCTGTAATCTGAGAGCCCTTTGTATTATTCTGCACTGATTGAAGTAGAGTTTTTGAAGTGGAGGCAGAGTTTTCTTTTTTTTTCCTCACAGAAGTGAAATGGAGCTAGTGCAGCAATACAGAAGGAGTTTTTCTAAGTGTGAAGCTGCTTCTGTGAAAGAAAGCCGAGATTTCAAATGAAGTGAAGTGATTGCAGAGAGTTGTTTGACAGAGTCCAGAACTGCAGAGATATAGTGGTGTCTTCAGTCCATTGGGCCAACATTCAGTTACTGTACTGCAGGATTGATTGATCAAATGAAGCATTTTACAGTGCATGTATGTGTGTGCATGTGTGTGTGTGTGTGTGTGTGTGTGTGTGTGTGTGCGTGTGCGTGTGTGTGTAAGTCGATGTAGTAACAATGGACTCCTTACTTTGTGTTGATATACTCAGACAAATCATTTTGAGTTAAAACAGTGTAGTAGCTAAATAACCTGCTGAGATATTTTCAATCTGAATTACAGTAACTGACATCATTTTATAGTCAAGCATGTTTACAGGCATTTTGTTGGATCCACTGGCAGAGTCGTTGAGCAAAAGAGGCAGTAACAGGACAACTACATATTTTACAAAGTTTCATTAATCTCCTTACCTCCTCATTTCTTCATCTTCCTAATGTTAGCAAATTAAAAAATGCCAAATTGAGATAATCAGATTGAAGTTAGTCAAACTTTTTAACATGAGAAACTCAAGCAAAGTACAATATTACTGCCTGAATAAGTTAGATAGGTTTCAACTACCATTCAGTTCCTTGTGCACATGTACCCGTTAATTACATTCTCCCTAAAGCACTATCAGTACCTCGTTTTTAAAGCATTTCAGAGTGGGATGCATGTCATGTAGAAAGTATTTGTTACTAACACATCCAAAAAAAAAAAAATCAATTTTAGCAATTTTTAAAACTCTAAGTTAGCGAAAAAGCATGCTATCACATGTTTAATCTACAGTCACAGGCACTTGCTGTCCATTCATACTACCTGTTTGAGACTGAAAATTTGACTTGCACATGCACAATATTCAATTCATTTGAATTCTTGTATATTATAGCTTACTGAGGGATGTATTAAGATAAATCATCAGATTAGATAAATAATAAGACTTCTTTTATTCAGTGTGTTATGTTTATTCCAAACAGGCCCACCTTTGGACTCCTAGTGATCTTCAGATGCTGCAGGCTGTATAATCAATATGTTGTCAAAGGGCTGTGAGCTTCAACAGATGGTGGCAAATGAAAATACAGTGTTTCTTTTACTTGGTTAGTAGTTTTGCCATGTTAAAATGAATGCAATATAATTTCATCTTCCAGGCTGACCTTGTGAGCCTGTCGACTCATGCAGAGGAGAAGACCTATCTCAAACATCACAGGTAAGTGGTTTGTATTGATACATAAGAAACACTACTTTTGCAAGTACCATAAAAAAATTGCCATAATTTTTTAAAATTGCACAACTCATGTGGCTTTTGCAAAAAAGAGAGGACAAAATTTAAAGCAGCAAGAATTGATCTGCAAGTTTTGAGTTGAGTTTTGAGCTGCAAAACAAGCTCTTAACACAACATTGCATTCATCCCCTTCTGCCAATGTTGGCATTTATTTAGAGTTAATGTGTCCACCTGATGAATAAAATCAGCATTCATTCTCCTTTCAGGTTTTAAGATCTCCACCTACTTCTCAAAAAACATGTCTTATTATCTGCTTAATGCTCCACTATGTTCACCAGTACGCATCTAACTGTGTCTGAAAGGTCATGCACGGAAAGTTTAAAAAAGCCTTTTCACAGAAAGAAACTAAAATGCTCTGTGGAGCTGGAGGACCTGCAGAGCTGAGAGATAATTCTCTTTGGGTTCATCACTACAGATGACCCCTTTCACATTACATAGTCAGCCAATCCACTGCTAATGTAAAATATTGATTAATGAAGGAGAGGAACTACTTTGTCATTATATTAGATTGACCAATTCTAATCACATTATATTAGAATGGGTTCCAATCACATAATGATTATTATTGGCTTAACAAAGTGTAATCACACCGCTATGTATTATAATTTTCATTTAATGTAGACTCAATAAAATAGTACTAATTCTTAATGTCATGACTCTGACCAAAGATATTGAAAGTAAGTTGTGCCCTCAAACAAGAGACAACCAATATTGCGTTGATGATATAAAATTTAGTAACAAGAGAACCTTGACCAGACCAGATACCAGTTACATTAAAGAAAAATCAGAGCCTATCATGTAAGTTTGACTCTGCTACGAACCTTAAACATAAGATAGTCTGTGCTCTTGTGTTCAATTTCCTCCATGTTTATTATCACTGATCACAGATTGTATAATAGGCATTTTGTGGGTTTTATGGAGGGAGTGTATGTGGAGGGAGGGGGCTACAGCAGCGTCTGCACACATTCTTCATAGACAGTAATCTCAAATTGGATCTGTTGGCTGGTTTCTTTAATTATGCTGTGATCCATGGGAGAACTGCAGGGAGGTGAGAAGGGCAGAGGGGGAGGGGCAGGTATGATGCAGTTTGATTGATTTCGTATCTTAAAGAATTGATCAATAATAAACTGGTGGTCTATTGAGAGGTATTAACATTTATTGAGGTTATTCTAAAATCCAAAATCCAAGATCATCATTCTCATTGATTTGTTTTATAAGAGTTTAATTCAGTTTTCTGATTTGTACATCTTTACTCTTGCATTAAAACAAATACATTAAAATGCTGAATTAAATACAAATAAGTGGATCAGCTAAAGCGACTATACACAAATTTATTCCTGTCCTTGAAAACCTCAAAACTACTTAGCAAAGAGATTATTTGATGGGACATTTTCAACCTGCAATATAACACCATGGTTGAGTTGAGCTGCCATCGCCAAAACTTACTCTTGTGATGATAATGATACATGAAACACACATGATAGTTCATAAAAAGGTATTTAAGTGAACAATATGAGTGCTGAAGCCAACTAGGATGGTACAAAGGTCAAAAAGCAGGGTTTTAGAGCCACCATGGAGGTGGCCCTCCTAAGTCCTTTCTCCACAGTTTCCATGGAAAAAAGGTATGTGTTGCATGCTTGTGTGTATTTCTATTGCACCCGCACAGCAGGAGTAGCCACCATGACCTGAAATATTATGGCCTGCTGTGACCAGCTCTGCCCACTACTGAGCTCTACTGCTGAAAACTAATTGACTCAATGTGTGTGGTCATGCAGTCATGATGTTTTTGAAAGGCCCACCACTTTAAGATTTCAGTACTTTCGGTGTAACATTGTTTTTCTCTTATGTACAAACTCAAACTATGTATATATACATCTTCATATATAACAGTCAGTCTGCCTCATTGTATTCAGAGCTATTGGTTTTTCTTTTATTGTGGAGCAGCCCCAGGAAGCAATGCTATATCATAGCCTGCCAGTGTCACTGAGCCAGGAGCCACCAACACTTGGGCCTGAACCCACCAATGGTTTTTGCTATGTGTATTTCTCCATATAAGGCATATTAACAGTACTCTAAAAAAACACTGTCTGAGTAGAAATAGATATATCTAATTACAACGGTGCACAAAATATGTATTGATAAGGAGTAGGAGTATCCCCTAAGAGTATACAGGGGGTGTTTATGCCAAATGAGGAGAATTCACTGGAAATATGGATGGTTCTGATATGGCAAAACAGAGCCAAATCTGAAACAGTAGTTGGCAGGTAAGGTCGATTATTAATCCAGCCATAAGTTTGACAAAGGCTGAGGATGTGATGTTGAAGGAAGATTCTGCAGTGCCTATGATTTTACCAGAGACAATGCCCCATGGACATCTTAGGCCAAGGGTTTAACAGCCATGGTTTTCTAATCAGACAATGCAGGGTTGGTACTTTTAAAAATAAATTTTCATAGAAAGATAGATGGTTTAGGCCTTATGAGCCTTTTTTTTTACTTTCTTATGAAACTGGTGTTAATTTATTAGCCTAGACTAGTGTGAACAGGCAAAAAGCATGACAAACTCTCATGATATCTAAAACCTTCACTAGAAAATGCTCTCAGGTCATACTCAAGGAGACAGTCAATGCTCAATACAAAAACCTCTTAAGGTAAGTCAAGGCAGCACACCAGGGCAGGGCTGTAGCATATTGACTGCATGTTAAGTTTGGGAACCACTAGCTGAAAACAGTTAAAAAATAGTTAGCAGCAAAAATGTCTCCTTAACCTTTGAGCAGAGGAAAGAATTAATCCACATATAACAGAGAGTAAATGATTGTTAATGCCATGTTTTGCCAGCAGCTTGGCTATTTTTTAGAAACACTGCCAACACATATGTTGAAAATACTGTTGTGTTGGCCTTTTTTTTTTAATCATTCTTTTCTGCATGTCTGTGAAGGTTCTCAGTCATCCAGGTCATGGTATTCGTAGCAAGGTTAGTCTTATGCAACTGGACTACTACCAAGTCCAGTTGCATAAGACTAACCTTGCTACGAGCATTCTTTTCTGCATTCCTCAACCCCACCAAGCTGTCTAAAATCCCACATCGGGGAACATCGTGCAGATTTTATTCAGTTCGAAGATGCAAAAAAAAAAGAAAAAAGGATGATTTAAAAAGGAGGAACTTTGTTGCAGTAGTCTTGTGTAGTGTCTGTGTAAAAAGGGCAGTTGAGATGCAGCCGAGAGGAGGCAGGTTTGAATTTACCTGTGATCATTCAGAACAGTCAGGCGACTTGTTGCACAACCAACTTTATTTGTTAACCAAGTCAACACAGACTAATGGTCTTGGCAAAGCAAAGATGGTGCTGAAACCAATTAAGAAATTTGCCTTTGTCACTACCAGTGAAAGGAGATGTCAACTAGCAACTAAACCTAATTGCTAGCAAGAAGCTACAGAAATCTCCCTCTTGAATTATGTTTCTTCTAAAAGTTGAGTTTGAGTCAACAGCTCATGACTAATCAATAATAATCCAGTCCCACAGCAGAGGATGCCTGGAACACCAAAGTTCTGTCTTAGCTGGAGGCTAAATGTTGCTCATTATGCTGGCTAATGATGTCTTTGCTATGATCAAACATTACAGAGCAAATCAGACCTTTAAATGGTAATATCCTCTGGATGGAGCATTAACTGTTAAGTGAACTTAATAAGTCTACTTAAGGACTGTGTTAATGGCAACTCTTCAACAACTAAGAGAGGGCAGGAGAGTGAGGAGACTGAGAAATCAAAGAAATTAAAGCGAGAGAGCTGAGAAAAGGCGGAGAATGGAAAGAGGCTGATGATAACGATCGTTAAGTTCTTACACCATTAGATGGTGGTGGGCCATTCTGACCATACACAAGCTCTTATTACAGCCACCCGATTAGCTGCTATAGACACAATTAAGGCCTAAAGTTAAAGAGACTATTAGATGGAGAGGACTGTTTAAGTTAAAGCTGGGAGCATTTAGCTGATAAGAGTTAATGGTGTGTTGAAGTTTAGGACAATGCTGACTGCATCTGCTGGAAAAAGGCCTGGACAGTATTAATGACCCTTTTCTCTTTGTGCCAGTGGTCGATTTTGTTGTCTCTTGTGAAGGACACAAATGAAATTCTCAGATGGACTTAATCATGTCTAAAATCAGTGAAATAATCTGTTGAGTCATATGATGATTTGAACATAATACAAAAAATTATATCAGTGTTTTATTCAAAGATGAAAGAGTGAAAAGATATGTGCAAATCCTCAGAACCTCATTGTGAGCCATCCGTGTTTGTCACTGGCTCTTTTATTCTCTTGATTATAGTTTGCATGAGCAGTTGAATTAGATCGAAGGCTTTCTTGCCGAGATGCTAAATGGCTCTCATAAAATGTTTTCAGGTGGGAGTGGTGACAGCAGCGTGAAAGACAAGGGTCTGGAAAAGAAATGTGAATTTAAGAGGGGGATACAGATGAGAGGTTTAAATGGCTCCTCTGTCTGACTGGAGGTAAATGTAGGGCTAGTTAAAAAATATGAAGAATGGCTTTAAAGCTGTCAGTTTTAAATTTATGGTTTATAATTTGGGAAATATGCTTATTCGCTCCGAGAGTGAAATGAGAAGATTGATGTCGGTCTCATGTCTGTGTGTTAAGTACAGCACAGGTGTCAGGCAGTGTTCAGCTCAGCATGAAGACAGGAAGCAGGGGAAACAGCTGGCTGTATGCAGACCCAAATGTAAAACACAGTCATTAGTTTTATAAATTTTAATTGCAACAAAATGATAGCCCTGAAGGAGGGAAAATTTGCACTGAAATCTTCCTTGAGGCAGTAATTTAACAGTTTCTATTAGCAAGGCAGAAATAAGTGTCCAGACAAGAATACAGGATCATTTTTTATGTGAAAAGTTGCCTTTTAGGATTTAAATTGTTACTTCAGTATTTTTGCATACATTTCCCTTATTTTCTTAAAGTGAGCAAAGAAAATTAATATTTTCTTGTTTTTTAATACAATTATCATGTACTGAACATTTGTTACAGTATGAATGCAGAGTAATGAAATCGTCAGCTTAGTAACTTACTGACTGTTTCAGTACATCGATATAATTTGGTATGTTTATTCCAGTCTTTACGATAACCTGAGCTACTTATGTCTCAACTCCAGTTTAACAGTTAAAACACAGATAGGTCCTTTTACTCCTTATTTTCTTCATTTTGCCCTCCTCTCTCCTCCCTATGACTCCACACCCTCTCAACTTCTTGCCTAAACTTTTCCCCCACTTTCTGTTCTCCAATCTGACTGCATAGTTTCCTTCTCTTCCTTTGCTCTTCCTTTTCCTCCTCTTTTTGCCCCTCAACCTTCCCCACCATTTTTGTTTTATTTTTCATTCTCTTATCTTTCTCTGTGCCTGCTTTCCAGCCTCATCCTTCTATCTCTTCTCCTCCCATTTCTTCATTTCTCCATATTTAGCTTTCTCACTTTACATCCTTCCTCCTTATCCCCAACACTGTCTTCCTGCATCCCTCATTACATAGTGTCCATTCATCCTATATCTTTCCATTCCTTATTCTCAAATTCTTTTGAAATCCTCCACTTTTTCCATCACATTTCATCTTACCCTCTTCCTAATCCCTCCTTCCCCTTTTTTCCTCCCCTCATCCCTTGTCCACCTTATTTCTCTTCTCCCTCTCTTTTTTCCACACCCCATTTACCCTTCTCCTTTGACCTTTACTTTTCCTTCTCACTCATTCCTTACTTCTTTTTCTCCTCACCTTGGTCTTTCCAACTACATCTCCTAAACACACTCGTATCCGCTTTCACTCCATCATCTCTCTTCTCTTCATTTTCTTTCTTCCTGTCCTTACTTCTCTCTCCTTCCTCACCTTGCTTCCTTTCTCTCCAATTCTTTAATAACTCTCCCATCCACCCTTTCTTTTTTTGTCTTGTACATCCTTCACTTCTTTTTTCAATCCTCCTTCCTTTAACCACTACCACCTCCTCTTTCCCCTCCTCTCTACAGATCCCTATTCCAAATTTCCACCTTTACGTATCTCCTCCTGTTTTTCTGTAATACTCCTCTATCCGTCCTTCCAATTGTCCCCAATTTCTCCCCCTCATCTAAAACAGTTATAAATATCTCTCCTGTCTTCATCCTTCTGCACTTTCATACTCCAACTTCCCCTTTCTTCCTCCCTTCATTTATTCCTTTCTCCCTCTGCATGATCATGTCCTTTTCTTCTTTATGTCCCCCATTTAATCCCCTTCTTCTTCCTTTTCCTCTTCCTCCTCTCTGTCCTCCCAGTCTCCTCTTTTCCCTTCTCACTGTCCCCTCTATCTCTCCCTCCCTCTCTCCCCCCTCTCTCTCCCTCCCTCCGTCCTAATAGCGCTGTGACAGCGGCAGTGTTTCTAATCAGAGGTGAGGAGAGCGAATGAGCAGCCGTCCGATCCTCTCTGCTCTCTCATCAATCGGCTCTAACTGAATAGGAGCAAATCTCAGCCGGGACAAAATTAATATGTAGCAGATCTGCGGCGCGCTCGCCTACCCTGGAATTGGAAATGGCTTCTGTGCTGCCTGACCCGTATCCGTCCGCATGGATGTGTGTGTGCGCGTAAGTGTGTGTGTGTGTCATGGGGTTGTGGCGGCAGATTATTGGAGAGACAATTGGCTGTACGGCAGTAATCAGGAGAACACTGAGGTGTGTCTATCTTATGACTGCTTGCTGACAACCCCTTGCTCACACACACACATGCACACACAGGTATACACACACATACACACATGCACTGGGACACTTTTTTTGTCCCCCTATCCAATTCAATCAGACAGTCCATCCGCCCTGCAGAGCAATGTGGCACTGCCCCCGTGCATGACAGTATCAATTCAATTACCCAGGAAATGGATCCATATTCAACCCATATAAACTCATACACAGAACCAGGAGGGGCTGCTGCTGCCGCCAAGACAAAGAAATACGCATTTACCCTGTAATAACTTTCATTTAGACTGGCTTTGAAAACCATTCTCAGCCAGGCATTTGTCGCTGTCACATTGCGTTATCCACAAATCAGGTTTACAAAATATCAATTCAATTTCTGGCGTAGCGCGTAACGCCACGAGAGGAGAGGGGGAGAGAGACACACACACACACGCATCCAGAAGGAGAGAGAGGGAGAGAGCGCAGGCTGCTGAGGGGCCCCTTGTGGCTCCGGCAGATTTCCAGTCAGAACTAATCAAAAGCAGAGCAGACCATGCTAATCTCTTCAATTTCATCCTTTAGACTCCTGTCTTTTCCCAAGTCGTAAGCACACACCCATTCACACACACATCCATGTTTGTTTACACAGGCACACACAGAGCAGGTCAGATAAAAACATGGCAAAACATACACAACACAGACATAAACCCTTTTCATAATGCACAATACAGTATATGATGCATTTAAACACTCTCTTCACACACACATTCAAATGATTATCGTCACAGTCCTGTATTTTATCGGTGCAGCTGATCTTGCATTTATAGCTGAATGTCTTGTGATTACTAACTTTTCTGTGTTTTGGTATTGAGGAAATATAGGAGGATGTGTTACGAACTAGATCAAGAGAACCAGGACCCAAGGTGTAGAATCAAACAAAAGAATTTATTTATCACAAAAACAAC
>JAPZDV010000026.1:1735016-1751402 GCA_029814665.1 Acanthurus lineatus
CAGGTGAGCTTGATGAGCCTTGCTCCCGAGTAGATCACTCCGCCTCCCTGCCCGGCTCTGGCTGAGAGAGAGAGAGAAACAGAAGTTAAAATGGAAATAACAAAAAACAAAAATCATAACCATGACAGGATGAGTGTAATGAATCTCCAACTACTGTAGAATGATTTCACCTTAATGGGAGGCAGGTGGATGCCCCCTCAGGGCAGCAGGGAGGTTTGTTTCCCCCCTCTGCGGGTGTCCTGCAGCAAGATACTGACTGAAGACAATGTATTTACCGAAAAGAAACAAAAATTAGGACATTTACCAAATTGTGAAACACCAGAAATATTGCTAACAGAAAGCCACTTTTGATCTTGATTTGTTAATTTTAGTGAGTCCTTGTTGTCAGCTTGGTGACTCTTTGAGATCAGCCTCAAGGGAACAAAACACAGAGACATCTACCAACATACAAGACCCTTTTTTCACTCTTCTATGTACCAATTTACTGTTAAAGAGTTGAGGGAGTTTATTAGAATTGATATTTTGCCTTGTAATTTGAAACATAGTTACAAATGTGAATAGGATTTTAAAGATTTGTATTTTATGAACAAAAAGTTGTTCTAGTTGCAGTTAATGTGTCTGTAATGAGATGTTGTTGAATTGAATTGAATTTTGGATCCACTGTTTTTTTGATTTATACCTGCACGAGCAGCTAATATCTCAGCTTCCGCTGCATTGACTAAATATTCTTTTTTTATCTCTCTTGCTAGTCCATTAAGTTTAGGGGAGTAAAATACTAAATTGCTGGAGTACCTCTTTTATAATTTGTAAAAAAAGGAAGAAAGAAGAAAGAAAAATTAGCTTCGCCTCTGTGACAACCAGCCATAAAGACTCAATATTTTAGTTACACAGACATTCACCTACACATGACATTAGAAGACATATATGCAACAAGGTAGCATAAATACAAATAAAAAAGGAACATAAACACAGCAAAAGCAAAGTTAGAAAGCAAAGTTGTAGCAGCACCTTCAATGCCATTTGTAATGTGAAAAAGCTGGGTGTGTTGAAATGTTGTCATGTATATTGTAAATATATATTATATTTTCAAATGCACACAGTTGACAGTAATAGTTGATACTGAATGAGTCACATGGTACAAAAGTAAGAGGATGTTTAAAAACCCTAAATTGCAGATGTGTATTTCAATATCACACTTAACACACTGGTGGTTATCTAACATTCCTCCCTGATAGCAGAAACTGGTGTTTGGTGTGTAGCACCTGAGATGGATGAGTGGATGCTGTCCGTCACCTATCATCTTACATGCAGTCTGTATTAGCTGGACTAGTTTGGACTTCAGTTAAACAGTGAAGTTACTAAACCAAGCTGTACAGAATACAGTAAATGTATTTTTTTCAGTGTTTGCTGTAAGGGAACACAAACAGACTCAAAAATGCACCTCAACCCTCGAGGCATCTGTGTTTGTTACGTATCTTTAGTCATTTACTAAAAGAATAAAGTACACATCAAGTAAATTTTCCTCAAAATTGCTTTCTTATGCAGTTCTTATCTTGCTGATTGTTTTACAAGTATTGTTTTTTTTGTTTGTTAAGTTATTTGACAGTAAAATTCTGACTCTAAATGCTGTCACCACAGCAAAATGGCAGTTGGGTTGTGGTTGCTTCCTTTTCATACAGTCAGAGAAAGTGGAGACAGATTGCCCATCTTTATTTAGATTGATGATGTGTACAGGCAAGTAAATTTTTGTTTTCCAGAATGGCAAAATCAAGTAATAATTAGTTAATCAGCGCAAAATGTTGTCCATAAAATTATAGTGGAAGGAAAAGTTAAACACACATCACAGAGGTGCAAGACAGTGGGGTTACCTTGCAAAAGTAAAAAATGGAACATTACCTGCACATTAATACTGAGCCACAAAAAAATCTTTTATGGAAAATGTTCGATCAAGAGATCTTAATGAGGTCAAACAGCTTTTGAATGACTACACCACCTTTATTTATACACCTCCTCCAATAAGCTGGATGATGACAGTTGTGGTTGATCATCAAACATACAGTAAACATGTAATCAAGGTGTCAAACCCAGTGAAGCCGTGGTTAGGGTTTGGGAGGTTGTTAAAGAGTTTGTTAATTATGACTGGATGAACAACTTCACTTGACTTTCCCATCTTAGGAAAAAAAATGCAGTTGACAACAACAACTTTTTTTTTAATCAAGAAAAACTCACTGATGGCATCTAGTGGGCAGGTGAGGCCTGGCAGAGTGTGGAGCATTAAGGGGTTAGAACATGGAAACCCCTGAGGGGGATTAAAGGAAAATGTGAGGTATGAAGTAATGAAAGTAGGTTTTAAACATAGTACATCCAGAAACTTGTATTTTGTACATTCTGTACTTACAAATCCATTCCTACATGCTCTTTTTTGACTTGCAAATTAAATTAGTTTGCCACTTGTTCAATAGATTAGTCATGACTAAACCTCCATACTCTGAAAGAGGAGATGAGTGGAGGAGTGAGGAGGTGCTGCTGGCTGTAATGTGTCTGCTGTTGTGAAGTAAATTCCTAATGAAACGCTCTCTTCTTCAATAATCAGACACATGGAGCTTCCTTCATCTGGAAACTGTTAGCAACACAAACGCACAGCGCTTCATGAAATTATCCACAGACACACTCTGATGCAGACACACACACACACAGATACAGCGTCAGCTCTCACAGTAATTACACAGTTGCAGAGAGCGCCGGGGCTCAAAATGCTGTTTAACAAATCAATTTGAGAATGCTTACCTTGTAAAGCTGTATCTATTTGTGTGTGTGTATGTGTGTGCGTGCGGACACTTCCCTGAGCTGATCCATTAAGGCTTTAACAAAGAGCTGTGCTCGGCCGCGCTGCTGGAAATGTGTAATTGGAAGGATAGCTAAGGGCCGACACACACAAATACACTTTATTGATCCACAGCATCTCCCATATAGCGCCTCTGGCTAACACACACACAGCCTCAGCAAGGGGTTATACTGACTTTACTCCCATTCTGTTGCCATCAGTGGCAGTTTATCAAGCAATCAATAGTCTTTTATTTTCTCATATCTTTAAATGGACGAATATCCTGAATATGATTTTTACAACAGCAGGGAGGAATGTGATGGAAAAGACGGGAGAGGAGAGGAGAGAAGAGGGGAGGAGGAAAGCGACATGGAAGAGAAGATGGAAAGGGACAAGGAGAAAGGAAGCAAGACAAGGAGGCCGACAGGGCAAGAGAGGAGAACTTTCAAGGGAAGGAAGACAGGTTACAAAGAAGGGAGAGAGGGTGTGAGGAGGAGAAAAAGGAGGTGAAAGAGAGAGTTAAGCTGTAGATGTTGGACCACCGCCAGCGGGCAGGAAGCCGCCGGGTGACCTGAGCACCATTTGCATGTTAAGTGGTGTCAATCTGCATTGATTCCCACCCAAATGAAATGCAGTGGGCTTCAATAGAGCCTGTGCTTTACAAGGGCCTCCTAGCTGCTACATCCAGCCTATTGGATTCAGATTAACAGGCTCAGTACCGCCTCACACTGAGCAACTTATCTTTAATTAAAATCACTTCCTTCACAGGATCCTCTGGACTGGACTGAACTGGACTGGACTGGAGCGGTCTGGGCTGAACTGCACAGGATCCCGTGGAACTGGAACAGAACTAAACCCAATGGCATCCCATTTTTATATAGATATGACAGAATCTCAGCACACTGAACTGCTCTGAAAAGAAGCAGCTGTGCCTAGTGTGGAACTTGAATTAAATCAAAAAGTGTCGTAACCTAAACCAGCGTTCCTAATGTAAAAGGTGCAATCAAAGGTTCAGAAACTGTTTCTGTCGTTCACAAGCAGAGAGCTGCACAGCAATCTGCATGTAGCATAATTCTGTCATATGTGGGGCTGTTCATTGTGAATCTATTACTCAGAGTCAGAGTGTTTATGCTGAGTATTGTGATGTTCTGAGTTATCTGAGCAAGAACATTCAGTGCAAAGACTCAGTGCAAAGGGCTCTGGAGGGTGGCTTCTTAAACATGAAAACATGCAAGTTTATTGTCCACAGACACACAGTCATTGCTCCCCACTGCCATTCTTTGACAATTTGGATCCCTGTGTTTCTGTTTTTCAAAACGATTATAAAACTAAAGAGTTGCCTTTTGAAAACTGTGCAGGAGATCAAGCGTGTACCACAGGATGGGATTTTCAGGGTGTGCTCCAAGCATGGCAGAAGTGCAGGGGGCGCTGTGTTGCTGCTCAAGGGGACTTTTTTGAAGGGGTTGGCTGCCAAATTAAATCATGAGCAAGTAATATTAATAGAAGGGTTTGACTACATTAATTGCTCCATAAAATAAGATCAATAATTGATCCTAGAAAAAATTAGAATAGATGTAGAAGCTCCTCAGCAATGTTGCAAATGCAGAAATCACAGATGGAGGAACCACTGTGGGTTTAGCACTTTGCCGGACCAGTATGCACTTGTTTGTCACAAAAAATCTTAGGTGTGTTTTATTTCTGGCACTTAAGTTGGTGCATGAACAATTTTATGATCAAGTAATGAACAACTTACAAGAATGCATCCTTTTTTTACCTTTTAACAGGATGACTAGCAATAGTGTCTGTTCGTTTTGGTGTCACATCTTGACACAGTGTGTCTGCATCCTCAGCTCTTATGGTAGTTACCATTAATTATAGGTCAGCAACTCTCACACTCACTTTAATTAATTGCAAACAAGTAGTTTCATTTCATTTCAAGTATTAGCACATTCACACACAATGCATAGTGCATCCCTTTACTATATTGAATGGAAACTTCAGCAGAAGTTTTTATGTGTTGGGTCATTTCCAGCTCCTGATCCATGGAAAAAGAGGACAGAAGTACTTTTTTGGTGGACTGTTTTCTGCTTTGCTTTTCCTGTCATAAATTACATTGCAAGAGACTGCATTGCAGGTGTCTCATTGTAAAACCATGTCTCGCCAGTTTGATAATCCCAAGTTAAATCCCCCTGTGTGGACACATCCCCTCAGCAGCACTGTGACTGGCAGTCATCCATCAGAGCCACATTCAGTTACAGACAGGAAATCCTCACAGCTCTGGGACATGGAACTGAAGAGACAGTGGGCTTCACTTGAAAACACTTTGACCAGGTTTGGATCAACTTTTTTTTTCCAACCATTATTATCCCATTACTATTAGTGGTAGAACCATGCTTAAATGTATTTTATTGACATTAAAAACACAGCTCTCTGTTTCCATATCTCTCCCGCTATATAAACAAAACTGATTTGACTTGACTTTGAAGGATGTCATATTGCAACACTACATATAATGCTGATATTGTAATACTGAAAATTGGAGATAATAAATTATGTGGAACAAGAGACAAATAAAGTATAAAGTATTGTAGATACAAGTTATGTCTTAGAAGTCAAACCAGGCTTATTAATATGGCAAATTTCAAGCCAAGAAAATCTATTTACACACTCAAAACAGTTAGGAGCATTTAAAAATCAATTCTCAAGAATTAAAGCAGGAATAACTTGTTCAAACCTTTTGTTTGTTGTACACTGTAACTGTATCATTCTAAATTAGCTGCAGTTTAGTTAACACTTGCCCTGTCAGTCCATCAAAAGTGCATCATAGTAATCAAGTCGGCTGAAAATAAAAGAATGAACCTGCTTTTCAGAGTCTAACTGTTACAGGGACCATCTTTCTTATGGATAAGAGATCTTTGAGATGCAAACGTGCTTCTAAAAATTAAGATCATATCCAGAGATCACATTCAAGTTTTTGCATTACTCACTTTAGATGCAGACACACCTTGCTAAGTCATGGTACACACTAAATTCTGTTGATTGGGTTAATGTGTGGTGCATTATGGAGGAGACTAATTCCTGGCAGGTAATTAAAGGAGTCAGTCTAATAAGGATGTTCCTGTGATCAGGACAAGATAATTAATTATGAGAGATCTGGAGTCATGATTGCGGTGTCAAGGTACGAGTTTGTGTGTGTGCAAGTACGTGTGTGTGTTAGTGTGAGTGTGAGGTTAAATGTGTTTTAAGTACGCCGTTAGCTGGTGCAGGGGCAAAATTCTGTGATCCTAGCTTACACACACACACACACAGACATGAACATACATGAATCTCTGGTCTCTAGTCATGCGTTGACAGAACATAATGAGCAGCATCTGATTACTGCCACTAATTAACAGAACACACACAGTAATAACACAGAGTGTCTTGCTCATCATCATTCTGTCATCGTTGCAGCTCTGGCTGCATGATCTCTGTCATCTGAAAGGTTAATGGTTCCGCTAAAAACTAAAGTTTCCTTTAGGGAGCATCTCTGCTAACACACACACTGTGCTAGTTAACACATATAGACACACACATACAGTGTAAATGACTTGAAAAGCAGCAGTCAGTTTATGATAAAATAACAGGCCTGATCCAAGATCTGGCACACACCTAAACACACTCAAAGTAAAGACACTGGTGTTAATGAATTACATTAGCAAAAATAAAATTCAACATGCTTCAGTGACTACGAAAAAAAATTACAACAAGTCTTCGCAATAGAACCATCCCCCCCAGGTTCACTAAAAACAGTTTCTACTTCCATCAGCTCAAAGTGTATGTAAAAAGCACTTTCTGAATTATTAAAGTTGTTCAGCTCAGACAGTTGTTGAAGAGCGAGAGTTTTCAGAGTCTGACGCTGTGAGCACACCCTCAGAACAATTGAGAAAACTCCCACCATGCAATAGCTCCAATAATCTGTGGATTGCAGGCCAGGTAGATATTCTTTTTTAGGTTGTTTTTGGCTTTGTTTTTGCAAACTGGTACCATTTAAAGCTATTTGCAGGTTTATATTGTCATGTATGCATTGATAATCAAGAAACTATGATCAGATTGATGTAATACCTAAGACTTAAGCAAATAACCCACACTTCTCTCTTCTCAGGTTTCTCGGGCAAATTTTAAGGTTTTTCATTTTTTCTTTATTTTCAGGGATTCGTAGATGTTCCTTTGTGATGGCCATAGAGATAATGACATGGTTGGAAAGTCACACCGAATTTAAAAATATGTGTCTGTGACAATTATATATTCAGTTATGACTCCAAATGGGGTACTTCAATACCCGCTGTCTAACTCGGATACATCATTGCAAAGTACCACAATAACCTGCATGACTTGTGTGTTACAGTCGCTGCTGCAGCTCCTGCTGATGGCTGGCAGTGTTGGTGGGCCACAATAATTGACTTCCTTTTGTTTCTGAACAGTAACATGCACCTCCATCCACCTCACACAGCATCTTTGCTTCATACTTTATGTCCCTTTACATCCCGACAGTTCTCTCTCCTTCAGCAATGAGGAGGCACATCACAGTTTGCAGAATTTTTGCTATAGTGCCACTGAATAAATTATTCTTGCATTTTAAAGTGCATCACTGGATTCTGCTTAAGTTTTGCACAATCGTGAGGACAAGTAATTATTATAAATAATTATTATTTAATGAAATAATAAAAGCAAAGAACTTGGGTTTTGGTGTCAAAAGATTCATTACTTTTAAAACTTGTTTATTTTTTGTTCCTTTGTACAATATTAACACAAACACGTCAGCACCATACAGTCAATGGTCAGCACACAGAGATAAAAACATCTGTGCATTTATTCATTTATTCATGCATTCACATTCATAATTATGCTCACATAAATACATACATTCATTTATGCATATATAATCATGCAAAAACACAATGATGGTACAGTGGTACATTGTAATAATACGGTCTGTCTGCAGAATTAATAAACTGAACTTACAGAGCATCAAGGAATATCAATCAATCAATAAATCATACAATCGATCATTACAAATTTCACTCTAGCATTTATGATCAGCCCAATCATATATATTTATCCTTTCTACTTAACACTTTTGAATTTGTGCTGACTACAGTATTGAAATATGTCAGAGTAAGAGTAGTATAATTTTACTGTAGACATATTCTCCAAATTGCTGCACCTTTATCTTTCTTTCAATAAACAATTAAGGTCTTTACAGTTTATCTTAATAGGTTTTTAGCGTGTAAGGTGAACTCGACTCCACTGTCCCAAATACTTATAGAGGAATTTATTTTAGTATTTATGGCATTTAATGTTAAATTAAACAATAATATTTAATGATACCCGTAATTTGTAACTTTAAGTCTTGTAAAGTTTTGAGATATTTAGTTATTTTGTGCGTGCACAGAAAAGAGCAGAGTTACACTCCTTGACCCCTATAGAGAGTGAAGAAGGCACAGTGAGGAAACAAACAATTTCAGCAAATTATAGGGGACCTCTTAAGCTTCACTTTCTGCCATACTTACAGGTAATATTACAGCAACAGATTATCTAGTTTATTTAGTTACAAAGTAATCCATTCAGAACACTAAGAAAAGTAGACTTTCAATATTTTTTTACTTTTTCACTAAAGTCAACTTGTCATCTGCTTTAGGCACATCACACCTTCATAGTAGGTTATGAGGATGTGCTCATCCACCTGCCTGGTCTGTCCATTCACACTGAGGTGATTTACAGCAGCTACAACCACAACAGAAAACATTTTCTGGTTTTCCCTCTGAATGCTCAGCTAAAACTCTCTGTGAACAACAGATATTCCAAATGAATAGATGGCTTTTCTTATGCAAAAGTAAAAGTAAACACCAATACTTCCTTGTGGCTCCAAGCTCGCATTTTATTGCAGATAGCTGGCTGTGGTTAAAACCTCAAACAACATAAGCTGATTGTTGAATCGCATCATGTTGCCTGTGTCATGGCCAAAAGTTGCACTTGAAGACACTTAAGAAGAAGTAACCTTTTACAACAACGCAGAAGTCTGTGTTGTTTATTCAAAATAGGAACTTGCATAATTGCAAGTACATATACAAACAGTTGTTATGATTAAGCAGGGTAGTCTTGCGTTGTTCACACGGAGTTGGCTTCTCCTGCTGATGCTGATGGTTGGTTTGTTTCATTCAAGTTCTCTTCATCATTCTAAAAATATTCCTCAAGTCAAGTCCTCTCTTGCTGTAGTGGCTGGACGTGTTGCACTTCTAGAGCCTAGTCAGACCAAATCCTGTGCTGAGCCAAAAAAAAAGAAGTTCTCCCATTCATTTTAATGTAAACAGTCCATGGGGGAGAGCTGCAGAGGGTTGTGAAAAAAAAAGCATGAAAGTTGAAGCGAAATGTAGTCATTGGTTGGAGGAGCCCAGCCTAATGTCACACTGCTGCCAATCAGCTGATTGGCTGAACAAAGGAAACAGAGCAAAACAACTGTGCTGCCAGGAAATTTACGGACTTAATTTGCATTTGCAAACTGGTGAACACTCACATACATCCATAAACTCTGCTGCTCATGAGGATTTTGCAGTGTGTACATAGCTACAGCTGAAAGGAGGAAATCTCAGGCACAACGCTTTTGTCTAATGAAAATGTGGGGCGCAAAAACTGGATTTTATAAAGTGGAGGTCACATGTTACATGACAGTGATGAACTGTCTGTAAACACTGTTTAAGTGTTTTAAAGTTTATTTCTTATATAAATTACATATGTGTTGAAATGACTGGGTGTATTTACATGTATATGTTTTCAACAGCGTATGTATAATTGTGTGTATGTGAGCATGCACGTGCCTGTCCTCTCTATAATAGCCATGCTGCTATCAGCCATAGCCTCTCACAGCTACTGTGGGACAACCAATTCCCTTTATCAGGCTACTGATAACAGGCTTTAGCTCTGCTCTACCGTCCCACATACACACCATCACACACACAGGCCACTAAATAACTAATTAGCTTCTCTCTGGGGGTGGGGAGTAAGGAGGGGAGGAGGGGGGGGGGGGGGTGACCCACCATTCTGACAAAGGCATGCAGCGTTTTAATGTAAAAAAATGAAATCAATAAAGGCGTGGGGCGTCGGGCAACTTGCAACCGGCCCCCTCTTAACATTAACAATTATAGTGATTAACAGTGATACCCAGAGCTCATTATTCACAGGCAGCGTGCGCTCGAGAGAGAGGAGAGATAAGCTTGTTTATTGGAGAGGGCCCTTTTCACAAGGTGCAGTCGTTCATCATTTGGGCTAAGGGGGTTGGTTGGATGAAGTGGGGGTGTGGGGGTTGAGGGGCACCACAATTAAAAACACACTGTGACCTTGTGGCTGGAAGGACCTACAGAGGTGGAAAATTTAAACAGGGAGAAGCAACATCAGGAGGGTGCAGCAGCCGGTATCCTGCTCTTCAACAGCCATTATCATCAAAGTTGGTTACTGCTGTAGTTACTAATTCCGATGCTTTCTCAGCTGCCATTTTACTGTAAAGCCTCTGGCAGACATGCAGTCTGTTATGTAAATGTAGTGGCATTTTACACGCTGTCTCTTGCTGTCTGGAACAGGGTCAGAGTTACTGTTTTGCTGCAGCACAACATTAAACACAAAGTAAAATGTAATGGTCACCTTGTCTCGCTCTGGTACAAAATCATCTCTCAGGTTAATCAGGTTAATAAACCACAAAACACTGTTAATGAACCAATTTAAAGTTGTTGAGGAGATTCAGATCAATCTATAAAATTGATTTTTTTTTCTCTTGCATTGTGGGAAAAATGATGAAGTATCCAATGGCTAAATCATTTTGGAAACACTTGAATTTCTTCATATCTATTTAACTCACCACTCCTTTACACAAGCGTTGTTGCATTTATACATCGAAGTACACACCAAAAACTCATACAACAAGCACCTACTGTATGTTTTAAAAACAAAAAAGACCTTAACAGATAAATGAAGTTGGCTGTTATGTTTTCAATGTCAAAAAAGGCTTAAAAGCAGCTTCAGACAGACTAGACAGAAGACAAAAGCTCCTCCTTACTTAAATGAGTTTGATGACCAGGTTATTTTGCAAAGAAAAGTGATCCAGCTCACGTGGTAGAGATTTAAGATTTGTGAATGGGTTTAACACTGAGACCCTAACTCAGCCTGTACCCCCATGTGTGTCTCTTCTCCTCTTTCCACTAGGCACTGAGTATCTATAGGTAACACATGAGGCACATGGATGCAGATTATTGACTCATTCAAAGGATCAATCAATCCAGATACAGTACAGTTCTTTCATTGTATGTATTTTGTAGCATTACTTCAACTGTTTTTCATGGATGTATTACTTAAACTAAACTTCAAGGTTTGATTTTCACTTGTCACCACCACTGCTCTCCATTCTTAAACTCTATGCTGTTTTTGTTCTACAAGCAATGGTATGCTAGCTGTCAGGAATGCTCAGCATGCTCTCAACATTTTGGGAAACCTCACCTTAAAAGTATTAAGCATGAATTAAAATTCATTTTTACTTTTGTTTTTTAATAGAAAAGAGTTTGATGAAAAGTAACATTCTTATGGCTGAGAAAGGCCTTGAAATTTTTCTTTCTTTCTTTTTTGACATCACTGTACATACCTCACATTAAACAAGTGTCAGTCCATGCTATGGGCCATCTGTGTGTGTTTAATTGCTGCTAATTAAACACATCTTCTCATTAGCGTAAATACTGTATGTTTGCAAGAGGAGGTTTTTACGTTCCAAAGCCTCTCTCAGTGTTTCTCCTGTCTTTTCATCAATCCTTCATCCTCCCCTCTGCTTTTGTCTCTGCACTTCAGCGCTATAGATGCTTAATGAGCCGTAAAATATAATTCAGAAATGATAGTCGTCTGAAAGAGATGGAGAGGGAGAGAGGGGGAGAGAGATGGAGCGATAGGAAGACAAAGACAGTCTATTGTCAACAGTGTTTTCATATCGGCAAAATCTCCTCTTCTCCTTTCACGGAGAACCAGTGGCCTGAGAAATTCCACCCTGCAAAACCTGGTTCAGTACAGGGTCAGAAAATGTTTGGAACAGTTCGCATGTTCTGAGCTCAGACTGTGTGAATATCTATTACACCAGACAGCTGATGATTTCTGGTCAGGTGTCCTACATTTGGTTCCTGGCTGGAAGTAAGCGATATCTGTCAAATTTTCAGTTTAGCCTTTAGCTAAGTTCAGGTTTTAGAAAGCAATTACTGTCTTCCTGCTTTTCCATCACCAACAGTCACTTTGAAGCTGATGTGGCACACGGTAGAGCTAAAAAAAAACATGAATTTCCAGGAAGCTTACAGTTAATTTCAACATCTTTGCTGTCATTTTACATAGAGAGATGGGAAGTTATTTGATGACGTTAAGGTCTGAAATGCTTTTGAAGGCTAACATTAATATGTATCAGCACTAAATGAGAGGTAATAATGAAATCAAAACAAGCATGTATAAATTATAAATATATAAATCACTGTATCAATTCCTCTGCTGTTCACTATTAGGAAAATAAAGAATGTGGTTGTGTTTTTATTTCTAATCTAGTTTTGGTAACAATATCAAATTACTTACTTGAAAAGCTAATGTGCATTGGAAGTCATTACTCAAATGTGTAAGTTAGTGTTTTGTTTTTTCCCTTTTTTTTGTTTAATTTTTGTCGAGTTTAAAAATGAAAGATGTGTGTCTTGCATCTGACTTCAGTCATGTGAAGAGTTCAGACATTTGCTTTAAGATAAAGTTTCCAACTGCTGTTCAGATGTAACAGACTTTGTAAAGAGATGAATCGAGAATAGTAACGACAGGGTTTTAACATAGCTTGCCTAGAATTTTGCACATTATTATATGACGACAGGTTTGTGTAGAGATGTCTTTCTTCTTTTACAGTTTGGAAATAATAGATATTAAGTAATATAAAGATGCTAAAAACCATTCCGGTATAGTTAGTTTAATTCTTCCACCACAGAAGCTTCATAGCCCCCCCTTATCTGATTTTTACCACTGTAATAACTAAAGACAAAGGGTTCAAGAAAATAGGGTAAATCCATTTCACTTTCCCTCATATCTCCTTTATATCATGAACCCATCTTGCCTCTCTGTAAAGAGATGGTAAGAAATATCAATATATTATCGTAAAACATTGCTCATACATACATGTTGGACAGAAAAAAGGAAAGAAAGAAGAGAAACAGAGAGATGGAGACACAGTTGTACTAATATTCTAATGTGCTCAGTGAGTTTCAATAGGCCACATTATGCAGCTTAATCCACTGATGTATTGTGCACCTTAACCTGCTGCAGAGTGACAATAGAAAGCTTTTCACCTCCAGCTCAGCTCTGCACTGAAAGCTGGCCTTCATGTACCAGCCAATGATGGGTGAAACAGATCTTATTAGATCCAGTGAGAGTGGAAGTCACACTTTAAATATACTGGCTGCACTGGGCCGCCTTTTGTGTTTTTTACTTATTATGGAGAATATCAAGATAAATGAGCAGCAGAATCTACAGTCTTTCAAAGAATGAGTAGTTGAAATTTAACATTTCAATTACTGTATCTATTCATGCAGTTTACTATGCTTTCATATACAGAAAATTTGCTGAAAAGACGACGCACAAACAGAATCAAAATTAAAGACATAGTAAAGTATCCCTATCAAATGTAAATGCTCTGTTAAAAATTTGTAATAAATTGAATTCAATCAACGCATGTAAAGTAAATGACACACTTTATATTAAAAAATGTTTCAGCTTCAGCATGAAATCTATGCTCTGTGTCTGAGATGTACTTCATTAACAGAGATGAGAGGGAAAAGAAGACAGTTTGTAGAAACAAAACAAAAAAACAAACAAACAAACACTTACGCACAAAAAAACAGAAGTTCTGGTTGAGGTCTTCACAGGGCAAAACATTTAAGCCTGTACCCAAAAAGACCCACAAATATATGTGAAACCTCACTGGACCCACCTATGATTTGAAAGCCACACTGCACCCAACCCAGCTGTTAGACCGAGACCTAACCTGCATCAGTCTCACAGCTGATTGCTTTTAACAAGTTTAGGTTAATTTACAAGTTGTCGAAACAAACCTTTGTGTCTTACCTAAGGTAATATTATTAATATTCTCTTCTATGCCTGGACAAGAGACATATAATCCCTCCTACTTGCCTTGGAGTTGGTAAAATACTTCCAGGTCTTCTATTATACCTCTCTTGCAGATTGAAACAGCATGGCATAAAAATTTTTGCAGTTTTATTGAAAAAATAAAAATTATATACTTTGCCATCTCTGACTTCCTTACCTTCTGGGCAGAGGTACTCGCTCGAGCAGGTCATTTAGTACCATTACGTGGACATAGATGCATTACAGCCTGGTCAACTCTGATCCAATTAGATATAATACACAATTTAAACCAGACCTGTGGCCCTTCTTAGAGCCACTTCAGTGTATAAAGGTAGATCTGAGCTACTATGGTCCAAGGGTCAGGGTGGACCCACAAAGAACTCAAGTTCCTCGTATGTTTATAGCCATTAATGGCTGAGGTGTTGCTAGCTAGCTAGAGACACTGTCAGTCCATGTTTTGTGTTGTGCAACCAAATCTGCCTGAGCAGCAAGTTAGAAACAGTCTGAAGTCACCATTATCCAGCCAGTTATGGCAAAGAGACTAAGACACGCTTTTCAGGAGTCTAATAACAAAGTTTGACAATGCTAGCTGTAGCCAGATGTTTTTCAGAGGAGTTCATGAATGTGGTGTCCAATGACTGTAGCCTACGATGGACAACATGACAGCTCCTCAAAAGTGGAGTCGAAACATCCGGATCATCTCCTGGTATCAAGATGGCGGTGCCTGTTTCAGGGGTGTTTTGACTTTGTATTGTACAGAGGAGGAGGAGGAGAAGTGGAGATACATTTCTTATCTTTACTTATAATCTGTTGGAGAGCATAGACTGTATGAAAGATGGACACAGTTTTCATGAGCTTGCCAACAAGATTCTGAAAAGCCATTATGAAGCTACATGTGGTCGCTCTGGCTTCTGCCATCTCGGCAGTACCTGTCTCCATCAAACTCACAGTTAATCCAAAAATAAGCAAAGAGATGGAGCATGGCTGGAGCATAGACTTCCTGGACTGTTTGTCTGTACAATTAACCATTGGTAAGTCATGATATTTTTCCAATATTTGCATAAAAAATTATCCAAACACTCCAACACCACAAATACGGCTGGGAAGTAAAGTTCAGTGAATTTGACTATCTATTGCCATGATAAGTGTCAACACCCTTAATTATGCCTAACTTAAAGCCATTAAAAGAAGCAATTTGTATAAATTTCATTCCCCCTACAAGTTGTGATAAATGGGTAAATTAATTGTAGAAACTTAAAAGGTTTTAACACCACACTGTAAACAAGCTGTTCATTTCTGCTGTAAAGTCGAGCAATTTAACATGGGGTTTTATGGAGATTGACTCACTTTGGAACAGCTTCAAGTGGCCATTTTAGGAAATGCACATTCCGCATTGACTTCATATTTCAGCCCTAAAGGTGACCACTTGGTTAAGTACCAATATCTGACGATATTGGACTCAAATCATCAACTAAGATTCTTTGTGCTTTGTGCTTGCTACATTTAGTAGGCAGTTGTTTGCTAACATGTTAGCTGTAACATCTTAGTTAGCCAAACTACACTAACCGTCTGCAACTTTTAAGGATGGAGATCTTCTTTCATGAGCCCATAAATCATTTAATTTGACTAAAGATAGATTATTTAGCCTACTTCAAATCCATAATGTAAGATTTTATTACTCCATTATAAAATACTCATGCTGAAACCATTTATTTCTCTGTAACGATCAACCGTTCACATAATTGACGAAAGCAGAACAGAAATTAAAGGAACATGACGGCCAAAATGATGACTCAAACAACCACAGTCAACAGAGCAGAGTCAATAGAAACAGCAACACTAACCAGTCTATTAATGATAGGAGCTAATTAAAGTGAGATTCAAGGCAGATGAAGGAGATATGCCTGTGAGTGTGTGCTGGTCTGCAGGGTATGTGTACATTGATGTGGCACTTAGCCCGAGGGTTGAGGTGTTTGACCTGTGTTTGACCCAGTTATAACCCCCTCCCTCCTCCTCACTCTCACTCTCCCCCTATCCTGTCCCTCCTCTTCCTCCTCCTCTCCATCGGTCATCCTCATCATCAGAGGCTGACAGGGAGTGGGGACAGAGTCAAGGGTAAACTCACTTCACCACACTTTTACTTTTACAACTAGCATGATGCAAATGAAACCAATGTTTAACAAACCTGCTAATTATCTAGACCACCAGATACTTCACCACATATCTAACACTGTGCTATTTAACCAAAAAAGTGTAGTATATTCACATTCTGTCCTGTAAGAGCAAAACATGAGAGCAAACAGCATGACTTCAACCAGTGACGGCTGGTGCTAAAAATTTTAAGGGGGGCGCATCTCTGGAGGAAACAAACCGAAAAACTTAAGACAAAT
>JAPZDV010000026.1:1759476-1781880 GCA_029814665.1 Acanthurus lineatus
TTATTATTATTATAATTATTATTATTATTATTGATTAACTCTACACTAAACTGAACACTATAAATGTATGTAGATAAAAGGTCAAATGTTTTTTCTAAGTATCTGTAATCTATTAGCTCAGGCTTGACACATAACATAGTTAATAGAAAGCTTAAGTTACTTACAGGAGCTGTTGTTTTTTATGGGAAATGTAGGAGTGTTTTTAAGTTTGAACTATTTCAGGGACTTAAAGTCAAAAATCTCATTTCTTTGCCCCTGTTGCCCTCTGTCTCGGACCATTTTTTCATAATGTGTTTTCAGGTGTCTTCCTCCCAACTACAAGGAAGTGGCTTTTTTTCAAAGTTGTAAAATAAAAAAAATTATTAATAAATTTACTAATACAATAATTAATCAGTACAACATAAAACCTGTTCAATTGACTGCTTGTAATTTTATTAATTGAACCTTTAACCACAACTATAATAATAATAATAATAATAATAATAATAATTGTAATAAAGGTCTCGGCTGCAGTAGCCTGTTGTACAGAGATTAGTCATCTGACCTTCCAATGAATGTGTGTTTATTGAAGTGATTCAATGGAATAAACTATAAAGTGGATTTATTATTGTGATTCAATGGAAAAGGGGAATTATAATCACAGTCAGATAGTGTAAGCACGCCTGGATTGAATTAACTAACTGCTCACACCGCTTTAAATTACACACACACATGCACGCACACAATGGACATGCTGTATTCTGTTAGCACACGTACACACATATGCAACACTTGCACGTAAACATGCACACATTATTCTCTCCACACAGGAGTGCACACACACTCACACACAAAGATATGAGTGCTTGTGGACACAGTGCAGGCCACCAGTAGTGTGCTCCCAATCCATAAATCATAATGTTTCAGCAAAAGCAGAATTTCATTTCCCTGCTGGCGTCTTATCAGGCCAAGGAGGGATATACAGCCCATCACCATGCTCGTTTATTATCTCTGTGAATAGGCTGTGGCAGGGATGGGGCTATAACCTGGCGAGAGCAGGCATGGGACTGGATTAGACTATTAACTGGAATAGCATATCAGGGCTAAGTCTATTACCTAAAGCACCAGTATCATGCTCCCCTCCAGATATTCACTATCCTGATTCAGCCATGGCCACCCTGGAAAGTCCCTTTCATTTGTTCCATTATTATCTATTCTCTCTCTCTCTCTCTCTCTTGCTATTGATTTGCACAGTTGAGTGAATTGGTGTCCCTGCAAACCCACTTCAGCCCTGACCTGAAGCTTTGCCTTGTTAAAACGCTACAGTATCAGCTTGTCAGGTTTCACCACACTGGCTCTGAGGCTCATCACATTTCAGTACCTGCTGCAAACAGCCACGTAACCCTTGTAGGGGGGTTTTCCTGTTTCCCCGTAGTTTAGAAATACTGGGGTGCTTGGAAGGGTACATCAGTCATTGTCTGCCTTTTTTATGCAAATTATGATGATCTTTAGGTGAATGGAAATAGGTTTTTAAGGATGAATAAACATTAAAGCCATGAAATCATAAGCATGAAAGTTTCCATATATCACAGTGTTAGACCAAAGCTTATATGGGGCCCAGGGCAGAATCCTACCAGGGGTCAAGCAGTGTTACACAAGAAAGCATGAGTAAATGTCTTAACCCTGGATAGTACTCATCTAAATCTGCAAGAAAGAAGGCTGCAACTCCACTCATCTTCTACTTCCATGGATGTCGAGATCAAACACTGCTCATGTGACTTGTTGCAAATAACTAAAATCATAATAGAATGATGTTTATTTGCATAGTAATGAGCTACTGAATGATGACTGTATGTTCGTTGATAATGTTCATTGAAAAATTTTCAGACAGCATGTATACAGCAAAGCGAATGTGAAAATTCATATCTTTTCTCTTAAAATACAAAGTCAGTGCAAAAGAGTTGAGTTTAGTGAGGTTAATTATGAATAGAGTGGGACAATTTTAAAAAAACAACTTGAGCTTTGGTTTGAAAGGAGATGAAAGTTGGATCATGACATTATAAACACATGCACAACTCTATACCGGTCATCTGTGTGAATGTAAGTGAATAGTTCTTTGTGCCTATATGTAAAAGGAAACATATTTGTTGAATGACTGTTTCTTAGTCTTAGTTAAGGCCTCAGCGTGATCAAGTATGTGGTGCATTTGACTGGAGAGCCCTTTCAAACAGCAGATTTGGAGGGAGGTGCCATACAAAACAGTTAGAAACACTCTTACAGACATGGCTGAATGTCATGAGACAAATTTGTTTGTAGTGAGCCACATTTTGATAGAATTCAGCTGCACTGAGACTTCCAAGAACCAGTTAGAAGTAGCCCACAATTTAAACAGCCCAAACAACTCTTTTTGCTACCCATCATAGGCACATTTTTATTTAATCGGACTAGAACACAAAATATTGTAATGAAAGTGATTAATTCTCATGAATTAAATGAATCAAAGGAATGATTTTTCCAATAAGTGCATTAATTTTAACTCATAAATCAGCTGGAGCCAAAAAATCTATAACGTAACGCCCCATAAACAATTGTTATTGTCATCCCATCTGACCACATTCTAGCCAAATCTGTGTCATTATTTTTTTCCGTAACAAAATAAAATCTCCAGCAGTCATGTAAAAGGTATGAATCAATTTTTAAATGGTTTAGAGATGTGCAACCAACCAGCAGTACTCTCCTTGACATGACGTTGTTGGCTAAAAATGAATTATGATCAGAACAATTTGTTAATCTTTTCCAGATTTCACCGCCTGCTGAGTTTGACATTAGTTAGACATCAGTGTGCTGAGATGGAAGTCAGCAGGCAGCTAATAGGACATTTTCACAAAGCAGGACACACTTTTACCTTTTAATAACTTGGTTTTTGTGATTTTAACAGATTTTAATACAATTAAACCAGAGGATACAAAATAAAAATATCAAACTGTGTATCCAGCTATGGTGGCCCTGAGGGTCAAATCACTGTGATATTTCACATTTCAGAAGCACTGAATACTTTTTATATTTTTCATTTCATTTCATACAATCTACCTTATAACTATAAATTTGATGTTAAATCCATATCAGGCTGCAGGAGATTCTGCAATAAAAATAAAACTTCAAGTTTTTTTTTTTTATAGAATCTTTTTTTTCTGGATTTTACACTAAACAAGCAGGTATTGTAGCATTAAAATGGGGAACCCAAAGCAGGACAGAGAGAGTTGCAAAATGACAAAAAGGCTTATTGACTGGGTTTGTGAAGAGTGACGGTGGATGAGGCAGAAAGTCCAGCGGGCGTAGTTGAGGAGCAGAGGGAAGTCTATGGATAATGAGGGACAGCAGAGCAGGGATGAAGGCTGGCTGTAAACATGGCTGATGAGGCTAGCTCAGAACCAGGCAGCCTAGATGGATATAAGGTGTTCAACTTGGAAAAGGTCTGCAGGCTGGAGTGCAATCTTTGTTTCAGTAGACTGAGAGGAGCACTACTCAACTTTTATGGTTGAAGTCTATTTAGTAAAAAATTGTTAAACCAAAGAAACATTGGTTACATATCTTGATCAGAGATTCTACAGATAGAGGCCTTTAAATTACTCTCTGATTGGTGCATGACATTCCTTGTGTTGTCTTTTTGTGCATGTGTGGGCGGTAAGGTGCCCGTGGATTTCCCTCACAGACCATGAATTTAACCTAGAGTCTGATTTTTGGGACTACGAAGACACAGCAAGCCGGAACAAAAGAGGCACAAAGAAGCAGAAGTTCAGGAATCCCCATCAGGGTTTTCTCCTCTAACTCTGGGCATAAGGGTTTATTTGTAAAAGCCAGAGTTGGTTATTGTTGAACAGTGGAGGGGCAAACCAGTTATGTTGCCTGGTTTTTCTGAAGTTTGTTTTATGGTCTAACAAAGCAATTAATCTAGAGACAGGACAGGACTATCTGCATGCTAACTTCACAAGACATCTCTGGAACAAAGCACATAGATGTCTTTGACATAACCTGACCTAAAAACAGCTTCTCTACATTCTGTTTGTAATGTTAGTGATGTTAATATGAATTCTGTCCATATGTTGCACATTACAACATATGCCACTTTCTAGCATTCCTCCTAAACCATAGTTTCCACTGCATTATATTTTGGATGCAAAGCGGCTTGATTACAGCTACTTATGATAATTACTGTGATTTCACTGGATATGCATGGTGTTTTAAAGCGTCCCAGCAGTGACTTTCTGATATTATGACTCCTTCTTTTGATCCCAATTTCATGACTGCAACCAAACCAAATAACATAACAGATATGAAAAACTCACACCCTGGTCTAGTGTCACGAGTGTCTGAGCCCCTGCTGACACCCCTGCTTAACATTATCAGCAGTAGGTCTGTTATTAGCATTTGTTATTTGCATACAAGAAAAAAAATAGATTACAGTAATGTTGTTGTGTTCATCACAATTTTAGCAGTCAACCAACTTGTTTGCTGTCTTGCTGTTTGAGAATCACAAGATTTAAGTACCTGATTTTGATGAAGTACTAGTTAGCTATGGGTTGACTGAGGAGGACAAGGCAGGAGGAGAGGAAGAACAAGGGACCCTCCTTGTTGATTTGAGTACCTGCATCCTCCTGTGCAAAAAGTTATTGTCTCAGGTGTTCCATAGATGTTAAACTGCGCTGACTTGGGCCTTTTCAAAAATAAAGCCACACTTTTGAGCAATGCTTACTGTTCTCCCTGGCTACAACAGAACAAACACCTGGAAGAATGGTTGCTGCTACAGAACACTTGCGCAAGGTAAATTAGAAATATTTGAACGATCACAATTAAAGCCAAATTTTTCAAACAATTCTTTGAAATTATAACTTCAGATAAACATTGGAAAAGCATTTTCTACTATGGAACAAGAATGGATTCTGTCACTCTGCCAGGAAAGGATCTCTAGGAACACAAGGATGACCACAGTAAGAGCTGCATCAATGTACATGTTAGTATGTGAGTATTGGTTTTAGATAATCTGACTGGCATAAGGAAATATTGTGTATGGGCATATGAACATGATCTATGATAGAAATGAGATGTCTGATTGGCCTGTGTGGAGCCAACTTGTGATCAGTATGTGACTGACTGGGTGCTCATCAGCCTAAGAGGAGGAGACATCTGTGGCCCTGACAGCTGATTGGCTGTCTGAGGCTGCTTGGGATGCAGCCATGCGTTGGATTGGCTGCACGCCTCTCAGTCAAACTGACATGCTAATGTCATTGAAGTAGACAATGATAATGTCATTCCAGGTAGATAATGTGTTTTGACTAGGGTGAGATAGTGGGATTATAGCAGTGATAATGAATCAGGACAATGAAACTGCAGTTAAAGGAGATGATCAACACTGACATATCACCGATGAATAACTTTATTATTTTCTGCTTTAATTTAACATTTTCCTCTAATTTGTCTCCTTTAATCTAACCTTTATTAGCAGGCAGGCTTTTAAGAATAACTTCTGATTCAGAGTGACAGCGAGGCTGTTAAATTACAGCTGCACAACTGGCAGCCAGAATTATATTGTAATACCATGTAAAGGAGATCTGGATGGAAATGTACTGCAGTGTTTCTGAATGTGGTGCTTTATTCTATAATTTCAATTAAAGCTCTGTGTGAGCTCTAGTGTAAAAACAATCATGTTTTAAACATTAGGAAATCAATGAATATCCAAGAATGAGATCATTTGATTAAGGACAAAATTTGTCTTTATAGCTTTTTTTAAACAAGAATCTGTAAGATTCCTAAATGAAGTGGCACTGATTTTAACACTTTGATCAGACGAATAATGTCACTATTTGGCAGCATTTTCGCCCCTTTCAGACATACATTTTGTTGTTTGCAGTTTTGTCATGATGTGATCTGAGAAAACAAAAAATATTGTTTTTTCTTAATACATGATCCTCTCTCTCAGGTGTCTTGCTGTGATTCTGCATCCTCTTGTTCACGTGGTGGAACAAGCTCTGTGCCTTTTAACAGTCCTGCCTTAATCATGTGAAAACATCTACATTAAGGAGATCCAGATATTAAATCTTAACGTTTTTGCTTATAGTGGTCAATACAGAGGACAGCTATTAAAAGCTGTTTTTAGTACATGCATGTGTTTTAATGGCATGATTGCACATCAGCCACTACAGTGGATATTAGTAAGTCAACCTATACACTGCCACCAACTATAATGTACCAGAAATGCACACAGACCTGAAGTCCCTGCCACGCCTGGAACAAATGGTTATTTTCTTTACAGATCATTTTAGTGCTTTACTGTTTTTTCTATAAAATATCCTAACATATTGTTTCCCAAAGGCAAATATAATATATTTAAATAGGATATTTTATTCAGCCAGCAATCTTAAAGCTTTAATACCTTGTTCATCTTGACTGTCTTGATCAATTAATTGCTCAAACTCCATCCACACCACGTGACTGTCCAAATCATTCTCTTAAGACATTATGTCAAAACTGTCCCGAAAGCTACACTATTTCAAAGGGTTTTTAAAAAAGTTTCACCAGCTTCAGGAGAGTTCTTACTGTTTTGTATATACACACACATAATGTGCTACAGTCAGGCACATCATGGTCATCATGGTCTCATGGCTGATATGGACAGTGTCTGGGACTAAACTAAATCAATTTCCACAGAGTTAGACTCAGCCTCCATAATAGCTCCTTCTATTATAAAGCTTTTCTGAAGTGAAGCTTGCTGCCGTCTCTCAGTGTTTGTGCTGATTCAGTTCAAAAACAGTACAACTGGCTGGCTTTTCCTCACATTTGTAGCAGTTACAGGGTTGTGATGTGATGTCGGTGTTTGTGACAGGACCCGGAGAGGCCACAGTGATAGGCCACAGCATGCAGCCACTCCCATTGAGATGCAGATCTGCACTAATTAATTCCCATGTTTAAGGGAATTAAACATTATTCTGGAGAAAAGAGTGCCCTGATGGGAGCTGCTTTAATATGTAGCCCAGATAAAAGGAAGAGTGTATTTCTCTGTGACGGACATACATTTATTCACATTTCCCCAGCCAATTTCATTTCAATGTAAAATGAGGAGATGAGGTTAGAGAACGCAGAGAGGAGAGTTGGCTAATAGAAAACAATGACCGGTGTTTTATTCTCCAGAGGCTATTCTGTCGTTGTCAGCGCTCTCTCCTCCCGGCCGCACAATGCACAGAGACAAAGAGAGAGAGCAGTGGGGCCAAGTGCCTCTTCTAAAACACACAGCAGCTTATTAACCCCAACATGCACACACACGCACACACACAGAGCGCAGCGGCGGGCTGCAAAGCGATATCAGGCAGTAATATATTGAGGTTATATTCAGGTTGTAATGGTGTTATTAAAGCAACACGCTCAGGCTGAATAGAGAGAAAATCCTATTAAAATAATTATAGAGGCCGGGGATATCAGTATGTGTGTGTGTTTGAGTGTGTGGGTGTGTGTGTTAAGAGAAGGAGAGAGTGTCTGCATAAGTTGGCATACAATATAAGTGTATGTGCCTGCTTGTGTGTTCAATTGTGTGTGTGAGTGTGCGTGTGTGTCCTTGCCTTACTAATGTGTAGTAATAGACTCTGCTAATAGTGATTGCCAGCTAATTTTATTGCTGCTTTTTGTCAACCTCTGGCTTAATTAGAATGTATTGCTGCTACATTCACTTGTACTAGACCTCTTAAAAAAATGATTATTCCATTTTTTTAATTATGCAGTGACATAATAACAAAAAATTAGAGTTTATTAAAAGCAACTTATAGATCTGATTTAAAAATAATAATAATAAAAAAATTTTGACTCATTTTCTTTGTAAACAAATTTTTTATTTTTATAACTGTCAATGGCATATAAAGTTATTATTTTCAAATTAGATCAGATACATTATGGCTATAAAATAATGTGAAGTAAAACTTATCCTGTGCAGAAACATGGACTTATTCAGTTAAAAATACAAGTACAGTGTAGTGAAGAAATATCAGGAGTCGAGGAAAGCAGATATATTCTGATATTAATGTTGCATCACACAAGCAGTGAGCAGCCAACATTTGAAGGATAAAATTATCCTGTATTTTTCACTGCGAACTTGTAGCTTTTTTAGTTTTTTCTGCCTTCATTGTCCCTGAAATTCAACCCCAAACTCACTGGTTGCTGCTAAATATGTTAATCTTGAGCTTACAAATATGTGTTTCATTTACTCAACCATAAGAAAAAAGTGCACAGCCGGACAGTGTATGCAAGACCTCACAACATTCAATGTTGTTTTCAGCCTTCTTGTGGAGTTACGATATAAATTAATATACATACCTACATACATACATACATACATACATACATACATTTGACAAAACACGTTGATGCAGTAACACATTACAGAGGCTTGATCATTACCTCTTTAATGCTTGATAAAGAAGTCTTTCAGTGAAGGTTTGCAACAAAATTCTACTTATGTCAATGTGTTTGAGTATGTTTTGAAGTTCAGTTTTCCTCAAATACAATTTGATTATTCTGGGACAACTGTTTTATGTGAGCCAGAGCAGAGAAAGAGCAGCTTTTACCAATAATATATTCCTATTTATTTATTTATTTATTTATTTATTTATTTATTTATATTCATATATATAGTATTAAGTCACAGCAGACATTTACATTTAATAGCAGGAAAATAACAGAAGAAACTAGTTACATTACAATGACTTCATTCTGTTCAGATGTTTCCTGCTATTGTGCACGCAGGCTCACTGGTATGACCTATTGGAAAATATACATGGATTAGGGCAATCATTATGTTATTAGCATCCTAACACTTGCGCTATCTCTGCTCTGAAAAAAATCGAAATGTCTGCTGTTCAAAGAGTCCACAGCAAATAACACATGACTATAACCCGTCCAATAAGGTTACCTGGTCATAAAAACGGCATACATCATCAGTGACTGAATCAAAGTTTAGCACTGACATGTTGTTCAGGTGTTGGACCTTTTATGGAGAAACTAAATCTGTTGACTTGCATCTGTCGAGACTGTAATGGATGAGAATGCGGATGAGGATTTTCTTTAGGAAAGAATTTAATGGATACATTTAAATTCTATGTTATCATACTGTAGTGCAGATTAAAAAAATCAATCAATTTATTCACACAGCAACATCACACTGAAATTACTTTAAAACTGCTTTCATGAATTCCAGAGAAGCTGTGGTAGTTTATGTTGTGTTTAACAAAGAGTTTTGGCAGTAGTGTACATTTCTACATTGCTCCTTCTCTCTCGGGGTGAGATCCATGTGCTGCTGAAGTCCAGATCAGCTTTAATGTTCTTACTATACTTTACTGTATTTCAATTTAAGTCCAAAAAAATGCACTTAATTAAAATCTTTTTTTAATTTGATTTTCCTTTATTAACAAATGATTTGCCTAACTCTGTTTGTTAATAATGTATTTGTTTATTTATGGATATTCTATGGTCTTTGCGAAGTGTGTTTTTATAAATGGAAACTACACATCAATTTAGCATACATATTTAATTGTAATACTTCAGCTTAATTGAATTTAATTAATGTAGCATAATTGCATGTAATTAATGTAGTGTGACCTCTCAGGGGATCCCCGAGCACTGCCTGTTCTGTCTGATCAGAACTGGTAAAACTAAATGTCCATTATACCGCTCTACAGCTGTAGTTCTGGGCAGCAGAATATTCTTTGAACATAAAAAATGACATATTATTAGTTGATATGGCTAATGTGTTGGCAGAAATTTGTCTATTTATATATGTCCAGCAAATACAGAACAATGTTACCTGAGGAAGGTTGGTGTGTATCCTGCTGATAAATCTTAATCTGAAAGTCACACACTTTTTGGTGACATTTTTGTCTTTTTACCTACTAAATTCTCCACTATGTTGACCAGCTGGTTTTAAACTGTGTATGTCTTCATTATGCTCCTGAGCAGGAAATGGATTGATTAAAGCATTTTCACTGTTAACAGCTGCCAGCTTCAGCTGAGAATAGCAAGAGTGTCCAAAACAGTAAAGTTGTGGGCTAGAAAACTAAAACAATGCTGATAAGAAAACATTACTAATTTTTTTTTTCACTATGAGTGACTCTAAACACACAAACTCTAAACACTTTCTCCCTCACTAAAACACTAACTGTGATGCATAATGGTAAACACAGGCAGCAAAAACTGAACGCTATCAAAGCACAAATATCAAAGTTTACACACAAAGACTCAAAAAATGATCAGTTGCTAATGATGTGATGAAATACATAAAACCTAGTTCAGAGTGCACAAGTTGTTGAAGGTTGAAACCAACAATGTAGGCAAACAATCTGTGATGCAGTGGAGGAGTGTATATATAAGGTGAAAGAAGGGGGTGGGGAAGAGAGAGAAAAAAACTTGTGATTTCAGATGAGATGTGTGCAGCTGTTATAGACCAAGTTCTTTTTCTTGATGCTTTTCTTGCTCTTGTTAACGGCATAAAAATGAGGCCAAAGAATGGACAAAGAAAGCAGCCCAATCTAAGCCAATTTTCTATAGCTACCATAATCATGAGATTCAGAGAAGAGAACAAGTGTGTGTTTATGTTTTTTAGTCATAGACTATTTACTGTATTCAGGTCTTTCAGTTCATCATTTTGCCAAAACGATGCACGGGTGATGAGAGGGAGTTCTGTGGTGCTGTGTGTTTTTATATGCAAACACACGTTCACTTTCAGAAAACTGCAAGACTTCCAGTGGTGGTTAAAGAACTCCTTTGTTCTCCACAACAAGAGACTCTCATAGTTGCTATTGTCCTAAAAAGATGCCACTACACTGTGTGAATTACAAACACAACAGAGTGTACATGAAGTGTACAGAGTATCCTTTGTCTGCAACTCAGAAAAGGTTAAAGAGCATTAATTTCAATCTTTCCAAGTGTAAATTCAAAAACATTCAGCCCTGATTGTTCATGTAGTATGTAGCACTCACAGGACTATATCTATGTCTACATATGGAGAAAGTTTGAATTGGATTTAATGGAGAGACCCCATGAATACAGTTTTGTAGACAAAAAGCTGGGATAAATCTGACAAAGAGGAAAGGAGAGCTGAGAAACATAACTGGCCAACTGTTGTCAGTGACCCTGGCCAGCATGGTGGTAATGTGACCATATGTGCTGCCATGAGTAATCACGGAGCTCTCCTCAGTCATTCCAACTTGGGCCATATAACATCCAGCATCTTCTTACGTTTCTTGGAGGTCTTCAAGATGTCTTGTTTGGACGGGAACAGCAACATCATGAGAATTCTGTCTATGTCACAGTTTGGGAAAACTTCAGTTTTTATTGCACTTTCCCAGCTCTGAAGTGGTTCAACATCCACCAGCAGTTTGTACACCTTTACCTTCCACCATATTCACCTTTTCTCAACCCAGCACAGGTTTTCCTGTACAATGCCTTGGATGGTATATGACCAGCAACCCCACAACAGGAAAAATCTCCTACAGGCCATGGAATCGGCATAGAGATAATATTTATACTTGTCCTTTTGGGGGCTGTCAGTAGTCGGTGGTCCCAGGCTCCAGCTTACCTGTGCTGAATGTTAGAATCCACCTCTGGTCTTTTTATATCTGGTCTGTATTGTTTCATCTGCCCAGCGATGGTCTAGCTTGTTGTGTTCAGTTGGCTCTGCCGTAATGGAAAGATTTCAGAGGAGGGTTTTTTGTTGCTTTTTCTCGCTTTAGCAGAGCATTCTTATACTTTCTAATTTAAAGGAAATTTGAGAAAATTGTTCCATTCCATTTTCCCAGCCCGCTGGTTGTAACAGTCTGTGTATGTGTGTGTGCGTGTGTGAGTGTGTTTGTGTGTGTGCACGCTGATAGACATCAGGGAGCCAGATAGCTGAAGGCTGAAGGCATTAAGAGAGGAGAGGAGGACATTAATCTAAAGAAAATTAAAATCTGGAGCGGTGCGTTTAGGATGGAGAGCGACCGCCACTTCTGATAAGAAGTGGTTAAGAAGAGCACAGATTTAGATAAATGGGCAGGAGAAACAGAGGAGAGGAGGAAGAGAGGGGAGGAGAGCCGGAGGGAAGGAGAGGAGGAGGAAAGAGTGGTGAGGAAAAGTAGATTATGAGCAGAAATGAGAGAAGGAGGAATAAATGGAGGAGGAGGAGAAGAAGAAAAAATTGTGGGGGCAACCAAAAGATGAGAAGAGAGCAGATGAAAGGAGGAGAGAAAAGAGAGAAGACAAAAAAACTAAAAGCAAAGAGGGAAGATGTGGTGAAGGAAATAAGGTTTTGAATGGAAAAAGTAGAGGAAAGGGAAGAAAGAGGAGAGGAAAAAGAAATGTAGATGATGAAAGAGTGGAGAGCACTGTAAATATCAAGAGCGAAACAAGGTGAGGAGAAAAGGAAGGAGGAAACAAGGAGAAGCATGAACATGATGGTGGAGCAAAGAGAGGAGAGGAGTAGAGAGGAGAAGAGAGGAGAGAACAGGAAAGGAGAGGGGGTTGTCCAACAAAATCTGTCAGACCTGAGCAGGCTACTAATATGGCCTCAACATCTGTGTGTGTGTGACTGTGTGTGTGTGTGTGTGTATATACCTGTGTTATGCAGCGCATGTAGATAGCAGTGGCTCTGTGGTCTTGAGCATCAATAACATCAGGTTATCTGGAGTATGGTCTGGTCACACACACACACACACTCACACACCTACACACACAGTGAGTGATAGCGGTGCCACAGAGGTGGCTGTCTGAGGTTAGCAAAGCTGTGCTCAACAGAATGTTGTAGATTTAAGACTGTGGCCAGTAGACAAGATGTGGAGCAGATTTAGCTGCAGCCAGCAGCCTCTGCTGCCCACCGACACACTACACAACCTTTTACATGGAGGAGCAGGCTGCGGACAGATACGGCACTGCTGCTTCTATCTGCTTTATATATTTTAGTTGTTATTTTAAGCTGATTTTATGTACAACAGAATAAAACAGATAAAAGACCTACAAGAGATGAGCAGATCCAGAGAAAAAAAGCATGTGGAATTTACTGTTTTGTATGTATGTGCAGTATTAGCTGTGTAGTAACTACATTTCACATGGGATGATGTTCCATATGATAAATTCCCATGTGATTTTTTATGTAATATGGGCCTTCATATAAATAAAGTGAAAGACATTTTTCTATTTGGTTTTCACATAATTTATGTACACAGAAGTAAATAAATAAAACAACTGATGAGAGATGTGAAAAGGTAAAAAAATATATACATATTTTACCTATGACCACATATTTCTAAATCAGTACCTTCAGTTCACATGCTATTAATACTTTCTTTGACTATATACACATCTATAAAATCCTGCATGCATACAACAGCTAAAAGTAATGGTCATAGAAATGAAAAGCTAATTAATTTCCCATTAGGCAAGACAAGATTATTGGTACAGTGCAATGCAGACACAAAGGTAAGTGAAGGAAGTTTACAAGAATAAAAACATACAACACATTAGAATAAGTCCTCTTCCAAAAGAAAAAAGAGAACAATAACCAAAAATAATTTAAATAAAGTAGATTTTAAAAGATATTTAGAAGGGATGACATACAACAGTGTAACAACTTTATATGACATCTGGAAAAGCAGCCGCAAAAAAAGTTTAAAATACAAAAAGCCTTGGTTAAGAGAAACAGGGTTTGAGGCAGACCGCAGGTGTTCTGAATTTTTATTTTTCAATTTTATTTAATTTTTCCATGCTCTATGCCTGGACAAAGTATCAGTATGCGTGAAGGTGGGGTGCCATCAAAGAAAATAATGATGAGAACTAAGGACGAACGTAGTGGACTATAAAGACTGTTAAAGTCTGCCAAGGGGAAGAGGTAGTGTAAATCTTACCAAGCTAGATTATGTTTGGGTTTAAAAAGCTTGAGAATCTCAACCTGTTCAGTATTATAAGAGGGAATTTAACAGACAAACATGCACATTTTCACAGCACCAAACTGTACTGTTCTGAATGTGATAATTTCATAGAGTTGTTTCTATTTTTTTTTGGCTTTGAATATGAGTATGGCTTTGTGTATTTGTGTAATTTTTTTTCATTAGTATGTTTGCATACTTCCACTGAAGTTTATTTTAAACTTTCACTTTTATTTTTTAGTGTGTTTACAGTCTGCAGATACTGTGTGCTAAGTGTTGAATGGCCTCCAGCAGAAAACCTGGGAATCCACACTTCAGCTGTCTGACACCTATTTAACACCACAGTCAATGTTCTGACCACTTTATTCAGTGAGAAAACCCCCCATAATGGATTGTGGGATCAGTCAGGTACTCTAAATGTGTGTTTGTCAGATGGACTGACAACTCCAGACCGCACACGTAGACACAGACACACACTCACACACACAGGCACACTGTCAGGCAGTCAGTGACCAGTCAATCATTCAGAACAAAGCTTTGAAGCCCAGAGTCAAGCCTGATAGACCATGTGAAAGAGTGATTGTGCGTGAGGTTGTGTGTGTGTCAGAGTGATGACTGCAGCTGTAGCCGAGTAATGATCAGGTGACCTGCTCTGAGCCAACCAGCCACTACCAGACTGACAGTTGTGTTCCATTATATGGATTATCCAGAGGAGCCTGGACTGGATGAACGACATCAAACTATCCTCCATCGTCTTTTTCATATAAAGTCACACTAGTGCCTGTGATCACTCAACAGCCTGGACACTATTTGACCACAAGAGGTTGCTTGTTAGAAAACTTAACCATGGGTAATTTAAAGTATATAAAGTAATTGAACAAATAACCAGTGCTGTCGCTTTTTGAAGACATTATTCTGATTATAATAATTTTAATAATTATAATTATTTTGTTATTACAAACAAATTTAACCATAATGGCATTGTCAGACAAAAACAGAAGTTCATAGTATTTTAATTTAACATTTTGGCTTGTCATAGTAAGAAAAAAGGACAGGTGTTACTTAAAACATGGCGTTAACCCAGTTAGCCCGCTCTAGTCTTGTGTCCCAGTAAACAATGACAACATGACAGTGAGCTATGAGCAAGAACAACAGAGGCCTGAACCTGAGGTAGCTAAATGATACTAGGCCATCTTTTTTTTGAGTATTTGTTAGAATCAGTATTTATTACTTTTGCTTAGTTATGTTTTGGGTTTTTTTGTTTCTTTTTTAGGATTTATTCTTGAGCTTCACTCACTGGCTCTTGAGCTGAGGGGAGGGAGGCAAGGACCGAGGCTGGTGGCAGGAATCAGGCAAAGGATAGCATGAAACTGTTTCTTCAGTCTGGCAGGGTAGTGGAGTCTTTATAGAAGGGCTGATTGCTGATGAGAGGCAACGGAGAGGACTGGCTCCTAACTCCTACACACCTGGACTCAATCCTGTAATGAGACATGTCAATAATTTGGGGTTAGAGAATCAAAAATATTAGTAAGTTTGGGAAACATGATGTAAAAGTTAAAAAGCCAACACTGATTGACTTGTAAAAAGACATATTGTCTCCTTGGCTCAGACTTTATGCACATAATGTCTATGGTAAAATCAAACTAACTCAAACTGTTGTCAAGCATTTAGGACAGCTCATGTTGTGATCACATCTCTGTACCTCTCAATTTAGAGCATCTGTGAAAATGCACACAAGCATGGATACCATTCAAACCAAAGGATCCTGCGTACCAAAAGTCATGAAGTCTGCATGAGGTGTAACCTTTCCTCTGGCTAAATAAAGGCTAACTACTTTCTGTCTGTGCAGGCGCTAAACAATGGCACTGGATTTAGTCATATGAAGATCAGTTGTCCAGTATAATCCTTTAAGTCCTCGGGCTACTGATGTGAAATGTGTGGTTTTCCAAGAACATGCAAAATCATTCCAGAGTCCCTAGAAACTACATCTATACTGAACGATTCTGTACCTTATGTAGCGTTGGGGAAAGTAAAGATGCTGTTTACATGCAGTGCTTTACGAGTAACACACGAGTAAAAGAAGTTTTACTCATGGAACAGTTACTTTTCTTGTTCCATTTTCAAAACTGTGCTGGTACTCTTAACTCAAGTATATTCTTGAGCCAGTTATATTTGACAAGTACCTCACTTAAATGAGGGGACTGAGTGTAGGGGGGAGAGCCTGTAACAGGCACCTCTGCTGCAAGTTACCAGCTGCCTGAAAGAAAAAGCACCCTACCTGTCTTCTATCCAGAGAACAAGAGTTAACTTCCAGCACCAGCAAAAACATGACAAAGTGCTTGTTTTTCCCCTGAAAAACACTAAGATCTCTGCTCTCTAAACACCTCCTCTAAACCTCAACATTAAAGTAAGTTGCACAAACTGTAGGTAAAAATGCTAGCTAGCAAGCTAAGCTATGTTAATTTTTCATGTGTAACACTGACTGTTTTGACAATCATTTATCTTTTAGCCTCTGCAATCTGTTGTCTTTCAAATACGTAATAAATTACTAACAATTAATTATAAATTAGTAATAAACAGAAAAAAAGTTACTTACAGCTTTACTTATTTATTACGTTTTTTTACCCTAACTTTAGTAGGTTTCTCATGTGGCAATTTTGACAATTCAATTAACCATTTATTGTGCTTTATTTTTACTAGAGCATAGATTGTCCGTTCTTTGTCCAACACTTCATGTGTTAGACAACAGTTTAACCCCCATCAATCTACAAATGTTGTATTTCTATATACTAACTGATTTTCTACAGCCTTTCTTGAAGAATTTCAAAGAATAATTTTAAGAGGAAGAATTTCAAAATTGGCAGTTAATTTTAAACATAAGTTTTGCAGATTTGCCCAATATCCACCCTCCCTTCTGGTAATACAGTGGTTGCAGCCCCATGTGATACCATAAAGACAGTATGTTGTCCTAGAGGGTTTGTCCCAGGTCACTGTGTTGCTCTGAAAGCTGAAGGCTGTTATTAGCCATAGTAAGAGTGAATCAAGCTAAATGCAGGGATGCTGCAGGACAGGCTGACAGCTGTATACCAGGGCAGGTCATATGAGATGTGAATTACAGTATGTGAAGGTGTGTATGATGAGCTGTGTTTAGTGGCTTTTTTGTGGTGTGCAGGTGATTTTCAGTGATAGGGTTAAGGTTGGCTAGCTTTCCATTAGCCTGGACAGCATTCAGTCACCTTCACTTTCACCCCTCCTCAGGCCATACATTACCATTCAGTCCATCTGTGTGTGTGTGTGGTTGTGTTTATTAGTGTTTGTCTTCTGTTATTTTGCTTGTCTGTGTGCTTCTGTGTTTGTGTATGTGACAGATTGTGTGAAAGTGCAAGTGAGTGTTAATCTCCTCAATATTGCCTCCATGAAATTGACATTTGACAGTAATTGTGTAGCGACAGCGATGCAGTCCATCTCTTGCTCTGATTGGGTAAGAATAGAGCACACACACACTATGACCGGTCACACTTCCTGCTGGTTAACGGCACAAATATAACGTCAAAACAAATCCCCACAGTTTTATCCTGGATGGAGGGATGGAGAGAGAAGGAGAATGATGGAGCTGAACACCATGAGGCAGGAAACAGTACTGAAAGAAGGAAAAGTAATGGGAAGGATGAATGGACCCTTGAGGGAATGAATGAGTTGACAGGAGAGTAAAGTGTAAACTAGTCCGTGTATAGACACAAAAAATTCCCACTTTAGATGTATATCATACTTTAGTGCTAAAATATTCTCGTATTTCTTTTTTAAAAATCTTAACTTGCTATGAACATTGTTCTTGTCTCAGTAAATTCAGTAATTGCTTATATACATTTCCACAGCAGTATTATCATTTGAACAACAACCTCATTGTATTAAAACAGAGAAAATGAGAAAATGCAGTTGGAAATTGGCTGGTATGTGTCTTGACTGACTGGCCAATAATGTTATGTGGTGACTGAGGGTGGGGCAGGGCCATTTTAGTATGACTGGCTATGGTCTACCAAATAGATTCACATATCTCTACCCCGTAACAAAATAACTTTGGTTTACATGGGACACCCCCAACCCTCTCCTTTTGCTGTTGTCAGTCTATCAGACACACCACATCAAAACTTAATGAAGGGGAGTAATAGTTGTGCTTTTAAACCATGGATAAATACATGCATTGACATGTAAAGGTGGTGTTTGGTAAAGTTGAGGGACAATAAAAAGATATTTCTAAAAGGAAGTGCTAACCAGGGCATCAAAATGCAAAAATTTTCTCTTGATGCTACCACATATCAGTGGAGAAGACAGGCAGGTTAGCAGAGCCCAAACCCTAGCATTGACATAGGTGAGACAGGCAACAAAACAGGGCCAGAGCCAGCAGCTCCAGTAACGTGATTATGTTTATAATGATAAAGCTTAGGCCAGCTCGCTTTTTAGCAAGCTATATCAATAGCAAATGAGATAGCTAACAGGTACGCAGTTATCAATGAGACATTTGTATAATGGTTTAATGACAATACTAACATGAGCAACTTAAACCCAGCCCCCCTCCATTTAAGAATACATACATTAGGACTGTTAACTGTTAAGCCAGACATTTTGTGTGCTGGTCTTTTTACCTTTTTTGTTGCAGTAAGAGTTTTTTTTTGTTTGTTTTTTTGTTACCCTCTCATTGATTTTGGTTATAAGCAGTATCATTTTATTCAAGTGTCTCACAAATTGGTGTGCCCAGATTCTATTGCATCAATGATCTATAACCATTCAAATCACAGATGCATTGGCATACAACATATTTTTTTTTTACTGTACTCAAGGTGAAGTGATTTTATTTACTTAAGGTGTGTTGTTTTTAAAATGTATTTTAATGGCTATTATTTTTTATCTTCTGACCTGAATAAAATTCCCAAAAATGCATATATAAAGGTCTTAAATAAACCCAGACCTCTGACAAGTTATTTGTAAAGGAAGTGGGCTGAACAGGGATGTCCAGGTTTGCATTTTGTATGGAAGCCCCACTCATTTGTATTGGAATGTATGAATGACTGATAACATGTTGTAAAGAGCTATATGTATTCCCAGTCTGTATTTAGTGACTAACAAACTATAAAAGATCTACATTAAGATTCTCCATTCATTTTTTTAAGGTTACTAGTAGATTTTGTTGTCATATATTTTATTGTTTTCATTCCTCTTTGTTTTTAATTAAGGATGGTATGTACAGACTTAAGAGGAGCAAGGAGCAAGGACTTCTTTCTTATTTCTCCTTTTCTTATTTTCTCTGTTTCATTTCTTTATTTTTCATAAGAAAAAAATTTAGCACATTACCACCACTAATCATTGACTTTGGACATCCTTACAGAATCTACCCAGAATTTACCCAGTTTTTAGTAAATGACTGTGAAGGCAAGTGATTGAGGCTCTGACATATAATATTGCCTTTTTTTGTTTGTTTGTTTGTTTGTTTGGTTTTGTTTTTGTTCTTTAATACACCAAAATTAAATTGAGGTTTTCTATTTGGTTTGGTTTTTGAAACTTGACTTAAGAGGTTTTCACCCTAAAATTAACGTCTCCTTTTCGTGTCTCTGTCTCTGTCTCTCTGTGTTTCCTTCCACCTCTAAGCACCTTGGACAGGACCTACGGCCATTCCACCACTGATTAAACCTAATAATTAGCTCTGTGTGTGTGTGTCCATGTGTGTATGTGTGTGTGATTTTTATCATAGTTTTGAGGACATCCTACTCTTCTCCAATCATCAGCCAGCTCCCTGTGGGCAGACGCTAATTAAAATCAATAGTCTCCTCAGACTGACACTGAAGGTTTGGCTGCAATAAGCGACATGACCGACAGACAATATTCACTTTCTCCAAATTTCACTGCTCTCACTGCAAATGGCTCTTTGGTCAGAAACAAAATCCTGTAAAACACATGGTCACAGAGGCTACACCTGATAATAAAATCAGTAATTTGTAGCTTAAACCTAAACCTGTTAATGGTGTCAGTGTTAATAAAGCCTGGTGTTGACAGTGAAGTCTCTGTTAGCTTGGCAGGGTGAGGAGGGTGAGAGGGGGAAGACAGGGGAAGAGGCAGAAGGTCACAGGGACCTTGTTGACCTGGAGATGTGCTCCAAGATAAACACAGAAACCTTTTGTATACACAAAAGGCAACAATGCTGAGCTACATCTCTCTATAGTGCTGCTAACATTGAACAGTACCCTCTATAGACACTGACTGTTCCTGTGGTAGCCACGTTGGGGCCCTCAGTTCATAAACAACAATGGATGAATTTATTTATTTGGTTTTTTTTTTCATTTTCACTATAAAATGTATCTCACATTTTACCATCACTTCCACACCACACACTTCTATTGTTGAATATTTAGAACAAAATTGGCTAATTTTCACTATTTTGGTGATGTCTAAAGAAAAATGAATGTCCTTTACTGCTTTAGACTAAAAGAAAATGATACCAGACCTGCACCAAAGGTCATTAAACTGTCACTTCAGGAAGCTACTCCCAGTTTTCAGGTTAAAAGTTGAAATAGAAAAAAAAGCTAAATGTTCTCTAAATGTTATGCTTCTTATATTTTTAGTATGCTCATCTGTCCACCAATGGGGTGCTCTCCCATTTCTCTGAGCATGAAATGAGAGGTAATAAATTCCATCATCACTCACTCTAAAATCAAGTAAAATTAGTGAAAGCAGACAGTCATTATGATATCATGTCAAAAGCTGCTCTAGTCAGAACAATCATGTGGTGCACAGAAAAAGGTGGTCACTGTACTAGAAAATCTGACTAGAAGTGTGCAAAAAAAGAAGATGCAATTTAAATAGTTCTTTTTCTGCATGATCGCAGCATGGTTAAGGGCTAGCTTCCATCACAGTAGATACATGATAATCCTTCTTTTGTCCGCAGGGAACCTGCATTCTTTTCTATGTTCCTATGGTCATAGATGTTTCCTCTCACCTGGCAACAAAGGGGCTTCTCTGTGATGCACAGAGATTTTTTTAGTTCCCCAGAACCTGTCTTCCTTTGCAGGAGCCCCAACAACCAGTCAGAGTCGATAATATGGAAACAAGAATGTAATCCCCTACCAGCAACAACCATTAAATGTAATGTTAAAAAGTACTTATGCCAAGCAAAAGAATTGCAGCTAAAGACTAAAAGTTATATCTTATGGCACTGTAGCTTTTTCTTCATTCTACAAATTTAAAACTTTACTTTTAAAAAGCATGTCCCCTTGTCTCCAGGCTATCTAAGCAAGTTTACACCACAATTTCATGGAACAGAGAAATTTTTAAGCACATGAAAGAGCCTAAAAGATTAGTCCTTCATGCCAGTTCAAAGCAGTTTTTATGCTAACAGGAATATAATGTCCTAAGGAGGAATACAGCTATACACACTTTCAATCTAAAAACCCTGATGCTGCTATTGTCATTTAGGTCTATATGTAAACAGTAAAGAACTAAAAAGAATAGCTGGAACTATAATATTGCCTTTCAAGCACAAACAGCTGTGTGTGGTGGCCTCTTGCTCTGTGTATGTATGGCTGATGTGTTAATAGTGGGATGGGTGTAGGTGATAGCAGTGTAGCAGTGTTTAGTCCCATCCCACATATTAGCAGTTGCTTTCTTTCCATCCATCACACAAAGCCAGTCTGCCTGAAACACACCACCAAATAGACACATTTATCAAAGCCTCTGTGGATGGCAATGCACGCACACACACACACGCACACACATACACCACACAGATGCACACACATCACATCGGCCAAACCTACAGTAAGTGGAATCAACGTACACACACAGTCTAACACACATACACTAGCTCCCACACCACACAGACACACACACACGCACGCACATACACACACACACCTCTAATAGTGTTGTGGTTGACAGAGTTGTATGTGATGAATTGTATGTCTCTTCCAGACTTCTCAAAGTTAATTTTCTAAAGACTGCTGCCCATTGGAGAGGAGAGGAGATGATAGGAGACTGGTCAGTATGTGTGTGTGTTTGTCCTTGTGTGCGTGTGTATGTGTGTGCAGTGTACATGTGTGTTCGTGATGACATGTCACTATCACTCAGTTGGTGTTCTGTCTGAAGGCTTTAGTGCTGGCTGCTGTCGAGATGAAGACTTTCTTCCCATTCAAACCATTTCAAATCACCAAAAGAAAAAAAAGAATTATGAATTAATGAGGTCTTCACAGGTCCTCTCAACTACCAGTTTTCAAGTCCTGACCTAGGACTGATTGAATCAAGCAGGTTATCTATTTTTGAAGGTGTCACTTCTATCTCTGAAGTCTTAACCATGCATTGCTGTACTATCAGTGCTGATAAGCAAGTGCATCATATTCACAATCCCATTTATTATTATTATTATTATTATTATTATTATTATTATTATTATTATTATTATTAATAGTAGTAGTAGTAGTAGTAGTAGTAGTGGTAGTAGTAGTAG
>JAPZDV010000026.1:1781980-1793504 GCA_029814665.1 Acanthurus lineatus
ATTATTAATAGTAGTAGTAGTAGTAGTAGTAGTAGTGGTAGTAGTAGTAGTAGTAGTAGTAGTAGTGGTAGTAGTAGTAGTAGTAGTAGTAGTATAAGTAGTATTACTATTATAGGTATTAGGGTATGTAATATATCTTTTAATGCATGACAATAAATATTGCACATAGGTTCAGTCCTTTGCCATACTTCTGCCGCTAGATTTGTGGGCTAGTAACCCTGATGGTGATGCTAACAGCTGCCTTAAGTATAAAATTTTCATAAAATTCCTAATAAATAAGTACTGCAACTTTGCAATTTTCACTAAAATGAAATGTAGGCACAGTTTGTAATAATGTTCAGGTTGTTTGAGCTGGCAAGAATTATGAAGTCCATCACTCTGATTTCCCCGAAACTGAGTCAATCTTTTACTACATTTTTGCTCAATTAACTCTGAACTCATTTCAATGCTTCTTCAGACTGACCCTAAAAAATTATCAAGATGGTTTTTGAAAAAATAGTGAGCCTAGTGCATTAACCAGGACTAATGATTACTCCTAACCATAATTCCTAACCTTACTCAGAGTGTGAAATCATCTATGGTTTCTCACTTGGCACTTAGCTTAACAAGTTCATGACTTTTCCTTGGTGTTTAAAGTTGCAAGTGCACTTCAAGGTTTAGTGGTAATATTGGTCAGGATAGTTCTAATGTTTCCTTCTCCTCTCCCTTTTTTCATTGTCCTCCTATTTCCTTCTTAAAGTGCCTGGTCCCAACACACTATTGCACAGCAGCTGTAATTTGGTTTGCTATTTATAGAATTGTTCTCTGCTCTTCCTCAGACCAAACAGAAGGTTTTTCATCCCATCTTTGAGTGCAGCCATTCGGAATAAGAATAAACACAGTTGTTGCAACAGTGGAGAAGTATATTGCTCCTGCCACCATCTGGGCAACTTCATTCAGTGACCTTTATAGTGTGATCAACTCTTCATGGGACACACCTCAAACTTAGAGTTCAATATCAAAGACAGCCTTATATTGTAGGAGTCTGGGGCAATTTCTTTAAATATTAAAAACCACACTCTGTTATTGCAAAATACTTCAATTAATATATTATGAACATTTAATCAATCCTGAAGAGAGCAAACTGTATTAATCTTGTCTGCTATTACCAAGAGATATAAAAATTGTGAAGGATAAATAAAGTAATGAATTAACACATTTAAATACTTGTAAGTGTTGATTTTTTTCAGTTATTATTTGAAAAGTTACTATATATTGATGAATGTTAAGAAAGACACGGGGGAGGGTAAAGAAATTGGTAAAGAAAAGATTAAAAGTAGTAAGGAAGTCAGGGACAGAGGAAATAAGGAACGCTTTTAGAAAGACAAGATTAATTGACAGAAAACTCCTCTTGTTCACTTTTTCAATTAGGAAGGCTAAGCCTGTGTAGGCTACCTGTCACCATCCTCCACGTCCCCCTCTCTGTCTCACACACACAGGGACACACACACACACACTCACCATGACAATTAGCTACCCAGCTTGCTTTGTGTGTCTGTGTGTCTGTGTGTGTGTGTGTGTGCGTGTGTGAATGTGTGTGTGCACTAGAGTCTGTCTCTGTGTGTCTGTGTGGTTGTGTGTGTGACAAAGTACTGCCATTATCCCCCTCTGACAAAAACCTCTCTGAGGGCAATTTCTAGAAATTATTTTAACAATAGCACACGCCAAATGTCAGCATTCACTAATTATGTTTATGCTAATTGTTAATTAGTGTCTTAATGGGATGATCTTAATTAACAAAAGATTTGGGGCTGCTGCTGGCAACAGGACTGCCATAAAGGAAGTGTAATTGCTGCACTGTGCTTGATGAACATGAATTTATTGGGCATTTTAACTACACTGCTTGCCATTTAATTCTATGATGGATAGAGTGAGTGAATACAGCAGATAAAATATAGTGTGGAGAGAGGAGAGAATGTTTGTGCATATATATGTGTGTCTGTGTGGGTTTGCATGTGTTCTTACCTTAAACTAAATGTTAATGGACCTGTTTGACCTGTTAGGTGAAAAAAAAGAGTAATCACTCATCACTTTTTGCTTATTGGAAAAGAAATTTCATGACTTCACCAATCATTCAACATGAGTATTTATTTACATGACTATTTGTATGACTTTCTTTCAGTCACCTGCTAGCAACTCCAAAGCTTCACACCCACATATCCATCCCCTGTATGGTGTATTACTGTTGGTCTGTTTTTGGGCTGGTTTTAATTGGCCATTTGTCACACAGACCTGGCAAAACTAGTTATAGTAACCTAGCTTGGAAAAATACAATGTAGAACTGACTGATTACTATGACAAACCACAACTTTATTTAACTTTAACTTTACTTTAACTTTATTACTTTTGACTACTAGCTTGCCTGCTGGTTACCTCAGTTGTGTCCTTCGTTACAAACACATTCATGTTAAGAAAGCCTCTGATTAGTGGAAGAGAGCACAAGGATGAAGTTAGTTACATATTTTTAAGCAAATATTCATTTAGATGAATCTTTTTGTAAGTATTAAAGTACACGAGAAAGAGACTTTCAGATTTTAAAAAATGTGAACTTTGGTAACTCCAGGTGGTGGAATGAAAAACACTCACTTTGAGGCAAGGGCTTTTAAAATCCTTGCTCTTTTGAGGGTTTTCATATTTGTAAATGTGTGTTTATACTGTGGGCAGTGTATCTCTGCATTGTGTGTTGCAAGATGCATGGCTTGTGCTTTACTAGTGGTGGTGTTGGTGGGAGGGTCATAAACAGCAGAGTGAATACATTGTGTTGTGGAGATAAAAGATTCCAGTGGATAGATCAATAGGCCATATCTGCCTGCTGTTAAATTACTGATAACACTATTTGCTTTATTTGCTTTTTTTTTCACTGCTGCACACATGCCACATTTCTTTGCCCGGAGCTCTAATGTTATACTTGACGGCTGTGCATGTGTGTTGTGAGTATGTGCACCTATATGTTCTTGTAATGTCTTTCCAGTAATAATAAAATGAGAAAAAGTCAGCAAAGTTGGAACATTTTCTTAGTCCTGAGGTGTAAATGTGAGACCTTCAATTGCATTTTATTGCATGAAGGTATTACTGTATACTACAAAGATGTTCTATTATTTACTTTATTTTTTCTACTACATACTGACATCTTTGTAGTCTTTTAGTTTCATCCTTTTTTGCCTTATTCAGTAGCTGCCACCGAGCTTTGACCCTCAGTGTCCCAGTGGATTATAAGCAAAGAAAGTATTAATCACATGAGAAAGAGGCAGGAATATTCATCTGTACTGTGTGAAGTAGGTAGTGCTGGAGCTTCATGGCATGGTGACTTCTTAACAAGTTATTTGGTGCCATACTGAAGCCAAGAACTACTGCCAGCAAGCTTGAAGATTGGCAACATGATAAAAAAAAATCAGCCAAAGGAGCTCTCTATGCCAACTGACTCTGTTAGTTAGGCATTAAAGCTAAATAGGTACTGTAACATGTATTTGGACATGTCTGATTATGAAGGTTTTATCATTCATCATTCATACTGCAGCTGAATAGACATGCAGAATATGGGTTCAGGAAAAAACAAACTTGTGTGTGTCCTTCTGTGTGTGTGTATGTGTGCATGTGTGTGTGTTTGTTCCTTGTTTAGTTTGTATCAACAGCAATGGCTGTCAGTTAAATACAATGACTTAAGAGACAGTGATATGTCTAGTGTTCTTAGACTGATTTTTTTTTAAATTTAGTTTTAGAAAGTTTTCAATCTCATTCACCTTAAGAGGCAACCAGAAGCACAAATCCCTACTCTTTAGACTTCATTTAAGTAAACTTTAAAACGACTGAGAAAAACTGCCTCATTTTTCCATTACCTAGCTCATAAAACCATCTCTGACACTCACAGAGGAGCCTATGAGAGGAAAAGTGCTCCATGACCTGATCTTTTATGGTTTTTTGTTGTAGAAAGTCCACTTTATATAGAAAACATATTAAAAAATTGAGAAATGTTTTGTAAATGATGAACAAAACACTGAACAATGCTTTAATCTTCGTGACAGTTGGTAGGTGACAAAAAGACAAAGTTAGTGCAAAACAACAGTGATTAAGTGAAGACAGCAATAAGAACATTAAAAATCACTGCTAGAATCTGTGTTGTTGTGAATGGTAATGGGCCTTTTAGGGTCACAAAATGCCTGTATATACAATAGTTTTCTCCAACATCATGCAACACTGTGAGGACATAGTGGACATGTAACCATCTTTTTTCTTCTTTTAGAACATTTTTTAATAGAAACAATACTTGGTTTTCTGAATTTTACTGTTTTCATCTAGTTATTGAAAGAAACAAGAAACTAACTGAAGATCAGCACCAAGGACAGCACCTGTTCCACTCCTGCAGTGGTATGCTGATTATTACTCTCTCTCTCTCTCTCTCTCTCTCTCTCTCTCTCTCTCTCTCTCTCTCTCTCTCTCTTATTTCACAAAATGTATGTATAAAAGCAGGTGTAACCTCTAACCTACATGAGTGACTGTTTTCATTTCTTTTTTGTTATAAGTGAGTGGATTTCAAAAGATATTATCCAAGAAAGTTTACGAGTAAAAGTTAAGGGAAAGTAAAGCCTAGTTGTTCATGGTTGCTAATCTCATTTAAATGTTTATTTTCTATTTCAATCTCATGAGCTGTTTGATAACAATAAAGAATAATTAATTAATTAAATAACAAACAAATGAATATAATAAATATAATATATTATTGTATTATTAGAATTCAGTACAATGAGTCAATGAAAGTACTTTAGACTTTATATGGACTTGTTGTATCTTGGTGTTATAATGATCAGACAACCTGACTTAATTATACGGACTCAAGCTCTTCAGATTAGAATATCTTGTCCTAATTATGAGGAGTGGAAGTCTTTTTTTCATTTTGATCAGATGTGACATGAAGAAGATAGCTGACGACACTAGGGACATGTAATGTGCATATGAGAATGAGAAGTGGAAGTCGGTCATGTTTGTATAAAGACTGCATTTAATAATACATTAGTACTACATATAATATTATCAAAACAATCAGAGAGAAAACTGCCACAGTGTCCTAAAAAATGTTATTCAGATTAGCTAGTACTTATCTAGCTTTTGAATAAGAATATGAGGAATATATTATTTGTAAAGAAACAATTTTTCTTTGTTGCTGTTGTTGTTTGTTTGTTTTTGTTTGTTTGTTTGTTTGTTTTTGTAAACAAGACAAATGGTACTGATTTTAACAGACCCCCCAGAATCAAAGACACAAGGTTTTTCAGGCTTGGACTTTCCATGTTCTGGGCACATTGAGCATGTAGACTCTTCTTTGGCTGAACATGCTGACTTGCTGCTGCTCGACACAACACATAAACAGCTCCTTTTTTAGTAACTTGCTCATATTCTGATATCACATAGTCTTTTCTAAGTGACTGTTATTCTAACAAAAATGTAGTCGTTGTTTTACAACTATTTGCCCTAGTCTTTGATGATGAAAAAATGTCTTTTCTAGCCAATAGGTGTCACAGGACCTGCAATCATGACTGTGGTCACTTCTGCAAAGTCTACATAGCCCAGAAGTTTTTTCCCTCACTGACTAATGCAAGTATCACATTGTACAAAACTCTGAGATCTGTATCATAACAATGCACTTGTTATTGACAAGTAACCACAGGTGTTGCTTGAGAATGAAGGGAATATGACTTTAAAACCTGGGTTGTTATCAGAGCTGTGTGAGACAATGAAGTCACATAAGAACTCAATAATCACAGAATGCATTAAACTATTTGCAACACTTAATGAAAAATGCACAGGAATGTGTCATCCTAAAAAGGTGATAGACTCTCAGAGGGGGTGTAAAATGTGTGTGCTTATCTTGCTGGTGCTCCTGTCTATAACGCGTGGCTACAGGACAACAGCTCACAGTTTCATTAGCTGAAGGAATGTGAGTGGACTCTGGTGGAGAGAACGTTTCCCTCTCTCTGTCCTTATAAATGTTGTCAAGTGGCCAGCTATGACCTGATAGCTGGAAGTGGTGTGTGTGTGTGTGTGTGTGTGTGTGTTTGTGTGTGCGTGTGCGTGCACACATGCGCGTGTGGCTGTGTGTCTCTGTGTGTCTCTGTGTGTGTAGGTTCTCCTAGCAGTAAAAATGTGTTTTATTGGCGTTAACACTAAGGTCAAATAAAGCAGATTTATTTCTACGGATTACTAGCACTCTGCTAGCCAGTCCATAAAACAGAAACCAATCACTGACACACACACACACACATAGTCAGACACACACACATGCACACATATCTGCACTGAAGGACTTTGCAGCGGAGATATCATTTCTTCTGTGTAAAAGAGCCAGAGGTGGTTATGTTTAGCCATTTTAGCCCTGAGGACCCACAAAGACCTTATAGTGATTTCAGGCTTTTGAAGCTGGACACAACTCTCATCACCTCACAATGTCTTATCTTGGGAGGGTCTTTTGTACTGGTGTAAAGTATTACCATTCTTGCTGAAATCCATTTTCCAATTTTTTTAACGGCCATTTCATGTAGTGTTTCATTGCAGTACTATTGTGCAGATGCAGACATCGAATAAACTCTTTGTTACAACCTGTTTCAAATTCATCACGAAGCATTCCACTGTTTGCAGGTGTCTGAGGGAGATGAGCCCAATTACTATGAATCAAATTTAGTGATAGCTGTAGAAGTTGTTCATTGCTTGAATTAAGCAATCTCTGTCCTTGACTGAGCCTGCATGTAATATAAGTGTTATTCATGCTTGTCATATGTTTTGGTCAGAAGTGGGAAGACCACATTTGTTTTTAAACATTTTTTTCCATGCTTTGTTTTTGGCTTTTGCAGCTATCCTGACTCAGATTTTTTTTTTTGTTAATAATGCACTTCCTTTCATGCACAAGTTGGACAAGAAAAAGAAAAGGTTAGTCTTATGTCCAGGTTACTTTTCATTGTTTTGCATCACTTTGAGCTATGGTTACTGGAGGCCTTTATTGCATGGATACCTACAACAATCTGCCAAGAGGTTGACAATTAGCCACACATATACTTCACTTGTCAGTAACGTATAAACTTACTTACCTGACTCATTGTTTATGTAGAATCAGTGACACTTGACCTAAATTTCGTAACTTTATATGAATATAAAAACATACTTCCTACAGTGTTTCTGTCATGTATCACTGACAGACAACCATAATGGGACAAGACCTGAGACAGCTAATCACAGTTTCATGAAACATGACATAATCCATAGAAACAGGGTCAAAACCATCCTTTCACTTTGCTTAAGAGTTTTTAAAATTCTTTTGTTAAAGTTGGTTTTGGCAGTTGGCTTTGTGAACAGATTTTAAGAGAAACTTAACTGTCAGCACAATTGAATTTATTTTGTTAATGTCGCCCCTGGAGATTTGTATTTTACTGTGAAAGGGACAGAATATGAAAAGAACTTTTTAATATAATGCAGCTCAATGAAAAACTTGCTAAAATTGCCTAAAAACCATTGTGGAGTTCAATCATTACCTCTCAAAGGTTAAAATATTGAACAGGTACATTATTATCCATTATTATTACATTATTATCTTGTAACTCAGTATAAACATCAACCTTCAAAAAGAAATATAAACTATTTTCCTAAAATTGCATGAATTCCTACACACCATCCACCAGCAGTCACACTGGCTTCTAGTTCAGGCATGGCTATATTGAGTCATATGCCCAAGATTTAACCTTATGGCTCCCGTGTTTGAATGTGTGAAGAGGGCATGTTCAGGCTAAAGGAGGGAGTGAAGCATCATTTCAGTTAATATTCTGCTTTTGGATATGTGCAAATAATTAAATTGCACCAGGCAACTCACCCAAACACAACATGACTCATTAGGCACCCTGAGGTTTGAGGCCCAAGTCTTTGGTCCAAGTCAGATCTCAACAATCCCCATAGTTTACTATCTACTCTACAGGATATGTTTGTCAGGTAACAACACACAACAATCCCTGTGGCTACCGCTTGTTATATACTTCAACAATTAATCTGAACAGTTAATCTAGAAGGTAATCCCCACTGTCTTTCTTTACATCAAGTCAGTGAATCTTAGTACTTAAACATCAGATAAATAAAAAAAAACTCCTCTGTGAATTAACTGAACAACTCTAATATGTTACTGCAAAACAGAGTCAAACAGCAACAAGAGTTTTACTTTGTGCAGATAGAATAAGGTTAGTGCTATTTTCTAAAGGCAGTACGACATCACCAAAAGGGCCAATAAATGATTTATCGACTAATCAATTAGCAGACAATAAAATGGCATCTATAGGTTTTAGACTGCACTGATTGGCTGCCATCATTTCCTGCTTTGTCAGGAGCATGAAAGCTCATAAATATTGAACTGCTGATCTTCTGTGTGTATGAGCACACTGCCTGGTCAGCAGTTTAATTGTCATTGTTTTTTTAGGTCATTTAGAATCACAAAGAGGCAGTGTATAATCATATTAAAAACATGTTCTAACTAGTTTAAGAGATTTGACTGTAAGCTTTATTTGTAGCCAAAACGTGGAAAATCCCTGTCAGCCACAGTAGTGGTAGTGGCACAGTGGTGGTGGGGAGGGAGTTACATTTAAAATGTTCACATACTGAAGTGGCGTTAATGTCAAATCAAAAATTTTTAAAACTCATCCACTGTTACTTTTGATGCCTGCAAAATTGAAGAGAAGAATCGATTTGCATACGTTTTTTTTTTATTGTCAGTAACCTGTTTGAGCAGAGGAATAGAGCAGGATTAGCCTTAAACATCCTAATGAGATATTTCCTTATCATATCCTCATCAGAATCACACTAATAAACCATTTCCACTTGGTATCACCATGAGATTTGTTATGAAACACATTAGCTTGTATAATAAAATCTGATCACCTTATCACAGGGCTCTTTGAGTTATAATAATAAGCATTCTTGTTATGTTAATTTAGACACTGTGATCTCAATATTTAGTTCAGGCAGGCAGATCTGTTGCACTTATGAAAAAGAAAAAAAAAACAGTGCTCTTGATTAACTGCCGTTACATAAAAGATCAGGGTCATGCTATATAATCCCTATGTCATCAACTTGCAAGCTTCCCCGTCAACTCTTAGCATTAAACATGCTGTACATTAATTTAATGACATTGTTAGGTGTATTTATTTAATTATTTAACAACAAACTTTGCCATGAATCTTGTTTTGGTTTTCACACACTTCCTCACTGTAAAGCACCAAGCCAGCGATATAGGAGTCTCCAGAAAAGTCCAATTAACAAAGTTGTTATTATGATTTGGATGTTTATGTGAACACTAGTTATAAGCCCTAAACTTATAACAATATTTCTAATGTGACAAGTAACAAGGTAATCAGAGCCACTTGAGCAGCTTCCAGGCACTAGTGCTAGCACTGCTGCCCCGTTGCTCATAGTGGTCACACTAGTGTTGTGCATTGTCACTCGCTCCCTGGGGAGTGTTTCAAAGTGATGCTGCTGTAGGCTCTACTCATCTCAACTTTGCACAAAAGGGACATATCTGTAGCTTTGTAATGGGCAGCTTGACACAACAGAAATGCAAGCAAGATTAAAGGAATGATTTGAGATTATTGCTTATGAAATTTTTTAAGTAGTGCATCATAGTGCTTAGAGCTAGAACTCTATTTTGATAATCTCAAACTAGTTCTTTTAGTACCACATTCATACCAGACCAGCAAAAGTTCCACTCGTACTCTTGTTAGCACACACTGACATACTGTTGACACTGTCCACGTAGTTAGTTCCTTTATTTTCCAAATGGTATTTTTAACCAATGGGATCATCATCCATGCTTCATTTTACAGGAAAGACTTGGACGCATTTTTGGTTTGAAAGAGACAATGAAATGTTTGCTCATCTCTCATTTACTGCATCTGTTAGTTTAGCAAAAGACTGTGTATCTAGTTCAACTAACTGCTTGAAAACACAAACACACCCACACACATACAGACACACACACTGATCACTGAGCTGTGACCACCAATAAAAAACTCATCTGAACCCTCTACCTCAGCCTAACCTCAGGGTTTCCACAGAGATCACCAAAATGACCTCCAGTCAGGAGGGGAGGAAAGGGTGAAGTCACCTGTCTGTCATCCCAAATCCATCCATCCTCTCTTCCCCTCTCCCTAGTCAACTTAGACAATCAAATAAGAAAAACAGACACAAACAGGAGAATAGTTAGTGAATCAAAAAAACTAATTTGAATTATTATTCATTCTTATTGTATTTCCCTACATTCTTATGTGAAAATATTTTTCACACAGCTCTAATTCATAATAACCAAGCTCTTGAAAGTTATAGTCCATTCAGTTTTGTTTGATTAAGCAATCACTGTGGTTACTTTAAATGTAGTAGTGTATATTAATAGTAGTATAGTAGTATAGTATAGTAGTGTATTATGCCTAAATCCAGCACATCACTCAACTGAAATTGTTTATGTCTTTATGTCAAGGCATTATGAACCAATGGGTTTAGAGCTGTGCCTCTGACAGGATGGGGCTGACAAAAGGTACAGAGCAACAGACTATACATTGTTTTGTTTTGTTTGGTTTTTACGGAATTTGTGATTTTTTAAATTATTATTCTAAATGGATTTTGTTGAATTTGTTCTCAGAAAGAATAATGTAGAATAACACCATCCTTATCCCTTTAGAACAAATCAAAAATAATTCATTTTTTAAAGAAGCTCATTAATTTCCTAACTGTAATTTTGATTTTAAACTATTAGCAGTGGCGGATTGATCCATTTGGTTCTCTAGTGAGTGTTTGAGTGGATGGTGTGTGTGAACTAATCCAAAATAAACTACATTGTGTGTTCATGGTAATAAGGGAACAATTCATTTAGTGTAACCGTGAGGGTCACTCATGTGTTTTTAATTTGTTTTTGGACAACAATGGAGTATGGCGCAGAGAGGGGCAATATCCTTATCATTTAACCTCTTATAGTCATATTTTAGTGATTGTAAAATTGCCTTGGTACAATGTGTTTTCACTGTTTCAATTTTAAAAAATGCGGAAATTGAAATGTTTAAAATATGGATGGATAAAAGTAAGAAATTAAGGTGAGAGAAAGACAAAGAGAGAAAGAGACAGGCAGAGAGACATAGAGGGAGACAGAGACAGGCAGACAGTAGAGTTTAATGATTCCAGATGAGCTGAGTGGTCTGCCTGACAACTGAAATGAACAGGAATCAATAGTGAGAGCGTCTGTCTGCAGTAGATAAGACACACACACACAATGTTGACTATTAAAGACGACAGCTTGAGATATTACACTATTAGTTATGCTATTTTTAATCAGCTATCATATTTAATTAATTCTTCAGGTCAGATGCTATCTGAGTGTCTAACTATGGCTATGTGTGTGTATGGTGGTTGGTGGGGGGGTGTAAGGCGAGTGGGTCAAGTGTGTATGCGTGTGTGTGTGTGGGTGGGTGGAGGATGG
>JAPZDV010000026.1:1793514-1816650 GCA_029814665.1 Acanthurus lineatus
GCCGGGGCCGGTGTCCTGGGGGTCTGCGGGGGGGGGGGGGGGGGGTGGCCCCAGCATGGGGCCCTAATACTCATGTAATGGGGAAGAGGAGGAGGGCTAATCTAAAACATAAAACCTCCAAAAATAAAAAAAAATGAAAAAGGGGAGGAATAGAGAAAGCTAAGAAATGCATGAAAAAGAAGGATGACAGGGGCAGTGTCAGGGACGGCAAACAAATTTGAGCTGCATGTTTAATAATAATAAACATGGTAATATTGACAGAGGTTTTTGATAGCCAGTGGTTTTGGACAGATGTCAGTTTTGTTGATAGGAGGCATTTTGTGTCACTATTCAACACTTTAAGATTTTGATATTCTTTATCTAAGTATTGAGTGTGCTAAGGCTTGTCATTGTTTCTAGTCAAATCTGTCAAACTTGGACAGGCCTTAGAAAAAACATTTAGATTCTGAGGAGACAGAAAAACTCCCTTCTGAAACTGTTAAATGTTTGCTTTATGTATACTACTAAAATATTACAATATTAAAATATTACAATTTAAAATGTAATAATATAATAATGATAATCATGAAAAAGGTTTTTGTATTGGTACACATTAAGTGAAAAACAAATTTATGGGGACTATCCACTTAGAATTTGGGGGTTTTTTCCCTCAAAATATTTCTGATTTCTGTATTATTTGATATGCAAGTGTTCATTTTTGCACAGGAAATTATGTCTAATTTTTTTTTACAAAAATAAGACATTTAACTTGGTATATTGGTTATTCAGATATAGAAATGCATCATGGAACATAAAGAACTATGAGGGAAATTATATAGAAAATAACATGACAATATTAATAACAATAGTTAGAGGAAGACAGATTCATACAAACTTGACTATGTCTCATTTCATCCATTCAACTGATCAGCTGTACATAAGTAATAAATATATAGTGAATCATATCAGAGGACACACAATAATAAGGTACAATAAGATAAATGTGCAGTGTGGACATGCTGTGTTTGGTCAAGCCAAGCAGAGACAGAGACAGTAAGGACAGCTGCGGAGATGAAGGTTTGATGAAAGCCTCGGTATCATCACCTCACTCTGACCAGCCTCCAGTGTGAGATCAGGCAGCTCAAGCTGCTAATTATAGTAATTATGATTCATTACTGGCTGAGATTAATTTAATAAAGAGGAGGCTGAGCAGAGCTCGTTAACCTTCATTAGAATAATTATAGACGCAAGATACACACACGCTCACTCTCTCTCTTTTACACACACACACACACACACACATGCGCACATACTTGCTGACTGGTGAGAGGGAGAGGCTTGGGAGTGTTCCCACAGTGTCTGCTGGCATACACTGTGGGAACCGGGACTGCCACTGTGTGTGTGTGTGTGTGTGTGTGTGTGTGTGTTGCAACTACCAATGTGAGGAGCTAGTGTCCTCATAACTATAATAAAATTAGCCAGAAAGGACTTATTATTAAGAACATTTAATCACTTAAGGTTAATTATTAATTATGAGTTATTATATAATTATACAAATATGCAAATGCACACACAAATACAAGTATAGTATTTCATCAGTACTGTAGACATTGGTAGTGGTCCTTTACAGCTCTTTTTACTCATTTGTTAGTAATTTGTCAGAATTGATTTTTGTTGTTGTTGTTTCAGCTTCCACATTTTCATAAAAAAAAAAATGTCAGTACACTTAAGTCCTCAGTTAAATTTAGCATTTATAGAGGGCGGTCTGAATGGCACAGGAAAAAAAAACATACGCAACTCATCCTACATCTTTGATTTGGCATGATAAAATACTGCATTCATTCACATTTAGCAAAATCGAGAGGAGGCTGACTGCTTGGACTTCTTCTACGGATTGATAAAAACATAATAATACCAGTCGTAACGCTCTGAAATACTCACTTGGCTGATTTCCTCTACCATTTCATCTTTATTCATTGTTTCTGTAGCAGTGTGGTTTGGCAGTGCTTTCCTCTATCATTGTTAAAATGCAAATATTTTCCAAGGTGAATAAGCTTCTGCGATATTTAATATAATATACTGACTGTTTTAAAATAAAGCCATAAAGCCTCCAAGCGGAAGCAGGAAGTAGATCAAATGGATCCCATAGTGAGTACAGCTCTCTGATTGGCTAATCATGTCTCATTGTTTCAGCCATTATTTTGCTCAACTTTTAATTTCTTCCTCCCAAGGATCATTGAGCAAGGCAATTACATGGAGCTGACCTTGTGTATTAGGGCTGGGGAGGAGGACAGGAAAAATGTCCCATCACCTCTTTCTTTTTTAAATTTCTTCCACAACAATATAAAAAGTGTGGCGTCAGAGCCTCCATCACTATTCCCCTCTCCTCCGTGGCTGAAAATGAGAGTCAACGGAATATTAAGTCCCAAGCATTTGAATAAACACGTCGTGTGTTAAATCAAAATCCAATTCTGTGGTCTATTATTTTCTGGCATAGTAATGACTGCCAAGGATTAGGAATCAATATTTCACTGCAGCGGGGACATTACCGGCTTTATTCAGGCCGTAATTGAGTTTTGAGGAGAGGCCCTGCCCTGGAATCTGCATTAAAGATAAGGGCTCCTTTCATATGGACAAGTTAAGCTCGAGCGAGGCGACACATTACACATCAGCTACACGTCAATTACAGCGGCACGCCAGTTAACCTTGCAACACACGAGCTACTGTAACTCCACTGCACACTAGTTAATTGTAATTCTGTTTTTTTTATCACTTATAACTGACTGTAGTAACTATAGCCAATCTTCCTGTACACGCGCTACATATGGACGTAAAATTCACCTCTTAGAATACAATGTTTTCACTTCTTTGTAGATATAAAACAAAGTAAGCTAACATCAGAAGGTCTGTAAGCGGACTATAAACTGAGAAGAGCCAGTGCATGCCTCGTGCTCTGTTTGTCCTCGCGCTTTGATAGCGAACTGGCCGCACCTCTCCGCGCGCACGACCCGAGATAATAGACCATTAGTGGAAGTGGAATTAATTTGTAGCCTATTACAACCCGAAGAGTTGAATAAATGCATAAATAAGGAGGGAAAAGGACACACACACACACACACACACACACACACACACAAACACACACGCACGCACGCACACACACACGGACATATATATGATAGTCCTCGAGGGGCAGGCTACAAACCAAAAAAGGTGTTGAGATCTGCACGAGCTGAATGTGAAAGAGAGAGAGCGAGAGAGCGAGCGAGTGAGAGAGAGAAAAAAGAAATAGGGAGGAGAGAGGGGGCTTCACTTAACTAATGGAGAGAGTGGGACACAGAGAGAGAGAGAGGGAGAGAAAGAGAGATGGTGCGAGCTACTTTTAACTATTGGAGAGATTGATCAGCGTCCGTCCCACCTTCAACTCCTGTCAGGCTTCCAGGGCGCGCACCCACCGGTGACCAGACAGAGCGCGCGAGGCTGGAGGTCGGGACGCCAAGCGCTGTTTAGCTCTGTGTGTGTGTGCGTGTGTGCCACCACGGGATAACGGCGCCGTACAAGACAGACACACATTAGATCACCGGAGACGTCGTGTTGCTGCGGTGGATGCGGAGGATGAAGGGAAAAGAGTCGGAGAGAAGAAAACAGAGAGAAGTTTAAACTTTGACAGGACCACGTCCCGTTGTTGAGCTCATTCGTTCAGACTCTTACCTATGGAAAACTTTAACGGGCGGAAAAACATAATATCAGACTGGATGCTGATTGGACATATGAACCGCTCTGTGTTGTGTTAGCTATTATTTTGACATGAATAGTGTTATACAGTCCTTTTAAAACGAGTTGGTCTCATACTGATTTCCACCTTCCTGCATTTCAATCCGGATTTTTAATATATGGGAAAGGAAGAGTAAAGTAATGAACCGGGACAGAGCGGTACCGGGGCCCGGAGCGGAAGGGGTCCAGACCGTGATAAGCCGGGAAAGAGCCGTAGCAGGGCCTGTGGCAGACGCGGTCCAGCCAGTGATGAATCGGGACAGAGCGGTACCGGCTTCAGTCGGGGACGGGGTCCAAACTGTGGTGGGCCCGGACAGCGGAGACATGCTGGACGGAGGTGCGGCCGGGGAAAAACGGATCTTTCCCAACGCGGTGGCCGGGAGCAGAGATGCTCAGGTCGTGGAGAACCACTCGGAACCTCCGCCGACTAACCCGGCGTTGGCCCCGCCACAGCAGGTAGATGAGACCAAACTTCATGAAGTTTCTGCGTGGAGAGTGTGTAGATATAGCAGTAGACAGGGAAGCCGAGTGTATACAAGAGCCAACCTTAAAACAAGTTGTAGATAAAATAAATTCTGTTTGATCACTAAATATAATTAGGGCATTATTAAAGATAAAGACGACATCTTATATGTGCATGAAAATAAAGGTAGCCTACTGACCGAGTTGGCATGGAAAGGCCAACCAGAAAAGTAAGCATTGCAGAGTTACCAGTGTGCTCAAATTAACAGCAAAGAAACTGGTGTAAAAAAACGAAAATCGGAGGAATGTGTAGAGTGTAGCGAAGTTTCAGATATCTTTGTCGGTTGATGTTTTATTTTCTTTGTTTTTATGATGGTGTTGATGATAGCTGTGTTTTGTCATGTAAAACGTCTCGTGGTCTCGTGTTAGTATGTTGTGGCTGTCCGATTCGGGCAGGCAAACGAGGACTTAATTAAGATGGCAGCAAAATTAACAGCCAATTTGCTGCAGGATGTGTGATGGGAATAAAAATAAACAAGCTAACATCAAATAAGGTTCTATTGCCTAAAAGCTCCGTGGGAAAATAAGCATCTATCTGCAATTTTAAAACCTATTCTATTGCACTTGAATGTTTGAAAGATAAATTAAAACATGCAAGTGTTATAGGTTCAGAATGTTGGTCTAATTTCATGTGAATTATAGCAAACAATGAACATTAACTTTACATTCCCTAATAAAGAAAAAATAAGCTATACGGAATTCCATAATATATTTTTTTTGATAAAGACTAATAAACAAAATAAGTTTACTCTTCCTCGAGAAATCAGTCATAGGTTATTTATACTCTAAACACATAAAATTTCATTGTCGTATTGAAGCTTAAGTTTGTAATGAACTCTTTGGTATCTTCAAAAAGGATTATTCCTCTTAATCACAGCCCTGATTGTGTGATTATTCTTATCATCAGATGTTAATAGGCCCCATGGGTGCTACCCGCCTGCTCCCTCGGATCTTTAAAGGGAGAATTATAATATTATTAATGTGGGATTATTCATGTCGACATGCTCCAGACTGGCCTCATTAATAAATGAATGATCCTAATCAGGATGTAGCGCAAAGGAAAGCCACACTGAGCCACTGCAGCACCTTTTATCTGCTTAACACAGTTGGTCACCTTTTTGGCTTGACATAAATCTTAAGGATATAAATTCCTTGTATACATATCTAGCTCATATAATAAACACGATGTACGCTACACGGTCAAACCGACGTTAGTTATTACGTGGAGGATTTTATGGAAACCAGGAATAAAGAATCAGGAATTTTAAAAAAAAAGTTTGTTTTCCTTTTTCCCCTAGAAATAATAATTAACTTCCTCCTCTTCTATGCTTTGCTTTTTTTTAAAGACTTCGCCTGTAAAAATTAAAACTGGCATTGTTTCGTTTCTCTGCTGATACCCTATTGATCGCTACATGTAGGAAATCTAGTTGATTTGTGTTCATGTTGTGAGTGTTTGCTTTATAAATACAGTTTAGTGTCCGTTTTATTGGCTGTGAAGTGTGGTCCTTACACTATAGTTTGTCTGCCTCCAGGTAAGTTTGCTTCAGTACTTATATATTGTTAATATGGAGACCAATGTAATTGCTGTACTTTACGGATTGTAAGCTCTTAGCTTGCGGGATTTATTATTATTATTATTATTATTATTATTATTATTATTATTATTATTATTATTATTATTATTATTATTATCAATGAAAAAGTAAAAAAAAAAAAAATAAAAAAGGGTAANNNNATTATTATTATTATTATTATTATTATTATCAATGAAAAAGTAAAAAAAAAAAATCAACCAGGGTAAATCAACATTTCAAACATCTAGAGGTTCATCCTACTTGAAACCGCATCAAAACACTCAGCAGGGTTCCACATTCTCCGGGCTCATGCAGCTTAAACGAAAATTAAGCTACTCGGACTGCTTGCTCTAATTGAAAAAGTATGAATAATTCCGATGCATTATTTGCCAGGGCCCTACCGGGCACCGGACCACTTCTTTCTCCGTGCTGGACATCCTGGACCCCAACAAGTTCACGAGCAGCCGGCGACTTCAGCAGCAACAACAGCACGCGAGCCACCGTGGTGAGCGCGAGCTGGGCGCGTACGGAGTGGAGAACAGGAGAGGAGGAACGGGGGAGCGCGAGCCCAGCCTGGAGGCCAGTAAAGGCTGCTTCGGTGCTGAAGAATATCAGAGCAGTAAGTCAGAGTTTATACGGAATTAACTGTTAAACCCAAGATCCTAAAGAGCCACTCCACCTCAGGCCGATTGTTTTTATTTCAGTTTCAGTTTGTTTTTGCGTCAGTCACCCCCTAGTGCCCTCGCCTTATCAGCGCTGAAACGTTTTTTAAACCTCAACTTGATTGCTGATCTCGCCGTTGTTAACCAGCTAGTTTAATTGTTTTTCCACTAAATCTCATTATATTTTTTAATTTTAGGCTGTTTTTAGCACAATTTACAGGAAGTAGACTATGGTAACTCCACAAACCAAATTTCCGTGTGGTGGGGATTTGTCTCGGTTGTCCTTGTTCTTTGTTATTTAATTTCTATTTGAGGTATATTTTTGTTCTTGTCATTTAAAGTATGGTACAGATTTTTTTTCAAATTAAAATTAGCCCATACAATTTTCTGAGTGAAAAGGCCCACTGTTTACACAGAGGGATCAGTTTGGCTGCTTTTCTGTTGTTTTACGAAATGTCTAAATTCAGAGAAAGACCAGGCCTCCTAAAAAATTAGATATGTTTTTAAGATCAAATTACAAAAAAAAAAAAATTAAAAAAAAACTTGTGATAGCGTAAGACCCCGACATACCGACAACTTGAGCGGTGTCGTTAATAACTTAAATGTAGATCGCATTAGAAATCGAAATTATAGAGACGCTGGAGCCTTTAAGTGTGTTTCCGACAGGAAGTCTGAAACGTTTACGGCAGAACTTTCTCTCAGCCAGAGAAAAAAGAAAAACACGTCGCCTTTAATTGAGGCTCCGGAAAAAGGACGATAATTGGCCACGGTTCGTGTGTGCGTGTGTGTGTGTGATCGGTATTAGGCTATTGATTTGTGAATATCTGTTTCAAGCAGGACTCTGCAATGTGTGTGAGTGAGCTTCCATTCAAACCCATTAGCTCCAATCAACCCAGTTTTCTCTATTTGATACACGTCTGCTTTTACCCATTGCCTGTTGTTGAATTATGACTTGATTCCAACAGCTTTGCTTTTCTTCATTTTTTCCGCTGTTTTCCTGTTATTTTATTTTATTTTATTTTCATTTTTTTCTATTCTTAAATCTCTACAGTTGGCAATTTTCTGACCTCTAAAGAGACTAACTTCTTATTACTTCTGTAAAAAAAATTGCAAAGATTATCAGGTTTGATTATCACAATTAAGCCTACCTGAACGAGAAATATTTGTTACGCTTTAAAGAGCAGAGAACATTAAAATACATGTAGAGAATAATTCACTGAACGTTCCTTTTACATTAAAAAATATTTATCTCCATACCATTATTCAACATAAAAGTCTCATATTTGAGGTCATTTTGATAAAAGAGGATGTGTAAAACATGATTAGCTGATTAGAATGTAATGTTATGTACCCGACAACTGGATTAGATAACACAAAAAAGTGAAATACATTTTTGGTATATTCTAAAATGAGTATAACAGTAATCAACTTATAAAAAACAGTTTAATTTAAATAATTTCTGTATTTGCTTTGCAGTCAATTTGCATGCTTTGGAGTACATTCGTAAATATTCCAAAAACAATGAATTAAATGGTAATAATAAACGTATAGTTAAAAATTAAATTCAACAGCATGCTGGACTTTATAAATGTGTTGATGTTTTTTTTTCATCTCTAGAATACTCCTGATTCACATAATATATATACATATATATATATATCAAATGCTAGACTTCAATTTGCTTTTCAAAATTAACCCCAGCTTTCCACATAGAGTGTTATTTTTTTTCTTTCAAGCAAAACAAATTTCTTGCCAAGCTAAAAACAGAAGAATAATGGTCTACATGGGCTAAGTTAACAGATTTTTCTTTTCTTAAAGTACATTTTTTATTTTATTTTATATTCTATATAATTTTATTTTATTTCAGTTAAAGTCACAGCTTTTTTATTGTGTTGGCTGGCCAACTAACTCTGAAAGCTGTTTACATTTATAATTTTATTTCTTTTTATAGTTATAAAAATGACACAAGCACACTGTGGACTTTCAATGGAGGGTTGTTTTTTTAGATAGATGTATTGAGAAAGGATTTTTATCGTTTTAGTATTTAGCTACTTTATTTTTAAGTGTGTATATATGTTAGTAAAATTCTATTTATATATCATTTATTAAAATCAAATTTGCAAAGTTTTGCACAGGCAGCAAATTATATATCACCCAACATTTGTTATCTTGCAGTTGCACTAAACTATAATATGCTAATTTTATGGATCATTTAAATTTCTTTTTGTTTGGTTCAGTTTCTTGTTGAAAATTCATAAAACTGTAGATTCTTAAATAGTGGCAAAGATTGGATTTCCCACCATTTAAACCGGAAACCACCCCTGGGTTCCTAAATGGCCCTGAAGTTGCTGTGTGGCAATTGGTTGTTGTAATTAAATTTTCATTTTCATTGATTCAATTTTGTGGGAACATAAATTCAAGCAAAGTGCAAACTAAAATGATAATGCCTACATTTTATTTTCCTGGATATCTAAGATTCATATAATAGACAATTTCAACATTATATTCAGTCTTTATTGGCTCTCTGTCAATATTTGATTTGATATCTTAATTTCTGTAGTTGATGTGAAGTATATATTCTGGAATAGATCAAAATAACATAATACATACAAAATGTGGTAGGGGAAGGTAGTGTTCCAGCTGACCTGATAGATACTTAAACATAAAAGGATGCATTACTCTAAGAAAAATGATTGGAGGAGGAGGGGACTCAGATGTGACCCACTGCTGATTTTCCCATTGGCCCCCTAGTGGTTTCATCTATCCCTGGTGCTGGTCCAGTAAAGTGGTGCTTTAATTCTCTCCTAATTTTATTATTCAGGTGCCAGTTGGCCGATCTCCAAACGTTAGGATAATAACAACTCATAAAGAATGATATTTTCATTGAGCACTTTGACTAATTGTGTGATCACTTCCTCCTTCCTAACACTTATGAAAGTTTTTATAACTTGCATTTAAATGACCTAATTAGACATTAAGGAAATTCAGGCTTCAATAATTTTAATTGTGGCTAATTGTTATTCAGGTTTGCACACTGACAAGTTACCTAAACTATTTCTTTTCATTTTATAATTATGGTATTTTATGTTGTGTGCTCTTTGTGAGGTGACTTTGCAATCAACAATATCCCTTAAGTTAGTAATGTTATTTAGTAGATAGCTGCCACATACTGTACACTATCTTACAGGACAGGTTGAGCAAGACTACATTTCCAACTGAGCCAATCTGGCAACAAACACATTCACACTGATGATCAGTGTGTGGCTACTTCTTCTATTTTTACATGTATTTAGTAATTAATACAGCTAAGTGAAATGAAAAGGGCATTTAGACTGCACTTAAATGTTAAACGATTCTTAAGTATTGTATCAGGGCCCTGTTCAAAGCTCAGGCTGGATCCTCATTATTCCAGTTGACATTGTGCTGAAATGGAGCGTGTTTCTGTTGACTTGGCTGCAGTAAATGTCCACAAACCAGGCTCAGGGTAGTCTTACAATCTCAGAAACACATGGTAAAATGTAATGATGTGTACCAAAAAGCAACAGGATATATAAGCAACAAAAGGAGTCCAGAGCTAACTTTTGCTGTGGAGCCCCTTCCTGGGTCAAACAAGTGGAAATTTAATAGAAAAGTTTACTACGGTTTTGTCAATGAGATTTGTCTTTTCAATAAGAAGAAGTAAAAATCATTTTTAATTCTATCTGTGCTAGGCCAGCGGTCAGTTTCCACTTCAGTGTGTTTTTTGTTTTACGCTGGTGTCTTGTAAATGAGTCTGCACAGCACAGTTTCAGAGGCCATTAGAGGAACTGCAGCCAAACACACAGACACAGACACACACATTGGTTACTGCTGAGTATTAACATCAAAGCTTGCATCATGCAGTAGGATTCTGAGTATGTAATTGATGTTATTCTAACATTGTCTTTGTTATGCATGTATTTCAGAGGAAGGCTTTGTATACAGAAGCCCTGATGAGGATGATTACCACAGATCCGGGACCCCAGACTCAGAGGCTCCAGATGGGCCCTACAGCAGTGAGGAGAGCAGCTCAGCTCTGCCCAGTAATGGAGAGAGAGACCTGGGCCAACACAGCCACCAGGACCCCAGCAGAGACACCGCGAGCCCTACAGGAGGCCCTGGGGGCCAGATCACCAATGCCCAAACCAACGGGGGCCAGGGCCCACAGGGAAAGCCCAAGAGGAAACGTTCTGGTTCAGACTCCAAGTCGGGGAAGCCTCGTAGAGCCCGGACTGCCTTCACCTATGAGCAGCTGGTGGCGCTTGAAAACAAGTTCAAGTCCACACGTTACCTGTCAGTGTGTGAGCGGCTCAACCTGGCCTTGTCGCTCTCCCTAACAGAGACTCAGGTCAAGATCTGGTTCCAAAACCGCCGGACCAAGTGGAAGAAGCAGAATCCTGGAGCTGACACCTCAGCCCCCACAGGTGCAGGAGGAACAGGAGGAGCAGGAGGGGCGGGAGGCGCAGGAGGAGGAGGATTGGGGAGCCTCAGCCCTCTCAGCCCATCCCCTCCGATCAGTGGGCACCTGGCCATGCACGCTGGCTACGCCGGCCATCATCACCCCCCCGCCGGCAGCCTGGTCCAGCTGCCTTTCCTCACAGCCAGCCACGTCCTATCACCCTTTATGCTGGGGACACAGAGCTACGCTGCACCCGCCTTTTACAGCACACACCTGTAGACACACTAACACAGAGGGGTCCAGATCTACAAACACACAAAACTGACAGTTACATCCTCAAAACACACTCTGAGCCCAGAGAGACTGAAATGCTTCAGTGTATGAATGAACTGTAGTCCAGCAGACAGACTGTTCAGATCTGCTCTCCTTTTTACTACCAACATTTGAAGGCTTTAATTTCAACCAATTATTTTGATAGAATGTGAATATCTACCAGAAACTGTATATAAATCTATGTTCTAGCTCCCTATTCTGAATGCTGTTTTAAACTACGTAATAGACGAATAGTTGATTTCTTTGTTTTAAAAAAAAAGTCTGTATGAATATTGAATGTTTATTTATGACTTAAGGAATGGCTTGATCTATTGTCAGTACTGTGTACCTCCAGCTGTGACTGTTTTCATTTCTGTTATTTATTGAATTTCTTGACAGTTTCCATAAAATCCTTGAATGTACTGAATCCTCAGCTCAACATGATATCGTCCTTTGATATTAAAAAAATGACAATTAAACACTGAAAACTAGCTCTGTGAACTCATTTAACAGTCTGATGCATAGAACAACATGGTGGCTCTAACTGCCTCCTCATAGCAGAAAGGTTTGGGTTCATTTTCAAGCCTTCTAGCGATGATGGTGTAAAAAGTGTGTACATAGGTTTATCATATATTAAGATTTTTGATGGTACTAGTGCATATCAGTGGTGAATTGATGTAGGTGTAGTGCAGGGAAGAAAAAAGAACCATCTAATAATTAAATATCTAAATTCCTGAGCCACGATAAGAGTCTGAGAGAGGAGCACCGTGGACAGAGGTTCATTCTACAGAAGATCCAGTCACACAGAAGTTTCGGTCAGTCAAAGAAGCAAGAAGAAGGTTTGGTCCTAAACTAGCCAGCGAACTATCTAAAAGCATGTGAACAGCTGTCACACATTAAATCTTACTCATGTGCTAGCTGGTGTCTTTATGAAGCTTGACACTTTTGGGAAATGCACTCCAGATGAAAATTTAGGTAATTCTATATCAAATATCAAAAGTATCACATAGTTTTCAGATCAGTTGGATCTGAATAACAGCCCATTAAGTAATCTCTGCTGCTTGATGTATCTCAATTAAAGCAATGAAAACAAATGATGCAGGTTGATGATGTTGTGAAATAGCTTGGGATCATAGGATGTATTTCATTGTTATATAGCCACCATTGCAGATGGAAATCTGTCTGGTTGACTGAGGCCGAAATGTTTACAGACAAGGTAAGTTATTGAGATTTTTTTCACATTATACTTTGTCATGTCAGTGACCTCCTTCCTACTCTGACTGTTGCCGCAGAAGTCAGTGACAGGTGACAAAATAAAATGTGTCATTACCTTGAAAAAAATTCTAATTATTCATTGAACACTTTTTAGATCTCTTGAAAAATTTAACATGACGTTTCTGTGATCACAACTGAAGCTCAGTAAAGTAGTCTATTTGATAAAGGGGCATTCTGCCAGTTTTACACATGAACAGAAATTTTCTTGATACAAGAGGTAAAACAGTAGATATCTCCTGTAGCTGTAGTGCTTTGTCAAGTCAGAGGAAAAAGTCTTGGTGATGTCATATTGATGACATGTGGGTTGCCACAGTTTGGGCTTGGAGTCTGTACATTTGCAGAAGAGAGACTGCTACAAACCAGGGGTGTGAAGTTTAAAAGACAAACAAGTTGCATTACAGGATATGTAGGACCAATTGTTTTTGAAAATTGCTCCAAACCAGAAACTGAAAGCAAGCTTAATACAGCTGCTGCTGTCTTAATTTTAAACTTCCTTTTTTTAAACATGTGACTTATAAGACCACTAACTATGTAGAGAAGCTCTGCTAGACTGCCTGAGTACAAAGACTAAGTACCTTTTGTGTCTATATTTGAGGTGGTAACATTTCATTTTTCCTTTTACAGTGTGCAGGCTGATTTTTTGGTACTTTGTCTTCATCTTCATCTTCATCATCATCCTCAATTATCTCTTCAGTATCTTCTAGTCCAAACTTTCCCACAGTCACTGTTGTGCTGCAGGTCTGAGTGCTGAATTAACTCTAAATTAAGCTCACACAGGTGGAGGACAGAGCATGGATGCAAGTCAACAATCAAAAGAAAGATTTACATTTATTCTTGTACAAATCCTTTTGGTCAGCATCAGTGTGCATTTAAAACACATGGCTTTGAACAATTATCAACAAACAACAAATTCACCTAGAAAATACATGGAAAAAGAGAACATTTGGCTGATACAAAGGCAGTATTAATTTTGCTTCAAAATGAGACCACAGGAAGTTGTATTTTTATTTTTTTGTACCTGTTGATTTTGCATCAAGTATGTAAGAAGATGCCAACATATTGTTGGTGGAGGTAGAGCACGATGTTCAGTACATATGTACATTTCACCTAATCATCATATCCTAAACAAGCTTCTCATTCAAGGTTATTAAGCACAAGTAAAATCATTTCAACCACATCATAGTTATCAAAGTATGTTGTAAATGTTATTTCAATCATGTTAATCTTTTTATACACTGCATGTGCATATACAATGCACATACATCAATAAATTAATATCTTTCCCTTTTTGAGTTCAACTTAAGTTAATTAAATTCTACAAGAACTCAGTCCATCTGGTTTCATCTGAAGGCATGTTATCAGCTGGCTGGAGGTCAGTTGAGAGCATAGTTAAACTGGTTGGAGAACTTGTCGTGTTTTCTTCTGTCAGCTTTACTCATCACCTGAGCGACTCTGCGCATGGTGCTCCTGGAGAGAAGGACAGGACAAAAAGGAAGAGAGGAAATAAGAGGATTGGTCATGAGAGATTAACAAGAAAAACCTCACCAAAAATAAAAAGTGAAATCTTCACACAGAAAAAGTGCAGAGGACACACAGTGTATAGATTATTAGAAATCATCCAATGAAACTCCAGAGTGTATTCCACATGTAGTGCATGTTTATATGGAGTAAAATGTTAGCAGGCTTCAGCTTTTTGAAAACAAACAGCAGGTAAAGTGTGATGTAAAGAAGTGCTCTGCTGCTTTGAGTAACCTACTTAATTAACCCTAACTGTGCTGATTAAAATTTGATTCACACAGTCTTATCTGTCAAACTAACTGACTTCCTCTGACAAATCATCTCAAATCTGTTGTAACATACAACTACTTAAGCTAAGTCAACTTTCAATTAGTTTCTGTCTAATATTATGTATATTTTTGGATCTTTTACATGGAATTGTCTCTTTACGATTAACATGACTGGATACAGACATGTTAGACATGTTTTGTCTTATATTTTATAGGGGCATTCTACTGACTTAATGCATAAAGTTGGTTCACTTGTCACTGAGAAAACCACTCAGCCTGTGACATCAATTGTAACACCTCTCCTGTAGTTTCGAAGTAAGATTTTCATCGTCTGAAACTTTACCCTGATGATGTTATCAGGGTTAACTTGAGTCAGATTGAGCTGGAAATCGTGCAGGCGGCTTTAGTGTGTACAAGTGTGAGAAGTAACCTACTTGTTAAAGACTTTTCTCTCTAGTCGGGAGCGAGGTGTGTTGGTCCTCTGCTTCAAATCACTGAGGTTGGGATACTTTTTCTTCTTCCCTTTCCCTTTTTTAGACACCCTGTCAGAACCCAGGTTTTCTCCTGTAGCTGCCTCGATGTCTCGCATCAGCTCAACATCACGCCAGTCTACAACACAAACAAACAAAACAATCATTCAGTGGTGAAATAAGCAGTAAAATCTCTTCAAACTGGAAAATGGCAGACAAATATAGTGTAAATTGTAGCTTTATTCAAAGCTCAAAGGTTGTTTATAACTATGAAAATTACTCTTTGATGTTATTTAGCAATTTGGCTCCTCATCACATTTAAGATGGCAAGTAAAAGATGGTGATAAATGTTTTTAGGGAATTGCCAAAAATGGCTTAACTGTGAGCAAAACTTATTTGTGTAAAAATACTAAGACTAAAACAAAAATGGATGCCATAAGGGACAGTGGGCAGTAACAAAGAGAAACCTAAGACTAGAATACACAAGAGAGACAAGTGTCCCCAAACAGCAGCCACTGGACAGTTTGCTGAAGCTGAAGCAATTTCAATGATCTAATATTGGACTGTCTGCTTCTCTTTAAAAACAGTAATATTTTAATCACAAGGCAGCCGTCTTAGTTTATGTTCTTTGTATGCAATTACGTCAAACAGCTTTTCTCTCTTGCTGCCACAATTTTGAACGGAAACTTTAACAAAAAGTCATGTTAATAAAAAGCAGATAACATAAATGAGCGCGTACTCTTTTACAGAGCATAAGTAGTAAATAGTGTGTCATGCAGGCCCATTTGGATCCAATTCTGGTGTTAATGAAAAGTGTAATGTCATAATTCTGGGTGATAAAGTAAAAGTGGCTGTAATGCAGAGTAATGATGGTCTAAACGAAAAGACACTTCTAGTTAATGACGTACTGCGGTGGAATTAGAGATAAACCGGCAGTAATGCAAAGTAATTACACTGTGATTGTGATGGGATTGAAGCCGGGCTCTCACTCTGTCAAAACACTGACCCCAGCTCAGTGTGTCTGGCTGTCTGTGTGTGTATGTTGGGGGGTGGGTGGGAGGAGGGGTTGGGGGGGGTTATTAATCAGCCGGTCTGACCCTGGGTCTGACTGGACCTTCAACTATCCCTCATTACACGCACATACACACACAGGCAGGGGAGCAGTAATTGAAAAGCAGCTGGTGTATTTAGGGGAATCATTACTGCTAAAAGAGGAGCAGCTGCATTTACATTGTGTGTTTGTGTGAGTGTGTTGAAGGAGTGTGTCCTGTATTACTTTGTAGTGATGGTCCTAGAGAAATTTGAGCTAAAAAGAAAAAAGGAAACAAGAGATCAGAAAAAAGAAATGAAGAAAAGATAAAAGAAATTTAAAGAAATAGCAGAGAAAGGAAAAAGAAAGAAGAGATGACCATGAGAGAGAGACAGTCCTCTGAATTTAATCAGTGTTGCAGCAGGGCTCTTTTCTCTGTCAACACCTCTTAGCCCTTCCAGCTGGGGTCTGACTGTGATTGTGTCTGTGTGTGTGTGAGTGTGTGTGAGCGTGAGCCTGTGAGTGTCAGGGCAGGGGCCAGGCCACACACACATCCACTAAGGCATCTGGGGTCTTTGGTTGTTCAGACGTCTCTCAGCTACGCATCACTAAGCAAAGGGACCCTTGATATGTGTGAGGGTGTGTGTGAGGGTGTGTGTGTGTGTGAGAGAGAGAGAGAGAGAGAGAGAGAGAGAGAGAGAGAGAGAAAAGGAGGGAGAGAGAGAGAGAATGAATACAGAGTGGAGCGGAGCATCAATTCCTCTCAGCCCTGCCTGTCAGTCAGGACTCTTCTCTTTGCTGTTACTGTCTGTGTGTGAAGGTTTGATTCTGAATCACTGAACACATTTTAGACTTTGGCCTCTACCATATATTTTAAGTAAAGTAAATCACAACAACAAAAACTGACCAGGTTATTACGTGATTGTGGAGATCCCGACCTTTTTTGCCTCCATGATTCTCTATGTGCATTTTGTCAGCCCTGGTATCACGGATGAAGTCAAAACAGTGGTGGCATTTTTAAGAGATACACTGTAATGTGCAACAGGAAGTCCCTGCTACAGCATAAACTGACCTGTCTCAAACACTGAAATGTTGACCTCATTGTTGTGCATAAGTGGTTTTGATTATTGGGAATTTATTCATTAATAAATTCTTAATTATGTCTTTTAAACAGGAAAAATGTTTCTTTATTCTTTTTCTGAAAGCAAGACAAATGTTACCAAAAAGTTAGACACAAAATTACAAAAAATGTTGACTGTTAAAAAACTGTGAGAGCAGGCAGAATGTTGAATCTCCCCCTCACACTGATTATTTGGAAAAGAAAAAAGTTCATGTCCAACAGCAGAGACACTGCAGGTGCTTTCATCTTTGTAAATATCAAGACTTAAAAGAGTTAAGCTGCCTGTAGTTTACTCAGGTCTCAATGTATAATGAAGTATTAAGTATCAACTGGATCTATGAGTTAGAGTCACTACTCAGTTATTTTGTCAGGCCCCTCTGTTTCTATCAAGGTGCGCTGACCACAGGGCGTGTAGCTGTTAGCTTTCATTTTTTCTCTTGAGAAAAAGTGGACAGCCATGTGATTCCTTTGACGATATCACCAGCTGCTTCTTTTCATCTGTCAGCGAGAAGCTTCATCAGCACCATCAGGAGGGTCAGGCCATCCGTCTGCTGCCACTATGACTCCAACAGGAGTGACCTTGTAAAACACTGACCAGATCCCTCACCAGCTTTCCACCTGCTGACACTGTCACCTGTATTCAGTGCACCAAACTGGAAGCATCCCTGCTGAGATGGCAACTGTGTGCAGCCATGGCCTTCAAAACAATACAGTCATTCAGTAACTATGAAGTTTCTAATCTTTAAGTCACAGTCATTTTGGCTCCATGTCTGTTGCTGTTAGAGTGTGGCTCAGGCCGCATCTTTCCATTCACATCTGACTGAGTCCAAGAGAGAAGTAACAGAGTCCAGTCCATGTCCAACAACATGTTTTTTGTGTCCAAAACCAAACTGAGATCAACACAGTTTTAAGCCGAAGCACAGTGTCACATACACACAGTTGCTGTTACTATCATTGTAACATTTTCACTTAAAACTGACTGAACCCAATCTGAACCCAAACATAATTTTCAAAATATTTCTGAGAACCTGGTCTGACCCGCCAGGTACTGTCAGGTACTGTCAGGCACAGGGTTTCCACCCTCTAACCATGGGTTTATGTCTCAACTCACCTTTAAAATGTCCGTCAGTGTCTGTTTAACCTCACTGTGTGTCCATGTGTTGGTGTGTACATGTGTGTAAATGAGTGACTGAGTAGGTAGACGGAGTTAAGGCCAATGGTCCATCAACTCAGTCAGGCCACTGCCCCCTCCACTGTGTGTGTGTGTGTGTGTGTGTGTGGATGTGTGTCTCTAGGTGTGAGATTGACTCATGGATCAATAGTGTAGTTGGTAACAAAAGATGCTATTTCACAACCCACTGGACTGCATGCCATGGCCACACACACACACATACACATACACATACACATACACATACACGCACACACACGCGCACAGAGCTGGTGATAACAAGACACTGCTGGCAGCTGCTAGACATCCTGCAGACTGGTGACTCTTTCTCACTCACAAACACACACAACTACAAGATCACCAACATACACACACACACACACACACACACACACACACACACAGACATCAGACAGCAATTTACCAATGGCTAGTAACAGTTAAGCTACATTCATACAAAATATATAGATGAAATTTCAAGAAAAAAGCCAGTTAGCAAGTTTAGGAACCCTGAGTTTCATGGACTTCATTTGTTTCAAATCCTGTTTCTGAAGGCAAACACACTAAGTATTCTGTCAGTTTAATCATAATTAGCTACTGTAACTGAATGTTATTTAATCCAAATCAAAACATTATTTTCATTATGTTCACTTTAAACTTGCATATCTAGACAAATTTGTTCAGAATCAGTGTTTAGTTTTGCATGCTCCTGTGCAACTGTTGTAGGGTCTTTACTGTGGGTTCTGTTTTGCTTGTTGGTTCCTCTCCACACAATTACCTTTGCCTCTTGGTGTGTGTTTGCAAACACTGACAACAAGAGACCGAACATGACATATTTACTGACATGTGTGAAAGCAACTCTACTGTTACAGAACACAACTTTTCTGATGAAGTCTTCTCTTCCCTAAATGGATTGAGGGAGATTTTTGATACAATTTGGAGAGCTATGGAATGGGTTGAGTGCGTGTGTGTGCATGTTCATGTGTGCCACCCCTCACCAGACTGCTCCTCTCTCCTCCTCCTCTCCTCCTGCTCCTCTCTCAGTCGGTCCTCCTGTCTAAGGGGTCGACCCTCGTGATCTCGAGGAATGATGTGGCCATGGAAAGGACACTTAAGGACAAACACACACATGTGAGCATGTACACACACATTATCAGGAAGGGACACAGGAGGCAGAAATGTCTCCAGAATCACTTTGTCTTTGTCCTGGTACCTTCAGGCGGTCCTGTCGCTGACACAGGCTTCCATTGCCTAGTGGAGCTCTGCAAGAATGGCTGACAGGAGTGAAGTTCCCAGGGAAGGAGATGTACCTGCTCCTGCTCTCTGCCAGGAGCTCCTTGTTCTCCACCTCCTCCTCCACCTCAGCATGAACCCAGAACTGATGCTGAGAGGCCAACCTGCAGGACAAAGAAAAAAATTAAAAATTAGTATTTTATTTGGCACATCCATGTAAAGCTGGATGTGCTAAACATTATTCACACATCTGTATTAAACACCAACAAAATAAAGTGTGTGTGTGTGTGTGTGTGTGTGTGTGTGTGTGTGTGTGTTTGTGTGTGATGTGTTACTTTATGATTTTGCCAGCGTTGGGCTGCTCCTGGCCCCAGTAGTACAGGTCCAAACCAAACGGAACCACAGGAGCATCAACAGCCTTCTGGTCTAAACTGGACTGTGATGAACTGGGACCTGAGGAGCTGCTGCTGGAGGACAGACATTCGGAGATAGAGTTTAGCCAGCTTCATGCACAAACAAATTCAAAGTATAGTTTGTGTTCTAAGTCACATTTGACAGAAAGCATTCATATATACAAGTGTGAAAGAAAGAGGACAGTCAGTGTATCCTGTCAGCACCAACTGAGTGAAGGTTGTGTGTGTGTGCGCAGCTGATCTTTACCAGGGACGAACAATGAGTTAAAACTGCTTAAAGTAAAAGTGGTTAAACAGTAAACTGTTAAACAGTGAACCTTAGGAGCAACTATGAGTGTTTCATCAGGCAGCAGCACTGTCCTGTGTGGGCCGGAGTCAAAAGTTAGCACACAGTTAGTTTTCACATGACTGAAAATGAAAAAATATATGAATTGACTGCAGCTGAACAGTGCTCATCTCCGGAGCTGCAAGAAGATCTAATTAGCCTGGTCATCAGGGGGATCGACCCTCTGGCCTGTATTAGCGTCTGCTCTCAGAGGATATTACAGCTTTGGCACTATCATATAGCAGCACGGCTTATTTCTAACGATGCTGTGGAGATTTATATGATAAATATCAGCAACTCACATCATTACGCCAAGCACTTGTGTTTCATGTTAACATTTATAATTACATTGACCTTTACCTCAGAAGAGAAACTTCAGGAAGTTCCAAATATTTGCATCCTGGTATTACATTTAACTTATTTTGTGCAGCTTTACAAATATTTCGATCTAATAAAGCCATATAGTTGAAGCTGTATGCATTGTTTCTGTTTCACATTATCTATTTGACTGGCTGGGCCCAAAGTACAACAATAAAAATCTAAAAGTGTTTTACTGCTGTCCTCCACAGCCATGCACTTTTGCTACTGAGCTGATTTATTAAAATACTAAAAGGCTGGGCCACCGTTTAGCTCAATTGGTAGCGTGGGCGGCCCATGTACGGAAGGCCCAGCCCTTCACACTGCGGCCACGAGTTCGGCTCCGACCATGTGCTGCATGTCACTCCCCCCTCTCTTACCCCGTTTCCTGTCAAATCTTCAGCTGTCCTATCAATAAAGGCATAAAAGCCTGAATATAAATAAATACATAGATAAATACTAAAAGGCTGACTGAAAGAGAAGAGTCTCCTGCCCCTCCTAGTGTTGTTAGAGTACATTTGAAAGTACATTATTCTGTGTTAACAGTACTTGGTTATTTTTACTTCCTAAGGCCTAAGTTATGGTTCATTGACACTCCTTGATATCTGGATTAATTAAACAGGCTTTAAACTGCAAATAGTAAAAAAAAATCAAAACTGTCTTCACTCCTCCTTAAGGTTCAATGTTAACTGTTTACAATCGCCACTCAAATCATTTTGCATTATACATCGAAATAATCCCATCATGATTCTTGTCTTAACTTGGCAACCTGCTTGATTCAGTAACACTTCATTTTAGTGTAAAGTCATGTACAGGAGTTGGAATAGTAACAGAAACAGATAAGAGGCTGTTTATTTCTGGTGTTCTAGGAGTGAGCGGAGGTAAGGAGAGGCATGAGAAGTGCAGTGAAATGCTATAGAAAAGGTGAATGAAGATGCAAGATACGACCAGAGGCAAAGTTTTAGGGGTCATCAGTATGTATACCTGGGCTCTGTGGGCAGAGGGAGGTTCTGTCTGAGATGGCGCAGTGTGGCAGCTGCAGATGTTGGATCCTGCTCCTCCTCTGCAAGTCGTTTCAGCCGCCTGGCGGTAGCAGAGGAGGTGGAGGAGGACAGGGGGGGTGCAGCTGCATGTTTTTTAGCAGGAGTGTTTTTTGTGACTGGTGCTGTTGAGGTGGAAGGGATGGGATCCAAACCTGCAAACCGAAGCAAGTGGAAGTTATGATCATATATGCCTTAAAGTAGAATTACACACGTTGTCAATTGGTTGTTTCTCGTCTTCTTTTAAAAGCCCAAAGCCCTGATGAAAGCATCCAGCCAGTACAATAATTACTACACTTCACATGAAACATTTGCCCCATCTAATCCATACATTAGCATATCATCACTAAATGTCTTGCAAAAGTTTCGATATATTGTATTTTTGGCATTAGACAAATTGTCAGGTTGACCTATTTGGCTGTTTACAAACTGTAAAACAGTCATAACTCACAGACACATTTAGAATAATGGCAAATATAAAGAGAACTCTGCAGCAATGTGCACTTAAGGATTTCCTTTGTGTAAGAGTGTGTGGTTAAACACACACACCCTGCAGGAGAGATCCGAGAGAGGCAGTAAGCCAAGCACTGCCAGCTTGCTGATCCCACATATTATTTTGATTGACCTGGACGCTTCAGAGATTCAATCACTGCCACGATACACTACATAAATGATTTGCACCACACAGTGGGACTCTGTTCCTTTTTTAACACTACAAAAAACTTTTGGCTTATTGTCTCACTACTGCTTTAACTACGTTATTGAAAAGACAGTTTCTGTAGTTGTAAAAGGACAAAAATAAATACAGAAGGAGAAGGAAATAATCATTTCATGGTTCCAGGTTCCTACATGTGAAGAGACTTTTTCCCTGTTTTCTAATGTTGTGAAGATCAAAGATTAGTTGCTTCATGAAAATATTAAGATTAACCAAAAATAAAATTATGACTAGGTGTGAAGCTATGATTGTGAACTCAGTGTTTCTAAATACTTGGTTCTGTCCCTGTTGACAGGTTCTTACAATAAATGCTAAAATGGTTTCCATTACGTCATTTCTCGACGGTCAATGAAAAAGGCTTGGTAGGGTTAAATGTTTGTCACACACAATACAGTCACAATCATCTTAGCACAGTTCAATCTTGAAAGTAAGGCCTCATTCTGCCTCTCCTCTCTATGATCCTCCTCCTCATTCAGATGGTGAAATACCGACTCAATCTGCTCTTTTCAAACCACCAAATGGCAAAGGTTTGTCTGGATGTTGTGGCTGTTAAGACGCACAGATGGAGGATGGGAGGATGGGATGGGAGGAAATGTGTATAGTCGTGTGTGTGTATGTGTGTGAAGGGGGTTGTTAGAAAAAGAGAGAGAAAAAGGGGTTTAAGGGGGTTTGAGGGTAAGAGAGAGAGAGGTAGAAAGGAAGAGAGGAAAAGCGGAAAGAAATATTGATTTTCTCGGGTTAAGCAGGGCCTGTAATTAAAATGTTAATTTGAGAAAGAGAGAGATAGTGTCCTGACAGCAGAGAGAGGGATAAGAGGACTGATAATCAGAATGACAGAACAGGACAGAGGGGAAGAAAAAGTGGATAAAGAAAGGGAGATAGAAAGAGAGGAAAAGCGGAAAGAAATATTGATTTTCTCGGGTTAAGCAGGGCCTGTAATTAAAATGTTAATTTGAGAAA
>JAPZDV010000026.1:1817682-1847356 GCA_029814665.1 Acanthurus lineatus
AGAGTGTGGTCTTGACATGCTCTATATGTAAAGTGTCTTGAGACAACTTTGTTGTGATTTGATGCTATATAAATAAAACTGAATTGAACTGAATTGAAGACTACAGAAAAAAAAATCAGAGTTCAGTGACTCCTTATTCAGACCTTTTGACATCCTTAAAATCCTTTATGTACAGTAAATTAATGCCAATATTGGTAATATTTTTTCTTTATTTTAATACTTATAATAATGAGATGTACTTGGTCATATGGGGACAAATTCAGCTTATCAGAAAATCCAAAGAGTTTGCATAAATCATTACAGCACGATCATGCAAATTCATACAAAATATTTCAAGCAAACTTTGACTATTTAATGTCTGGTAGGTTGTCCTGCAAGACATGCAGTGAGGAAAAGTGCTTGATGATACCAAACACTGCAGAAAATTTGCTCGCAGGATAAAAATGATTAATTATTATAGGGACATTTATACCACTGGGACCACTAGACAGGGGAGGAGAGACAGAGATGTTTGAGAGACAAGTTATTGGTTTAGATTTTCTAAAGAGTTTCTTGACAATAGACGGACATGAATGTTCTCCTGAAAGCAGTTAAATTAAAAAAAAGGTGGAAATGTTCAGCCTGAAGTCCATTTTGATATGAATTACATAAAATAAAACTATGAATACTCAAAAGGGTGGCTTTTGCTTTTGCTTTGATCTAGCAAGGTATCGGCCTACACAGTTACGAAAAAAGAACACAGAAAAAGCACAAACTGATTTTGAATGTTATTGTTAAGTACTGTTAGCTTATTGGCTGTGGTTGTAAGATTTAGAGATTCATATTAAGTGGTGACAAAAATGATCACTTTAGCAGCTTTTTTATTATATTTCTTTTTATAAAGCAATGGCTGGCTGGTGTGTATGCTTGTGTGTTTGTGTATGTGTGGGTGGCAAAATCTGGGTGCAGGGCTAATAGGGGCTCATTAAAGAGGTTGCATTGTTAATTTGGTATGGCCCCTGTAGATCATTACCTAGCCCACTAATCACCCGGACACACACACACACACACACACACACACACACACACACACAGACACTCACACACACACTGCTGTTTTGGGCACATCAGATACAATCTAATTACTTTAACGTCTAATTGATTAGTAATGGAGGGTGGTGGGAGTAGAGAGGGACGGGCTCACAGGTAAAGAAGAGGCTCAGTGTAAATGTAATGACTCAGGAGGCTGGCGGGGAGTACTCACCAGGGATCAAAAGCCACCTCACGGCCACAACAACATGGCTGACCTAGCAATAACAGCACTGTGTACAACATGTTCTGCTATGGTGTCAATAACACAGACACATAAATACAGACACACACATAAACGCACTGAAGTTCACATATGAATCTATATGAGTGATGGCGAGGAGCTTAAATATGGCTGACACCGTGAGAGTTTTAGTGTTTACTGCCTGGAGCTTGCACATGGCTGCTGATCATGATATTTACAGCATTCAAATACCATCTAATATTTAGAAAAACATGTTGTTATGTAGCTGACATAGCAATAAGATGAACAGGCAGTCGCTTAATGCCCTGAACATTTGACCTCTAATCTAGCACGCTGCCTGGGGGCGAGACATAATCCATACAAGTCCAATGCAACCACAGTGCAAGAAGGAACAATACCATAACAGCCATTCATATGTAGCTTGTGACGACTGTGTGTGTGAAGGTAAATGGATGTGTTGACAGGACTGTATCCATCAAAGATACACAGGGAAAATGCTTGTGGAAAAGAAACTATCTGTCTCCATTACAAGGCTGTGCTGCATTCCAAATCAGACAAAAACACATACTTAACAGTCAGAACCTAGCACGTGAGACTAGGCTAGACCCCTAACTCACTCATTGTGAACTGATAATGCTCAATAGGCATTTATGGGTTTGTCATTGCTGGGTACTCACCAAAATTACTGTGACCATAAACAGTTTGCCCTCACTGCAAAATCAACCTGAGCTCCAAGGCTTTGCTTGATTTTTGCTTCAGGTTTTGAAAGCATCACTCAATCAATATTTTAACATTGACAAGCTCTCAAATGTGTGTACTGTGAAATGGTTCACCCATACTGACAGATCCACTGAGAACTATTATCAACTCTGCAGTTCCTCTCAGCTCTACCGAACATGCTAAACAGCAGGCAGCTATTTCCACTGAAAAAGATCCCCTGTACACCACCTGCTCAGCACCAAATGAGTGACAGACGTAAGTTAGAGACTAGTAAGTGAGCTGATGGCACACTTAGCAGCTATAATAGTCGGATATTTTCCTCTTGAGTTGGAGGAGACCAAAACAGAGCTAAAAGAGGAGAGAATAAATATACAGTACCTTCTTCAGGTGGACAGTAAAACAGGAATGCTAATGTTGCTCTGTGTCTACTGAATGTGTAAATGAGCAATTGTAAACGCTGAAATGTATAAAGGAAAGCCTGGTCTGTGTTCCCTCAGTTGCTAAAATTCAGTGAATGCACTTTTATTTGCACAATATGTAATTCTGCTGCTGGAGAAGTATGTACCAAAAACCAAAAATTCAATAATGTTGTGAAGTAAAGTGGGATCATGGGATCTTATTGTTAAACAGAAACCATAGCAGATAAAAATACATCTGAATGACCCCGGCAGACATATTCACTGGTAACATACGGAAGTTTAATTCACATCTTGCTGAAGCACATTTGATTTTCTTCCTCACTGTGTAGGTGGTGTTATCCATAAGTCAACATCATGAAACAAAGTAAAAAATGCACCGTTACCTTAAATAAAATGGCAGATTTTGAACTTATGGAATAACATTTGTGATAATGTAAGCATGAAAATCATCAAAATATATAACAAAGATTTAACTTTCTTTATATATTTATTTGGGGAAATTTTGCATAGTTTGCTAGTAAGTTTGAAGTGGAGAAACACTGCTGCTACTTTGAGAATGTCTTTGGAAATAAAAATACGAAACTAGGCCTGTCATTTTTTTAAAAAAGGACAAACCAGTATGTACTCACATGTAATTTGTGGAAAAAATTTAACTTGAACAAATCAAATTAAATACATTTTTACCTCGTTCAAATCACGGTGGGAATTTAATAAGAAGTGACTGCCATACTGAGAACTAGGTTGTGCTATAAAGCTTAATGCTAACTCTTCAATGTCAAGTTTAAGTGGCACAGCTTTGGTTGAGAGTCAGAGGATGACACATGACAGGATTGCACTCAGTTTTGTCTCAAAATACAGCATTTCATCTTCAATTTGAATGAAATATGGAGATGCAGAGGTTCAGGTCTGTCTGATTATCTGGGTACACTCTTTGGAGCTTTCTTTGGAAAATGAACAAACCTAACAAAGTTATAGCTTGTTATTTGGTTTTCATTCTTACTGTGAAATGAAACAAAACATTAAAACTTTCATACACACACAAATACACAGAGAATTTCATCTACACACATTTCTTTAACCATGTTTGTATAAATAAACCAATCTAAGAAGGATTTTACCTGCATTTCACCAGCTGGTTCTTTGAAGCGTGTGTTTGTTTGTAGAGTGTGTGTGAATCTTAAAAGATTAGGGCAGCAGCAGGTCTTCTTTTGTAGCTTAACCTCACTATTTTCACACGTGTCTGTGGATTTGAAGTGCACATGTGTGTTTGTGTACGTAAACTCACCGTACTCGGCTCGTAGATGCTCTGGAATGTGCGGCTCATATCCCTCTTTCTCTGGAACCTCATCAAAATCATCATCATCATCGTCGTCGTCGTCATCATCATCCTCACCATCAGAAGAAGCCTTCATCTGTGGGTAGAGTTGGTAAGGATAAGTTTTTGTTAGGATTAAAATGAAAAAATAATCAGTTCCACTTTAAATATGTAGAAATATACAACAATACATTTTAATTTAAAGTTATCTTCACTATTTCTGAACATATTTCTAATGTGTTTTTCTTTGTTTACAATGACAATTAATGTGTTTCAGACAAATACTACCAATTTACCTGTTATATTGGATTTCATTTTTTTTTACTGAGTTTTCAACCATATATCAAGGTCATTAGCAAACAGATTAAAAACGACTTGCTACTAGACACCTTGACATGCAGTTAAAAAGTCCACAAAAAGCTAGTGAATGGATCTTGAGGTATACCTGCAGAGTGGACTGTTTACATAAAAATTAAGATCCACTGCATTTAAGCCCTTGGCTTAAGAATTCATGCTAATTAAGCCTATCACTGCCAGGTAAATCTCTCTGTGTTTTGTTGTGTGCAAGTTTTTATATTTTGAGTCTGTAATAAGGGTAATAAGGTAATTAGGGTCGCTGACAGTAAGATAAAAAATGAATATCAGCAGGCTTTTCCTTTTGGCTAAAAACATTGCATACTAACATTTTCCAATAAAGGCCTACTGTATTAACTGAAACTAACGCTACACCTGCTGATTTACTGAAGAGAACCAATTAACTGTCAGTGAGGTGCAAAACATCAACCAAACTGCTTGTGTTAAACTAGAGGATAGTTTCTCAGTCATTTCTTCTTCTTCTCTCCTCCTCATAGTTGTGTGATCTCTATTGCTTAAGGGAAAAAAGCATGGTAATGATTGTGTGCATGTGTGTGTGTGTGTGTGTGTGACTGTATGAATATATATGGTGTGTGCGTGCGCTAAGCAGAATTTATGGTTTTTAATTTCCTTGTGGGGTTGTTAGCCATTGACTGGGCTACAATGCAGAACACAACACTCTATACACACAGGGGTCATTTCCATAACACAAGTGTGTGTGTGTGTGTGTGTGTGTGTGTGAGAGGGTGTATGTGTTAATGCTTGTGTAAGTGAGTGTGTGTGTCCAGCCTAGCAGCATAATAATCAAAGTGATTAGCGTTATGAGGGGCAGTAAAACCTCACGTTAAACTAACCTCTTATTCCCAAAGGCCTCTTTTTTCATTAGTGTGTAATACCTGTGTGTGTGTTTGTTTGAGAGTGTGCGTGTGTGTGTGAATGATAGAAATGCTGCAGTGTTACTGCTGATAAAGCCCATTAAAATGTTAGAATGAGTTTACAAATGATGAGCCTTTAGATGATTACTAAAACACACCCACACACATACACACAACTGAACCATGTGAAGAAGTCAGTTAACCATGTCACAACCTTGAACAGCCTTCTTGATCCTGCACAGACAGCCATTAAACACTTCATATTACAATACTCACTATTCAGTAAACCAGTAACTAAACAATTAAAGCCTAATTACTTCTCATTAATGCAGCCACAATGACTGAGACATGGTGGGTGGTCCACAAGGAACAGAAATCAAGCCCCATTCATGAAACATGAGAGTAAAATTTAGTCTTGAAAATAAAATAAATAGAGGGAAAGGGTGAAATGGAATTTTTTAACATTTTACTCCAAACTGCTGTTGTTTAATTGTTTAATTGGTCAGGTACAAATAAAATTTAAAAAATGCAACAACAAGGCCTGATTTGGATCTTGTTGATTAATAAGCTCATTGTGCATCCTGTGCAGGCTCAGGAGAGCCCTCTACACTTAAATGAAGGCCCAAAACACTTAACATAACACTTAAAAATTAAACAAATCTGTTGACTAATAACATCACTAGTTTGAAAAAATTAATTTTAAATGAATTTGTACCAACCAATTTTGTCCTAATCAAACTGAGAGCAGCCCATGAGGCATGCAAACTGTTGTAACACGGGATTTTCATTCCCATTGATTTCTATGATTAACAGAGCAAAACACATTTTCTGCTGTTCAGGAATGATGCCTTGATACTGCTTAGCTGCATTGTGTGCACAGACATTAACAGAGGGTAATAATGATAATGAAGTGTTTGATAAGGATGTAGTTAAACAATTTCAACTTGTGAAATGCTTTAATTAGTCTGCTAGCTATGCTAGCTCCTGCACTTTGTGCTTTTAATCCTGCACACTGTTTTTTTTTTCAGCTCTGTGATACATCAGCAAATTTTGCCAATGTTGTGTAGTTGGAGCTTCTTTCAATGAGGAGAGCGTATAAACTGTCCAAATCAGCATTTATTTGCGGATTAGCTGCTTCTTATAATCAACATAGAACAGTTATAAACAGTTGACTTTTGTCTTGACACTTGCGAATTCACAAACTTCATCAAAACTAGAGTTTGATGCTTTTTCTACTTCCTGTCTGCACTATCAAATAAAAGCATTTAAAGTATCTCAACTCCAAGCATCCAAAATGAATTGAATCTCTGGTTAAATACAACAATAACCATTTCTCGCTTCTTGTGACATGTAAATGTAAATAGCAACATTTTAACTGTAATTCTTTGCCCTTGTAACTGACCATGAGTTAACTTATTTATTCATTTATTTATTTATTTAACTTAACATTTCTGAACAGCCAATTGAAATCTGGTGAGACCGTTTATTATTCATTTGTGGGGTCTCCATTGTCTCACTTAATCCACTTACAACAGTTCTGGACTATATAAGGGTCTTTACTTTCTAATCCATCTTGCTAAGATTTCATAAAAGAACTTTTGAATCTTGCTGTGTGACAATGGTGCTAATGATTGACAGTGCTTCAAAAGAACATGCACATTTCACATGGCATCTGGATTCGAACAAAGGACAATGAAAAAACTGAGTCAATTGTAATGTACTCAAAGCCAATTACTGTAATCACAAAGTAAAACCTCACTGTCAGCAGTAACATTGCCAAAATGTCTGAATATACATGTCAGATGTCATGTGTGTGGTCAAAATGACTCAAAAAAATTAATTTCAAAGAGCATGTCGAAAGGGGTGACAAATATTAATATATTTCATACGTCTCTGTGTGGACCACCTCTAATGCCTCCCTTTCACAGTAGCAGAGAAGGTAAAGTACGTACAGTGATAAACACTCATCGCAAAATAGAAAAGTGAATTTTACTGGTTCCTTATAAAAATTAAGTGTTTTCTATCTTCTGTGAAATGTAACACTGCAGAAAGTAAAAGGCAGTGAGGTAAAATTTCCCTGACTCTGATAAAAACAGAGCTGTTATTACTGCAAATGATCCTTTTAATCTAAGAAAGGATGTTGCACAGACTGAACCTCAAGTGTTTGATACTAAGACTCCATCTTATTTATTTCCCAAAGACAAGCTGAGAGAATGCTGTTAAACCTAAGTGTAACATTTTAAACACTAAAGCAAACTTTCTCCATTACTCCATTCCACCTCTACTCTTATTCATCCTCACAATACAATTGGTTCACACGCAGAACACGTATCCACACACATACACACAGATATAGTCTCTATAGGTTTTGCTTGTCTACCTAAATCCCGGCTGGTTTATTTTGCTCTGATCAATGACCTAAGACTAAGAAGTGATCACCCAGCTGGAGGAAATTCTTGCCCTAACATCATCCCTTTTCCCCCTCTTTCTGCCTCTTTGTCTCTAATTCACCTTAATTTAATCCTGATAGCATCAAGTGCTGTCGCCCAGCCTGGCAGAGCTGTAAGTCTCACAGTAGAATTAGCTTTCCTCCAGAAACATTTTGCTGACGGGGAGTGCGGCTAAAATATGGCCTCTATTCCCCCACATGGCTGCATGGGGAGCTGCTTTGCATTTTAACACAGCTTTGGTTTGTTCTGCCAGACACATGCAAGGAGAAAATCACACAGCGATGCAGAGTTGCCCACAGGAGATAAAAACCACCTCTCTAACAGAAACTCAAGATTTATCAGACAAATTAGAGAAGATGGTTTAAGTAAAGCTAGGCCATGTGTCATTGTAATAGGAAAAAGACTTTACAAATATTGGTAACTTTAACATTAAAACAGGCCAAGTTAGAAATAAAAATGGCTCCTGAACTGAGCTGAATAAATAAAAAAGTTATTAAAGTAAAGCAGGGCCATGTATTACTATAAAGGCTTGTTGTATCAAAGATACAATAAAGTAAGCACCAAAAGGGAAATGGGGAAAAGGAAAAATAAGTAGTTCTTTAACAACCAAACAGACAAAAGATCTGTTGGAAGTGGTTGCTTGAGGTAATGGCCATGTAGACAATACAGTTTCAGTGGATGAGACAGAAACAACCGTAGTCAACTGAACATCAAGACCATGGAAAATATCATGGGTTGAGGCTGCAATTGAAAGTTTTTTATTGTTATTGCTGATCATTTTTTAGATTGGGCAATTAATCTCACTTCAGACACTTTGTTTTGTTTATGAAATAAGATAACATTGTAAAAAACACCCAAAGCATTTTTTTAGTGTTACATCTTCAATTCAGACATTTTGACTTTTTGGGAAGAAGCAGCTCCTGACACTGAGGTCTGGAACCATTAAATTTCTTGGCATTTGCTCCTCTAGCAGCAATGTGCATACTGACTCTGATAAATGTGTGACGTTTTTGTCTTGGATTTTCTACATCAGGATTTGAAGTTCCTGCCCACAAACTGAGCAAAACAGGCAATTTAAAAGGATAATTTTATGTAAATTTATTAATGATCAAATCTCCTCTGAGCAGTAACAGATAGTATTCATCAAGTGGAAACAATGTACAACAATTTGTGCAGTCAAGACACTTCTGTGAATCAGAGGTGTTTTTCCAGTTGGTTGTACAAAGCCTCAACATCAACCCCACCCAACACCTTTTGCCAGACCTTTGGCCAACAATGCTGGCTCTCAGCAATGCTCTTGTATCTGAATGGGAGAAAACTCCTGCGGCCAAGTTTTCATGTCCTGTGGAAAGTTTGACTCCAAGAGTGTGTTACAGCAGCACATTGATGCCACTGTTTTTGGTTTCTCATGTTAACATGTAACATGGTTGGGTTTCCACATTCTTTTAGTAAAATTATTTATCTTGAGCAGGATAAAAAGACTTTCAGTTGGAAAAAAAAAATCAATGTTGAACAAGATTAAAATCTAAAATATGTTCCACAGGTGTCCTGCTTATTCAACTTATATAGCATTTCACCCTCTCTCTTCCTCCCTCCTCTCCCTTAAATAAGACTGTTATCCTTTATAAAAATGATGTGAGGGCGCCGCCTCGGACAACTGCTCCCCTGACTTCATTTGTCTCTTGGCAAGTTTGATGGCGCTGCGTTTAAAAACCCATTCAATCTTATAAACCAAAAATTAAATGTAGTCGACTGTGATGGGCACTCAGTGCATCTGCTATTTATATGCTAATGTACACTCAGCCTGCCAAGGTCTGGCAAATTATTAGTGCACAGCCATAAGTCAGGTGTATGGCAGAGGGAGGGGGGGCAGGTTAACCACCACACACACTAACACAGTGGAGGTGAAAAGGAGTGAGAGGAGGATGAAGTGAAAGCAGAGGGAGAAGGGAGAACAGAGGAGAGGAGAGGAGAACAGGAGGAGGTGAATAAGCCTTAAGAGATGTCTCCATTGTCTCACTGACAAGTTAATACAGCGCTCCACCTGGCTAAACACACACACACACACTCTCTCTCATACACGCACACACACACACAGTGACAAGATTATTTTATTCTACATTTAAGGCTGAAATGGAAAATGTCTTTTGGGAATAGTGAGTGTCTCTAATGCCACCATTATCTAAAGATATTTTCCTTAAGAGAGAGCAACTGAGAAACAGTTAGCATAATGAACACATTATACTTAAATGCATTTATAAACACACAGTCATCTTCTTTGGAATAACACACATTAATTACACACTCACACACACACACTCTCATACACACAGATATGAGTTAGGGTGTAACCGAAGACTGTGGACAATGGACACTTTAGGGTTATTGTATCAGTCTTCATCACTTTTTATATTTGTCTTTCTCCCCAAATCTGATTTTGACCTTTTTAAAAGAGGACAGGTGTCCTACAGAACCCCCACTGATTTCACTGGGTTTTTTTTACATTAAATACCAAACTTGATTTACAAATGATGGTGGAGAAGGTTAAAGAACTGAGTTTAGAACTTAGCGGTCGGAAACAGTTACCTAACTTGGAAAGTAAGGATGTTAGAGACCTGCTAAAATGGCCATTTATTAGGAATAGATACAGAACCTGTGCATATCTCGATTCTGTTATAATACTAAAAGCAACCAAGAGCTGGCATGTTATTACATTTAAATGTCAAGGGTGAAAGATTTAGGAGGATCTATTAGCAGAATATACTAGAAATGTAAAATAACATTAACAAGTATGTTTTAATTAGTGTATAATTATTTGAAATTAAGGCACATTGTGTTTTCATTCTTTAGAATAAGCCCTTTAGATCTACAATGGGATGTAGATGTCCAGTGTGTCAGTAATCGAGACTCTTAAGATAACACTGAAACATGTAATTAAACTGTTGGAGGAGAAGCCAATAAAATCTCCAAACTAAAATTGTCAAACAAACAAACAAACAAACAAACAAACAAACAAACAAACAAATAAATTCCAAATAGTCTTAGTACCACATTCAAGCCTTGGGCAGTTTCTGGCTAAATACCTTGAGATGGATCTCTTTGGAGTTAATTTTTTTCTAAGCCCAAATGAACAAAAACGTGCAATGAATAATGGAAAAAAGTGTTTTAATACTGACACACAATAATAATAAATAATAATAATGACGATGAATAGTCCTTTTAAATGCAGGTTATATTTTGACTTAAATGCTAAACAGGAAAGATTTTTAAACAAATGCTGATCATCCTCAAGGACGGAGCCTTTCCACCAGCTTGCAACTACCTGCATTTTTTTAAACTTATTTCTACAATTTTATCTGAGAGCTAAATTAACTGTATTGAACAACAAATCGATATGTAACTCTGCTTTCATCATTACTACTGTTACGATATATATTCCCATACTACTCTTTGCTCTGTTAAAGGGAATGGAAGTCCACTGGCACTGATTGATTTCAACATATTTACAAACTAATTAGGCCTAAAGCTTCCAGTGGAGTCTGACCTGTTCGGGGCTTGATTTGCCACAACATCCCACATCTCTATTACCACCTTGCACTCCTATTCATTACTACCTAGAAAGGATCCCATGGGATCCAATACTAATGAGAAAAAAGCTTTCCACTCCACCCGCTCTCTCTCCATAGCTTCTTCTCCAATGCTTTACCCCATTATACGCCTCCGCCCCCGGCCCCCCATCAACGCACATGCATAAACCCTTTGTCTCTGGGGAGCAGTCAGCTTATATGATGTATAGGGTGACATCTTTATTTCGCTAACCTAGCCTGGCAGGTCTATTAGCCCGTCCAGAGCTTCCCAAACCTTTCCCTGTCAGCAAGCTTATTCTCAGCTGTCTAGTTCAGTTCCCCCTCCCAGCCTGTCTCAATCTGTGATCAAAACAGTCATTATTATACACTCTCTCGTCTACTGCCAAAGTGAAATTACAAACTGCTATTCTTCATTTTACTGCGGATCTCTGATATCTATGGGAGGACACCTAGAATGTCCCGGAAAGGTGCATGAGCCCTCACGGACCCTTGGGGGCTTATGGAGCCCAGTTTGGTCCTGCTGTCAGTGATATGAGACTGCTCCAGAGATTTCAATGATAACCAACATATCAACCCCCTCAACACACGCGCACACACAAACACACACACAAACACACATACAGGCAGACAGACCATGTCAGTCCCAGTGGATCCATCAGTTCCAATTTGGAAACAATCTCCTTTCACATTATCAGAGACCCCTGATGGAACCAGACTCTGTCTGCAGTGATTCACTAAATTTTTACTCAAACAGCAGAAACAGTCTGTGTTATGATTCACTCCACTTTTGACATACATTGTCTCATTTTAAAAATCACAAAATCAATATTCACTTTTTTTCTGCAAAACCTGTAAAGGTCAACTCATCCTAGGTCAATGAACTGACCCCAACATGGTTTGGGACATTAAACAAAAAATTATCAAATTTAACTCAAATAAAGAAATCTCTTTAGTCCCTACCCAACATTTCATCTTCTCCATGTTGTTACAACCCACTTTAGGCTAGCTCTGATCATTAAACTATGTCAGCAGTCAAATAAACACTCTTTATTCTGACTTATCAAGGTTAAGCAGATGATAGGATCTAAGTTTTCATTCAGTCTTTATTTCTCTTCTACACACAAGAATTAGCCTGAGTACTATATCATCGGAAGAATGTACGTGTTTTTGTCACTAGTGAAAAGGGAGGTCAGTGGTTCGGATGTCATCTAGAGACACAATTGCATGACTAACAATATCTACATGTTCAGGAAGCCTTTGCAGTTTTTACACAGCAACATGTATTTAAACCTGCGGAAAATGAGTTAAACTTTCAGGACATGCTGGCACTGCTCCTGGCATGAGTGATCATTGTTTATGTTTTTCAGCTTAGGACGTAGCAATTCGACTTTTTCCCTCCAGACTCTGATACCTCCACTCAAGGTACACAAACTTTTCCCCATTTTTAAAAACTGTATACCTCAATACAAAGAACTCCTTAGTGTCATTTGTGTGCAACTAAATATCATGTCAGGGTTTTCTGTGGTGCAGAAACTGAGTCTGTGTCCTACCACCGCTGAGTTAATGCACCTGATGAAGCACGGCATTTTATAATGATAGTGATGAAGAAACTGTATTTAATCTGGAATGGTCAAGTCTGCTTGGTTCCATGATCCGTTTAATAAGTTCAACATCAGCACTCTCCTGATCCACATGGTGAAATGGATCCTATTCATTGATCTTTTCTCTGTTTATTGACATTTTTCTCAGGCAAGGTTATTCAACATTTATACTGGATGCCAACCTACAGAACAAAGTTTTCTTTTTGTTACTTTATGACTATTTTGGCTAAAACACAATGTAACAAGCGACTATCCTAGGTTAACAGTCAAGCCTCGCACATTTTGGTGTTCAATCTAAATACATTACTTAAGCGGTTATTTTGGTTATGCCAGTAAACTCGTATTACACCAACCATTTTGTCTTATTTTCTTTACTTCCCGCAATTACCTTTTAAAATTTAGATCACTGCATATACTTTCACACAGCAACAATGAAAGAATAAGCGTTCAACCAAACCTCTGAGATGTAGTATTCACAAATCAAATATTTCCTATGGACATAATGCATAATGACAGAAAAACAGAGGAAAAGAGAGTAAGACAAAAACACATTACTTGTGTATAGAAGGAGTCACATTCAGAGAATGAATGTACAAATTTAAAGGAGTGAGAGTTGGAGGAGAGAAATAGAGGGATAGTCTTTCTTTGTTTATCTCCAGTGAGAAACAGGCGGCCACATCCATTGTGCTGTGATAAGATGGGTTATCAGCAGTAAACAAGGCCTAGGTCTGTATGAATGGAGCCAGGAGTGACTGAATACACTCTTAAAAACAGATATGTTCAAATAAGTCTGCATGTCTTATCCTTTCCTAAACACAAGCCCATGTTTTCAGTTAGCAGCACTCAATTGATGCATTTCAGATTCTCCTGGCCATCACTTTTACTGAAAACTCCATTCAAATATTTTCTCTATTCCAAAAAGCACAAAAAAAGACAATGTGAGGACTGCCTGTCCCCCAATGTTATCACAGAAAAGCTTTCTTTAAGATACAACATCATCTTACTGAGTATGGTCTAGGTATACTTTAAACAAATAATGTTATACTATGTGATGTTCCATGTATAGAATGGAATGTAAAATGGCAACATGTTTAAATCTTCCAACTCTGATTTTGACATTTGAACTTGACGGAGACACACTCTCATGGAGTTTCAAGGGACTATGGATGAACATGGCATCAGTGTTATGAACTAACCAAGGGAGACTGGAGGAGTTTGTTTTAAGAAAGCTGCAATGTGCCACAGCTCAGCAGCACCCTTATGGTCTACAGGTCAGGGTGCTGGATTGATACTGCTGCAGACATCAATATAATCCAGGTTATACACAGTTTCTTCATCAGGCTGTGTCAACTATCAGTTACATTTATACAGCAGCGGGCGGTCAACATTTTTTTTTGCGCCACAGCCAATCTTGGCCTCATGCTATCTTACATTAAAATCCTCCCACAGACTTTGAAACCCAGAGATATACAAACCTTTCAAATTTAGATTTGGATTACCATTCTGTATCAGCATCAACAGAAGAACTGAGAATAATTATCAGGTGAGAAAACAAATTGATCCATGTAAGGATCCTCTAAATGTACTGCAGGACGTGAAACCTGACAAAACACACAGATCAAGATGCCAAAAGAAAAGAAAATCCAGTACAGTACTGTTTCTGGTTTTATGTAAGGACAGTTTACAAGACACTGCTGAAACATCAACTACTCAATGCAACAGTATCCACTCTAGCTGCAGGTGTGGACACAAAAGTTATAGGAAACTGTTGTTGATCCACTTTTGTTGGCTCACACCAATTCTTCCAACTTCTTCAAAACCCTACCCAAGCAGAAAAGAAAGACCTAAGAGCAATATCCTCTGCTGGCTCCTGCATCACACGGCTAATGTTTGGTGAGGGGCAACCTGAATCATCATCTCACTTTCCCCAGGATGTAAGCAACATGCCAGGAGCCAGAGATCTCAGAGTAGTGTGCTCTAGAGCCACCACTTCAACCACTAGATGGTGTCATTAAAATAAATCTCCTGTCCCCATGTTAGTCCCATCCTCTGCTGAGTGAAAGCAAGTTAAGACAGTAAACATCTCACTGTAAAGTAGCATTTATATTAACTAGCTATTTCTACCAACTATGTAGTTGAAGATGCCAAAATAGTAAGACAACACTGGATTAAAGCTAAGGCCATCAGCAGCTTTCTGCCACATGCTAGCTATATGAAATCTGGCAAACCCCAAACATTCAAATATTAGTTAGAGTGAACAGTCAATAGTAAGCCATTAAAAAATAGCCTTGAGAAATTTTATTTTCAATAGTTTTCCAATTCATGTAGATGTTTCTCCACTTAATGCCTCAGTCTCATTCTCTCATTCAGTAAACATGCCTCTCTATCTGCCTCTATAACACCTCTTTCTCTCCAGCTCCCCCGTTATGGGACACTATATTGAGAGGCCCGTTGAGAGAGAAACCAATCGTGTGGTGTGTCAGCGGTCCGATAGAGAAGGACCCAGTAATGGAAGGCCTTTTAAGGCTAAAAAGGAAAAGCTAATTATGATAAAGGGGCTGTAAGTTGTGTGGTTATCGCAGTGCTGGGCCTGCTGGTGCAGCAGACTGGTCCCTGACAGTGATAACCAGGCAGAGCGAGACGCCCGGCGCTCTGTCACTGTCACTCTGCCGCTCTGTTCAGCTAAAGATGGATTCACACGCTACAACTTTTATGCCTTTTTTTTTTCAAATGCATACAGCAGTTTGCATCCATTGGTCTTTTAAAACCTGAAATTGCAGACTGCTGCCCACTGCTCTTGGATTTTCTTCATCTCTTTTTTTTTTTACGCAGTACTGCAAGCAAGTCCTTCAACTCTTAAATGTAGATATTTCCTCTCCAATTAAATCCCTACAAATAAGCAATTAGTTTGAGTGAGGGCCATTTCCTATGACAAGCTTTATGACAGACCAGTCCTGATAGTTTGTGTCTCCATTTTCGGCGAGCTCAAACAACAGCAGAATGACGATGCTAAGCTAGATATGGAGGCAGCCAGATAGACATATCAGCTGTCAAGCCATGGGGCACATTAGTGGTATAGTGAAGTGAATGAATGGATAAATCCTCCCACTTGCTCCTCAATTTCTTCACTCTGTCTCTGATGCATTATGCATTATGGCTGTGCCTTGCTATCTCACCTCTCCCAAATGTCTTTACTATTAATATTTCCATCCACCCTGCCTCTGTCTCTATTACTATACTCTGGGAACCCGTGGAAATACAGAAATGAAGAGACACATTAAAAGAAGAAAATAAAAGAAGCAGACACTTTTTAGAGCCACTCAAACTAATGCACAACATCGATAATGGGGTGTTCTAATGAGTCCAGGGTGCACAGCACATAACAGACAGGGTCGAATTAATTTGTATTGGAATAAGGCCATTTACTACTACTACCATTATGTTTTTATTTATCACAGGTAGACAGAAAAAAGATGATACATTTTTCAAGAGTTTTAACCAGAAAACTTACTATTTCTGAAATATGTGTTACAGTAGCTTGACTGCTTCCAATCAAGCAGTAAGCTATTAGGTTGAGTGGTGACTAGCATTTGAAGCTGCAGTTCGTACAACTACCACTAGATGGTGTGAACAGAAACTAGGGTGTCGATGGGACCAATATAGAACTCATAGTATAACTTCCTTTTAAAGTTACTTTAAAGAAACAAGCTTTTTGTCTTTTTTTAAATTTAGATTCCTTTTTCCTCGTTGATTGCCTCCTTACGAAAATTGCATAAATGTATATTGACTGACCTGCAACAAGAATCCTTAAATGTATATAAATAAATGTGTAATTTACTACTGCTGTTATTCAATACTTGGACCTCGAGGTGTGAATATGCACAGTTAGTTTAAGGCACATTTGTAGGGCTGACAAGATATTTAAGAAAAAGGAGGAGAAAAGCACATGAGATGCCAGCTGATGGAATTCTGTGTGTTTTTGCAGTAGCTCAGACTTTTATCAAGACTGATGGAATCCCAAAGAAAGGAGGGCTAGTTATCAATTAAATAATCCCTAATCACTGTGCTTTCTAACTAACTCTCTTTTCTAAAAAGAGAAATAGATCATCAGGATCTTCAATGTAGAGTGATGTTCTCCTATTTGATATGTTGTGAAATGCTGCCATCTTCTGGCCATGCAGTGCCAGTAGGTTTTTATTATTTTTATTTATAAACTCTTAACCTTTTATTTGACATAGAATTACTTAATTGTTATAGAAGCAGAGGTATAGAAATGTTTTTACTGTCATCAACTTGTTTTGAAGCAAATCAAAATTGAAAAAACAGCACCAACATTATTAATACATTGTTAATATCTCCCTTCAGGTTCTTACATTCTATATATAAATACCCTAGCAGATAGCTCAGCATTGAAATAAAATGTAATAATGTATGTAACTCACCACTTTGCGGACCCTGGTCTTGTAATCAATGTGAAGCTCTTTGTGTTTCTGCAGGGCAGCTTCTAATGACCTCTTCAGATCCAGAGCTCTCCTTAACAGCTGCTGCTCTGCACCTGCCTTGGTGAAGACCTATGCACATACACATACACATACACATACACAGAAGAGAAAGACAGACAAACCTGTTACTGACAAAAGTTAGACAGACCTGAGACTTTTCTTAACAATAAAAGAGAAATAAGTTTAAATGTTTACATTTCTCAAATAGTTTTTATCAAAGCAATATTTGCACAATATGGCTAGTCACAGCAGCAGCAGGAGCATTAGTTGTTGAGGAACCGACATTTACATTACTAACTTGTAGCTATCCTCTCATCTCACACAGTAACGTCTACATATTTGAGCCCACTGTGGGAGGGACCAACCTTAACCCAGCCCTGCACAGCTGGCAAGTGTTTGCTTGTTATCAGTCTGTGGAGGTCTACCATCGTGGAAACCACTGCTTCGTTATCCTCTGTCTCCTTAACATGAAGACCTGAAAGAGAGAGACAAAAAAGAAAACCAGGGGAAAGAACACTTTACTAATACAGTCACTAAGCATCTCACATAAACACTGAGTTGCCAGTTAATAAGGTACATATAACCAAATGTTTACCATGAAGTAAATAGCAAAGCAGAAATGCACCATGGTTCTCATGTTTCATGTCTAACTGTGTGACAGAGGTGAATTACAGCAGTTCAGTACCCACCAGGACTGAGGTTCAGGTTCAGGCTGTAGGTGTGGGAGATGAGCCCAGTGTTCCGCATGAACATGTCTCTATCCTCCTCTTCCTCTTTCTCCTCCTCCTCCTCCTCTTCTTCACTACTTCCTTCCTCCTCTTCCTCATCATCTTCCCTCTTCTCTTCCTCCCTCTGTGCTGTCTCCATTGCACTCTTCTTTTCTTCCTCATCTTCTACCTCCTTTCCACTCTTCTCCTCCTGCTCATTGGTGTCCTCCCTCTCCTCCTCTTCAGACCACTTCTTCTTGTCCTTCCCCTGATTCTCCTCCTTGTTTTCCCTCTTCTCCTCTGTCATTCCTTTGTTTTCTTTAGTTGTCTTTTGCTCTCCATTGTTTTTCTTTTCTTCATTGCTCTCCTGCTTGTCTTGTATTATACTTTTTTTCCTGTCATCCCTCAGGTCTTTGCTGCAGCAGGGCTGTTCATCATTAAATGGACATTCATTAGCTGGTCGGGAATTTGAGGGGCTGCTGCTGGTTGTAGGAATATCTGTCTGGTCAAACTCAGGAAAAAGCAGCTTCATACAGGATTCCATCTCTGTCAATGTTGCCTCAATTTCCTGGTATGACTCTGATAAAGAAAGAATGCATAATAGTTTGTAAAAACTAAAAGGAAGTTTTGCTCCCACTGTTTTCTTTGAAGGATGAGACTCTACAAACACATCTTAACAAGCTGCTAGCATTTGTTATACTTCTTCTGCTTTCTCAATTTTAAATGTCAATTTTACACAAACCACTCTATGCTAATAAATTTCAAACAAATCTACAAAACAAATCCTAAAAAAGCTTTGCTTTATTTGAGAAACTGCCAAACACAAATATCTTGATGGGATTTTGGGAAGTATGCTAGACTGTCCAACTCATACAGTCACAATAGGGTGTTTTTTTTAACGCGCGATTAATGCACGCATGGTCTGTGCCTTGTCAGCTCCTGTAGCTTTTGGAAGTTGCGCTAAAATAACATTGAAAACGGTTACAAAGCAGAAATGGATACAGAAAAGGGACTTTAAACGGAAAGTTTAGCTTTAAAGTTTTGCCCGATGGTTCTCTGGACAAAACAAAAGTCATTTGTATTTATTGTAAATGTAAAAGGGCAGGGTAAAAAATTTGCAATTAATCACGAGTTAACTCAGGACACTAATGCGATTAATCGCGATTAAAAATTTTAATTGACTGACAGCCCTAATATATATATATTTTAAAGGCTAGCTTGGTGATCTTGTTTATAAAGTCCAGACCTTGTTGCTATTATTGTGGTTGTTACTCTTATGATGAGCAATATTTTTTTTGAATTATGTTTTTTTTTTTTTACCTTCCATGTCTTTTGAGGCTGCCTCCACTTTCTCCTTGTGGATCAGGCCCAACCTCCTCTGTCTCTCCTCCTCCCTCCTCCTCTCTGCTACTGTTCTTGCCTCAGCATCCTGAAAGTCCACCTGACAACATGGATACAACACACCTCTTACAGCTGAATTGCAACAAAATGGAAAAACAAATAATACAAGTAGATAGCAACAGTGGAACGACTGATTGTTAACATAGCAGGTTTATGGGGCTGTCATTAGTTCAAACTTTATCCAATACTTTGGCTCGTGACCAAGTAAACAATAGGTGCTCTCTATTCTGCTCTTTCTGCTCCCACTTGTCCTTGCTCTTCTAGCCTTTTACAAGGAAACTGATCTAGTTATAGCTGTCTATGTATGAAGATACTATTTCTTTCATATCTACATAGGCATTCAGAGACATTAACAGTGCTTTAAATATTTCTCAACATCTGAAAAAACTATACAGCAATATAACAAGGTAGTGTTCTCTCAAGACCCTTCTGATCTGATCTTCACAGTCAAAGCATCACAGAAAAAAATGTGACAGACTTTGATTAACAATCTTCACATGAAGCTTATTACACTGTGATGCCTTTGAATCCTGAAATCTATTCACAGAAAGTATAGGATGCTAATTGTCAGAGTTGATTTTGAGGAGTTGGGGCATTAATTGGTAGCTTAGATGATGCTATTTGTCAATATGTCAACAATGTAGGAAATAAGTATTGTACTGTTTTAGTGTCCATCTTACCCTCTTAACCTGTTTGAGAAAGTGGTAGCCCAGAGCTAACTTCTTATAAGCTGTCCCATAAGAAGACTGCCATGATTGGACAGTCTGGATGGCAAGTGATCTCAGTTTCCTGGCTACTTCTTTAGGGGGGGGGAGGGGCTGCTCCGAGTCAGTCTCGACTGTTAACTCCAAGAACTCCTGCAAGAGGAGAAAGTTAAAAAAAGGAGACAAGGAGAGGAAATGAGGGGAAAGAGAAGACAGAGATGGGAACACGACAGACTTATATGCAAAAGTTTTCCTGAGGTACCTGGAAGTTGTCCACCAGCAGGGCTCTGAAGTGATGTGACCTGGAGAAGAGCTCACTGACAATCTGGAAGGCTGACAGTCGGATCTCAGCATGTTCTTGGTTCAGCTGGGACATCAATGAGTGGTACACGTGGTCTATGCAGTCATTAGATAATCTGTGAGAAATTACAAGCACCAAGTGAAAAGGCTTTACTGATTTTTCTTTCAAGTCCTGTTAACAGGTATGAATATATTAATTTTTTATTTTAAACATTTTCTTAAACTCTTGTGAACTCCGACCTCTGACATCCATGAATGTCACAGGTGATTTTCTTACTTGGACTCCTTTGCCATAAAACTGTTTACAAATTACATTTTACTTTATGTTGACAAAGCCCTGACCTCCAACCAATGTATTTTATGCTCCATCACAGTCTAAATTTGACCCTATGAGCCTAAAAATAAACTGTTTGTCTGCCTTGCTGCTACTGAAACCATATGTCTCACCAGGTTTGCTATCCCCTCCTATTCCTATTGTAAATCAATTTAAGTTACTTGAAGTGAGATTTTTTCCCCTTCCTTTACTACTCTACTTACAAAAACATTGGGGAAAAATATAGGAATATTGAGTAAGACGTTGAAAGATGGTCAGCAATCTTTACAAGCCAGCAGTCAAAACCTGCAGAGCCAAATTTTTGTCTCTTCCCTCTGGCAGTGAGGGTTACAACACAATCACTGCCCTCAGTAAATGACCTCACAGGCCCTGCCACACTTGTTAGATGTTACTGGTTGCTGTTACCTGCTCAGTTACTGCAGTTACTCCTTTCCCCAGCCCTGTAAAGCCTACTTTTGCTCTTTGAAATAAAACATATGGCTACATACCCCAAAGGGTGTCATTGACTCTAGATTAGTCTACAAAAAGACTGAAAGTCCCATTGCAGACTTATATGAAATAGGATTATCATGCTTAAAAAATAATTATGACTGAATTTTTTTGACCACTTGTTGTCATTAAGTGCTGACAATATATGTTTTACATACTCTGGAAAAGTGTCTCTGCTAGTAAAGTGTAGTATGTCCACTTAACCAAACCTGCTGACTCTCAGCATTCTGAGATAGACAAGTACTTATGCCAGACTATCCATCAGGAAAGGCATATTTCTCACAGTTAGTGACATACTTGCATATCTTCTTGATTTCCTTCATCTTGTCCTGGTTGAGCTGTGACTGTCCTGATGTGGTCAGCTCCTCCACCAGCTCTGACAGTCTGTCCCTCTGAGACAACTCCATCGTTACTCATTGACAAACCTGTGAACGCAAATATACTACTGACTAGATTAAGTTTACCACGAGTTAAGAGCCATTGTCATCACGCATCTAGACATGAGAAAAATGTCCAAACGTCCACAAAGCTTAAAAAGTGGGATGTAAATCCTGAACTATGCCTAGGAAGACAAAATCATATGGAAGTTGTTTTCTCAGACAAGTACTGGATCAAAATTTTAAACGTAACTTTGTCGAGATCTCAGGTTATAACTTGAAGCTGTCTTTAATATTATAACAAATACTTTATGATACAAGGTGATTTCCCAGTGTAAAAGCTCAAAATTGCTTATACTGTTATTAAAAGGCAACTGTATCACATTTATACTATGCTATATTCAGTGAAACACGAAGCATATCATAGCGTACTCATTTATTTTCAACCTATGTAGACAAACGTTGTAACTGTCATCTTCCCACTACAGTTATACATTAGACCCTTAAATGATAACACGTGCACGACATTGGGGCAACAAATCCGCAGTAGCAACGTAGCAGTTATACCACGACCTAACTTATGAATATGTATCATGGCTAGCTAAGGTAACATCAATTTTTAGATACTAGTTTCAATTGTTCATTAAAATATATCGACACATTTCTTTGAAAACAAATTAAAAGACAAACATAATAAGTTACTTTTCAAATCCTATACATATCTTTTCTAGACATCGTAATGTTAAGGTAACTGAGGTCCAAGTTGAGTTGGAAATGTAATAAAAGGCTAGCATTCTAATAGCTACAAGGATGCTAACAAATGTAAACACAGCTTGTCTCTTAGACCACTTACCAGCTGGGGGTTTGATTTATGAAATACCGGAAATTAGTACATTATCAAGCTGATAGTTCCAAAGGACCCGAGGAGCTCGTTGTCCATTCATGAAAAAGTGATTAAAGTTGTTTTGTTCTGACTAGGTACATATTAATATCAATATCTTTTCGTTATACAACCTCCCCCCATAGAACACACCCACTTCCGTTAGCTCCTTGTACTACCGGTGCAACTTTTCAGAATAAAAGCAGACATACGGCTATGCTCCCTGTGCCTTGTCTCAAACACCAGGGACCTTTGTGTTGTTAACCCTCATGTGCAATGTAAAGTAATTAATGATTCTAATACAGTTGGTTTGATTGTATTTGAAAGGCACTTTCCTTTTTTGTCACTGGTGGTACTGTTGTGGTGATGGTATGATGCATTCTACCGAAAGGGTGCAACTTAAAAACTGTTCCTGCACAATGCTACTTCCTTTTTACACATTTGGCAGAGCTTAACTCCTATTATACGGCTGATGGCAGTTAAGGGTGACAAAAAATTATTGTTGTCAATGTTATCAAGTCTAAAAAGGACCTTGTACGATCTTAAAAGGTAATAAAATTATCATGAAACAGTAAGCATGGATAGGGTAAAATAGGGTAATAAGGTAAAGCAAATTATCATTGACTCTGGCTCATTATAGCAATGTATGATCTTCAGACTTGAAGAAAAAACATAACTAACAGCAAAATTTCCTGCTTACACAGAACATATACATACAGCACCTTTATCTGATGGACCTATGAATTATAGCATCAACTTCTGACACCATAATATTTGTTTAAATTTCAGGGCAATCCTGCTTGACCTCCACAACCCATTCACAACAAAACACAAACACAAAATCTTATTATTAAAAATCATTTATTTATTCTAAAATGAATTTAACTAAATTAAATTAGAAAAAAAAATTCCCTTGACAAACATAAAGAATAAATACTTAACAATGATAACCTCAAAAAAGAGATTTCTTTCCTTTACTCTTCAACGCCCTTGACAAAGCACTATGGCTAAGGCCACAAATAATAACCTTCATTCATTGACAGTGTCCCTTGTCCTGACCTAAATGCAGCAGACCCCTGAAAGCATCTTTCTGTGGCTGGTCGTCTGTTTTTAGAATGCTTATTCCATCTCCATAGCCTTTTAAGTCTGTGTACTCCCCTCTGCATTGTTGCAAACTGTTTTTCTGTTCAGTTCCTCCTGTCATTTTATTTTGACACGTAGAGCATCGATGAGTTCTACAATCTCCTCAAAGTAGCCGTTCTCCTCTCCAAGAATCATTTCTGAATGGACCATTTCCTGGTACTGGTCTCTGAGGGACAGCAGAGAGCCCAGTAGAACAGAGTCTGAGCGGTACTGTTCTGAACACACCGGAGCCATCGCCAGCAAAGCCCGAAGAGCCTGAAAGAAGAATGACAAACTGATGACAAGCTTTTTTCATACTTCTGTTCAGTTCTGTACTGTTCAGTTTTCAAATTTATGCTGCCAACTAGATTTATTTATTATCAAAATTTGTTTTTCTGTTCATTATACCAAACTCAGTTCACCTTTTCTCTGTAGTCATGCTCAGTGGACTCTAGCAGTTGTGGGACCAGACTACACCAGCCCTTCTCCAGCAGCTCCGCCTGCAGGGACACCTTTGAGTACTGACGCACCCGCTCCTCATGGGAGGCATCCAGCACTGGGTCCAGACCTGCCTGTGAGATCAGCTCCTGGTGGGGCAGCAAAGACGGCCATCAGCATCATCTAGCAAAATAATGTTCTGCATTCTCAACACAGTTCTGCCCCTACCATCTGAGCCAGAATCTGAAAAAACGCATTTAAATACATGAAAGTTCATATCTGCTGCCTTACCTGTATTTTCAAAGCTATGCAGAGAATATATTCACAGATGACCCAACCCTAACCCTAACCCAAATAAAACATCACAGTCCCTCAATATGAATATGCAAAAACACCATGATCTTGCAATCAATCAAATTTTGACTTAGAAACTGAATGTTAACGTTATAAAGGAAGAATCAAACAATTTACTGAAGTCCTGCTGGAAAAATAAGCATGCATGAGATTTTAATTTTATGTTATTTTTATGGATTTATTTTATTGTATTTCCTAACTTCAAAAACGGTTTGTTTGTTGTACCTTCTCGCTGATCATATCATACAACATGGTGACAATCCGTGTGCGCAGAACTCCACCTTCATCTGCCCTGAACAGCTCTGATAGCACCTGCAGCCCTCCATGTGACAGGAAGTGATGCTGTGCGTAGGGGAAGTGACGCAAGAGGGAAGCCACTGCAAACAGAACCTGACACAGAGATAGTCATAAAGAACATAACAGCTGAATTGTATTTGTTTTTACACACACCTCCTGGACAAGAAATCGTACTGTGTGTATGTGGAAGTACCTTCTTTTTGACTCTGAGTGGTTGGGTAGTGGCCAGCATGGTTAAGAGTGTCTGCAGAGCACCGCTCTCCACAGCCTTCACCTGAACCACAGGGTTACTGCATGACAGGAGAACAGCTTTTGTGTCAGTTTTAAAGAATTTAACACTCGATACCATGTGCAGAAATTTCACCGAGTTTTAGCTTAGTACCTCTTTAATAACATAAAGTGATTGCAACTTGGCTATGTCCATGTATGCAATAAATGCAATGCCAAAAGCTGTCAAAAGGCTGAACTGCCACAAAGCGGAAAAGTTAGGATTATTGTCATTCAGTATTGACTCTAGTGAGTCAAGTTTGCGCAGGAATCTGTTAAGAGCACCTGGATTCTAAAATAAAAATTCTGATAACTGCTGTCAGAGTATCAATAACACATGAAAAGGGATGTAGTATGATATGATATGTAGTATATGCTCCTGTTACGTTCACCTTTTTTCCACCATGGATGCTATTGCTGCTCTCTCCAACTACTGAGATCTACCTTTATATGATCCAAAGATGACACATAAAATCAATTACTTCCTGTTATTCTGGGGCTCCTATCAGATATGCAAATTGGAGCAGACACAATATCAGATTTTCACATTATTGTTGTGGCCTAAGGAATTCATGTTACCACCACCTGCTTTGACAAACCAAAAGGTACTATTACATGTGTATTTTATTACATCAATATTTCATTTTTGAATATCACTGTTAGTAAATACTTGGTATCACTGACAACCCTTGTGCAAATTTTAGCTAAATATGAACACATGTGCTCTTTGTACCTGGCTAGAGCAGATCCCAGGACAAAGGCAGAGCTCTCCTGTAATCTGAAGTCAGAGCTGTTCAGACCCTGTAGAATGAACTCGAGCCCCCCCATGGTACACAGGGTCTGAGCGTTATCTACCTAACGCACACAAACACATTGAAAGAGTTAGAAACATTGAAGCTACCATGATCAGAGTAGATGTGAAGGTTTGAATGTGTGAATGTGTGTTTGAATGTTGAAGGTGTTCTGGGTTACCTGATGCACCAGATACTCCAGCTCCAGCAGGAGACTCAGCTTCTGCTCTGTAGTCGAGTTGCTGCTGTTCAGCTGATCCAGCAGACGCCTCATTATCTAAACACAACACATGTCAATCAATTTTAACAACAACTGACTTGACGTTGACAGATGATTGCAACGATAAGTCCTTCTTGGTCTTACTGTCATTCCAAGTACGCAAGTCTCTGCACAGAGCTGCTTTCTTACCACTGTCAGCTTTGTCATAGTTTCAGTTTATGCTGGATTTGATGCACCTATGGAAGCTATAGTCTAAGCGCAAGTACATAATTAAAATTATAACATACCTAGTATTGATACTAGTACTACTAACATTGTGAGGGCAGTGTAAACGATTATGCCTGCAAACTACAAAATATTTTCATTACTGATTATACTGCCAAATATTTCTTCAAATAATAATCAATTCATCATGTACTTTATAAGCTGTAAGAAAAAAAGCAGAGCAGTCATCACCATTTCCCAATGCCAAAGGTCTAAATAAGAAGTAAGAACAAATAAGAACCAACAATTTAAAACCTAAACATACTAAAAAAACAACCATAACAAATAAGTAGAAGACAGATTTCTCAGACTTGACTGTGAGTCTAACAGGATGATATCTGCCATCAGAGCTTATCAAACAGACATTTACACAAATGTTTCATAATTTCTGCAAAATCTGCGATCTACATCTAATCTTTCTTTAGTAAATGTAACAACTTGGAACTAAATCAAAAATCTGGAGCCCTTTCTTCTGACTAAGTTTTCTAGATTAAATGTGACACAGTATGACATGTTCAGGACTATGCCTTAAACACTGCTGGGTGATTTACCTGAACATCCGTCTCCACCAGCAGATCCAGCTGAGCCATGTCCTTCTTTAACTCTTCCAAGGGACGAAACTTGGAAGCAACAGAGTCCTACACACACAAGACAAACACAGGGCACACACACTTTAGCTTGAGTGTGATGTGTTGTTTCAGTCATGAATAAAGAGGCACATACTTTTTGTGGATTTACCATGAGCTTCAATAAGATATCTCATTCAGTTTTATTATTTTCACTATCTAACGCATTTCTTTACATTAAAAATTCAAAAAAGGTACCTCAGATACTATATTTTGGAAGTTATTCTATGGTAGTGCTGTATTTTTTTTTTAAAGGGTACTGATTAGCTTTAATAAGCTTAACAATGAGAAAAGTGGTTCTCCTAGGAGATTTTGGTTCATGTTCATGCCTTCGTTTACATGCTTGTACCTGTTGGTCTGTGTCTTTGCTCACAGAATTCAGGTCCTCCTTTAACTTCTTCATGGCCCGTTTCAGCTCATCAGGACTGAAGGATGACTGGATCTCTTCATTCTCCCTGCAAGAACAGACGCTTACTACTGATCTGCTCTGCTTGTTTCGCATTTCTGCGCTCCCACCACCTTTTTCACTTTTCTAGTTGGGGCTGTGGTTTCTGCTGTTTCTGAAACCTACTAAATAGATGAAAATCAACCAATTATTTGAATCACTTGGTCTCTAAGATATACACCTGTGTTTCTGTGTCACATATTTGAGCTGCTCCTCTCCCAGTCTGACCTCCCTCTGACCTGTCTGCAGATTCAGCCTCACATGGGCACCTGCTGGCACTGCCTGACCTGCCACACACATGCACGCACACACACACACCATTAATAAAAAAGCAAGTGTAAAATAAGAACAAAATGTTTTTCAGCTTTTACATATTAGCAGCACTCCCTCTGCATCATTACCTGGTCTAAGTGTTTGCCACTCCGCTGTTGGTTGGATCACTTCTAAAACTTCTTCATCTTCATCATCTGTCACCTCCACTTCCTCATCACCACCTACTCCTTCTCCTCCCTCTGTATTCTCCACCACAGTTAAGGCAGAATCAGACTGCAAGAACACATAAAAAGTTTTGTTTTTATAATGACTAATATCCTTCTGGAGGTTTTGGTTTTAACACTGTTGTTTCTTAAGTAACAATGCTGTATAGATGATGAAGGAATCTCCGCTGACACCGGCTTGATTGATTATATCATAAGACACCACAACACACAAAATAATGTTTTTAAAATATTGTTTGCTATGCATTCTTGCATATATGTTGACATAACAAAACATCATATAACATTATAAATTTCAAACATATGGCTGTGAGAAGGGCACTGCCTGTTACCAATTCCTTCAGAGCAAGAGTTGATTGTCAGGTTCAAAATGGTCTCAAAATATCTTAAGAGCTCAACGTTTTAACTTGACTTTTCTTATCCATCTTTATTACTTCATTACTTTTCTTTTTTCCTGCCTCAACACCTGTGATGAAACTTTAAGTACATAGTGATCAATGCAAAAATGCCCTTTCTCCATGTCATACAACCCATTAAGGATGTATGAAATGGAAAAAATACATCCAATTTAACTCACCTTTTGGCCAAAAATGCTGTCTATATGACAGTAATGCAGCAACAGGAGAAACGCCAGGGTGAAGCAGCTGAGTGACATCAGCCTCATGGTGACTGAAACACAAGACAGCACATCAACATTACTGACCTCACACATTAAAGCCTGATTTTCTTTTTTCTTTTAATCTACTTACCCTTTTAATAAAACCTCCTATTAATATATCACATAAAAATCAGATATATGGCCACTCAGTAAGCAGCTGTCGATCTTGAGTCATAACAGTCCAGATTTTTAACTTCGTTTAGCATGACACAGCCTATCTTTCCATGCGTGAAGGTGACAGTGTCTTAAATATGAGTGGCTACAAAGCAAAGCTTACCGACCGAACATCACTGTAAGAGGTAACGTTACAGTGTTAAAGTCTAGTCAGTCTACGTTACCTGAAAACATACGTTACGTAGCTAACCGAGATATGAATTTGCCAGCTGGCCTCATCAGGTAAGCTAACAGCGGAACATTTTAACGTTTGTGACAACTTACCTTGTGATGATAAAAAACGAACACAACAGATTTAAATTAAGACAATGACACAAAAACACGGTCCGTCTGCTGTCCTTTCACTTTTTTAATTCACGCAAATACAGATGTTTCCCGCATACATCTGAAGGTTTGCGTCATTTTCCACTGGACCCTCATTGGTCCACGTGAATCAGCTTCTTCTTCTTCATAAAACTGTCGTAGCTTTTGACAAGCAACAACATTAAGCATTACTGCCACCCGCGGGTGTGGAGTGTAAACATGGCAATACAATAAAGTAAAGAATGTACCATTTCATCTAGCTCTTCACACATTTAATATAAAATGATCTCCTGAATGTATATTATTTGTTCATTTGTTATATATTATTTTATGTTTCTGAGTCATAGATCAACAAACAACAACATTTTTTTTTTTTGAATTTATATATTAATAAATACCTGGCTGTCAGTCCTGCTCCCAGACTACCTCTGAAGTATAGCAAACAGATCATTAGAGAAAAGCAACCAGGCCAATGAAGGTAAAAGTATAACATTAAAACGTATCTTGTCTATGTTCTGTTTCAATTAAAGATACATCAAAAGGTTTAGTAGATTAACATTTTGTTTTATTTATGGTGTACGTAATTTACAGTCTTTTTTTCATCAGAGTTGGAATTTTTAGTTTGTTGTTGTTCCTGGACTCTGTGACAGCCTCCACAAAGTCTCAGAGAAACCAGTCCAGTGCATATCTATTAAAAGCACCTAAAAAATGGACTTGTTTTGTTTTTTCTTGGTTTTTCTAATTTTACCTTTGGTGGTTTGTTTATTCTACTTAAATGCCTCCTTGTGTTCCATGTCTTTTTTTTCCATTTTCTTTTTTCTTCCTATTGTAGATTGACTATGTGACTTGGGGTTTAGAGTTCATTTTTTCTCTGTATAATTTTTGTATTATTGTTTTGTTGTCATTTTTTAGTATAAAATGTAAATTTAA
>JAPZDV010000026.1:1847456-1884584 GCA_029814665.1 Acanthurus lineatus
ATTTTTTAGTATAAAATGTAAATTTAAAAAACTTCCAACAAAACAGTTGAAAATGATCAAATATTGCCATCATAATATCAAGAAATCAATGGCAAGGCATACAGCTTTATTTTTACACTACATTTAAAACAGATGATGCAAGTAAACAATTAACACTAAACATTGAAAAATTTGGAGATAACATCAAGCAAAATAATGTCTTGCCATTTCAAGTTTCTAATGTCTTGAAGTTTAAGGCAAAATATTTAGTATAAATTATTGTTACATAGTTAACATAAGTTAACATAATTTAGGTAAAGTTATTAATAAAGTAAACACAGAATACTGTATGTTGCAAAATTTTTAATATTTTAACATTCACATAAATTGACAGTGCAGAGGAAACTCAGTAAAATCAGCAGAAAAAGAAAAGGTAAAAGAATTTAAATATATGAATGAAAGATACAAACTAATAAAACTATATCAGATATTATAGCAGCATGTATATCATATTTTACAGATGAGTTCTACTGCTGAGCACATTGGTTCTCCATACTGCTGTTAGAGTTGACATGGATCATCTCCACTGTTCTCTTCTTTCTTCTCTCCTCTTTCTTGTTTAGCTGCTGGTTCTCCTCCATCACCTTCTCTTTACAGTCACTTACAGGAGAGCTGAGGCAGGATCATAAATATACAATGAATCAGTATCATGTCCACCTCTGTTTTAAGCCGCATTTCATCAGGTATCTAGTTTTAGTATTAGTCTTGATTATAAGTATTTTCCCACCAAGTATAGATTTACATTGTTGAGTCTTAAGAAATTTCACTTTCAGCAGTTGGTATTTCCTTGTAGAATTTTTGACCCATGGAGAACTTCTTCTAGGAGTGGATCCCTATTTGTATCATGATTCAGATACATGCAGCTGACACGAGACAAACTCCTGCCAATAGTCTCAAACTACTCTACTGATCTACAGACAGCTGTGCCACACTAAGATATGGTGCTACATGCTGCCAGTGACAGAAGAATAGAAGTGCTGGCTAGTAAGCGTGGATGTAAAAAATTCAAAATGGCTTTTTTAATTTTGCAAGAAAAGACATACATTCAACAACTTATTGAAGTTAGACTACTGCACATCACATTTAGGGAATTATCTAAGTGACCAGGCTGAGGTTACTGGATCAGAAGCCATCAACACAGGTGAACGAAATGAACAGGAAGAAGTCATCTTTTTATTTCTAAACAATAAACACTCAGTTGCTCTGTAAACATAGAATTATTTTATGATCCCAAAACAATCAGCAAGTTAATAATACTTAATGTGCTCTCATTACCATATTCAGGTTGAGCACCAAACTTCTTTTGTTGAAGCATCAGAAACTAAATATCATCACTGCAAAAGCTTGGAGTTCATTACTGACTAGCTAATTTTTGATCACAAATTTCTGCTAATTTGGCATTGGGATTTTAATTCAGACCAGTTGAACCAGTTTAATCAAGGCATTTGGTTATTTCAAAACAAACTGAGAAATTTGAAAGCTCATCATCATCTCTGATGTGTTTTGTCTCAGTTGAAATAAAGCGGTTCCACTGACTGAACCTGTGATGTATTTTAATTTCTTAGGTTTTTCTTTGGCTTCTTTTTTTATTATTATCCTTGAAAACTAGATGTGAAATAATCTTGTGGGGTGTCTATTGATAAAACAGTATCAATGGAAAAAGTATAGAAAGCATGACTAAACACAGCGAAAAAATAAAACCAAACAAACACAGCCAGCTTGAATGTATTATATGGACAGAATAATAAGAGTCAGCATGAATTCATACAAGGTTCACAGAAAGAAGCAAGATACCCGAAAATAATGCTAGCAATAGAAATGAGAAGCACAACAATGAAACCTAAAGTAAAACTAGAGTGTGGACAGCTAACTTATAAATGTGTTGTGTTTGCCTGAAAAGCTCTAAGGAGACTCAGACTGTTTCACAAGCACACACTGACCTGGGGTTGGGAATCACAACAGGCTCATCTCCACTGATCTTCACACACTTGGCAGGACGTGGCTCAGGTTTTGAGCCTGTAACACAATAGGTACCATCACATAATATGAGTATTTAATACTTTGCCTTGCTGTTGTGAGCATTGTTTTTGTTTGATTCTGTGTCACCCTGCAAAGTTACCGAGTTCAGATGCACGTACCTTGTGTGGAGCTCACTGCATCACCTGCAGGAGAGGTGTCTTTTTCAGGGTCTGTTGTCTTAGTATTTGTGAAATTCATCTCCACATCAACGTTCTCGCCCATGTCAAGTGTTTCCTCAGTGGAGGGTCTGATGTCGACAGGAAGCTTCTCTTTCTTTCTCTTCTGGATCAGATTCTTTTTTGCCTCTGGGGATAAAAAAATGTGAAAAGAAGCAATTTATGTCACACAGCAGCATTTAAAATGTTACAAAGTCCTCTGACCTCTAGTCATAACACGAGGGGCTACCTTTAGGTTCATATTTGTGTTGGAGCTCCTCCACCCGAAGCTGCAGTTTGATCTTGTCACTCTGTGCCTGTAACAGAGAACAGAAATATACAAGAAAACAATACAAGGTGTATCTGTAACTTAGTATCATGTTTGTATATGTCCAGGGGCGGAGCAAAGGGGTGACTGTGACCACAGACTAAAAAGGGCTGCCTATCCCTCTGGTCACCCGACACAACTAATACTAAAGCCTGTCAGGGGGCAAATTTTATGTTGTCATTTATGAAAGTGGAAAAATTTTCTACAAGTATGAAAAATGAAAGAGATGGTGACCTTTAAAATTTAGAATGGGAATATTTTTAAATGTTTCTTATAGAAAATTATCTTACATTTGATCAATTTAGCTTAATTAACCACAAAACCATCATTAACTTGCTCATCTTTAAACTGCTTGACAGCCTTGGTGCTGTTACCTGTTTGAGCAGCCGCTCTGATGCAAAGAGTTTTCTCTCCAGCTCCAAAGCTCTCTGACTCTCTGACAGAGATTTCATCCTCTGCAGGGAAAGCTCATCTCCAAGACGCTCTGCATCCTTACTGAAGACACAAACAAACAAACACACCCACTAATACAGAGTTTCTGATAGCCAAGGTCTGCATGGATAGAAAGGCAAATCCACTGTGACTGCAAGATATACTGAACTAAAACTGTGACCCATCAGTAATTTTACTTCTTTGTAAAATTATGTGAATTAATTTTTCAGCTCATTTTTTTATATTGTTTTACTAAACATAATTCCAACCATACAGTTTACCTAACATTGGTCAGCAAATAATCACATAATATTAGAAGATAAAACCATCCAGATGTTTGAATGAGTGGCTTTGTCTACTGATGAATATGTATGGTGATAAAACAACTGGCCCACTGAAACAAGTTTAATCCTGTTTCACAGTTTCTTTGAGTTTTACTTTTAAGTTTGTCTTTATTTTTGTCGTCCTCTTCTTTGTAACAACTTATTAAAAACTCATATTTACAAGACGACAAGGGTGTAATGCTTCAACATTTTTGGTAGCCTTCAATGTAATTTGTGCTACGAAACAGTCAAATCATTGGGTTAACATCTCAAACTGTTTCTTCAGTGAGGTGCAGTTCTTGTTAAACGACTTCTGATGTATGAAGAGGCTGTTCCACTCACACAGTGTTGTTGAGCTTCATTTTGAGCAGGTCAGTATAGTAAGTTTCATCTTGGCCTTCACCGCTGTCTGCTGGAGCAGGATTAGCTGGCTGAGACTTCAACATCATCTGCACACAGACAAACACACACACGCAGCATTTGTATATTGACGTTTATGTTTTTGTTTATGTTTAGGTTTTTTTTCTCTTTTTTTTTTTACCAAACACTTGATGTCACTTCATGTTGAGCCAAAGGTACACAAAACTTGATGCAACATCCAAATTTAAATTAACTCCAAGGCGATTTATTTGACTAGTAAGTTAAGTATCCTTCACATACAAACAACAAATTTCTGTGGCATCTCCTCTAATGTTGCACAGCAATGCATAAACAACTACTGATTTTTTTTGGTTTGTTTGTTTGGTAACTAAATTGGTATGTAAAATATGCAAAGGTTTCACCCTGTCCTTTTGTTGTTCATTTCATTCTTTCTTTACATGCAGCATGCACGTGTACGTGTACGTGTAACAGTTGTGTTTTTCCTCTTTTTGCAAGACTGGTCAAAAGCTTTTCAAAAGCTCACCTCTAACTTCTCAAGTCTCTGCAGTTTTGTCATTAGATTTTGGATCTCTCCATTTTTCTCTGAGAGCATCGACTGGAGTCTCTCCAGCTGAGCAGGATCAGCCCTGGAACCCTGGAGCTGCATCAGAGTGGCTATCTGGACCTGCACAACACATTTACATCCACGCTGTCATTCGAGTCACAGACAAACAACAGAGCACATTTAGATCCAGTGCATCAGTCTAGTTGCCCTCTGCAACACACAGTACCTTCATGCGCTGCAGCTGCTGTCTGCTGAAGGCATGTTGTTTCTGCAGAGACTGATACTGGACCTTCATACTGATGAGCTGTCTTTCCATCTCAGCACGCTTATCCTCCAGCTGCAATACAAAGAGTAAGCTATTCACTCTGTTATATGCATCTAACTGAAACTGCAGCTCACTATGTATGACATACAGTATATTTAGATGCATAATAATGTTCTCAACCGTGTAAAGTTTGAATAATAGAAAAGAGATTTGGAGATTTTGAGACTGGTCAAAAGTTTAGGAACAAGTTAAGTTTCATTCATATAGTTTTCTACTGAGAAAAATAGTAAGTACGTATAGCTCATTTTATTTGTCACCTCCGCAAACAGGGAGTTCCCTTTGCTGTTTGGATCCTGGGCCTCCTGCAGAACTTGGTCCAACTGGATCTGGAGGTCCCGGTTTGCCTCACGAGATTTCTGTAGAGAGAGAAAGACAAAGACATACAGCATGAGCAACACAGACACACAGGCAGTGTGTTTACATGCACTGACAGTGAGTAATCAGGTTACAGTCAGGTCTTTCCACCAAAGGTTACGCAAACTTTTGAACTTTTCCAAGCTCATGTTGTTGATTTTTTTGGAGTAAAATAGTCATGTAAAAACTTTTACTAATTTCATAGGACCTTTTAAAGTCCTAGTATTCTACTCAAATACTTTATTGTTGAGAATATTTGAAGTTTGGCTTTTTCATCATTGATTCTCTGTATGAGTAGCTTGAGTATTTCAGGCCTAACCATTTTTTTCTTTGGTATTGGTTTTAATATTTATATTAAGCATAATACATTTAAGTATAAAACATTGTCAGTTTCAGTCCAATCATTATTGGAAAATTGGGATTAGACTTCCATGATCTGTGTCAAGAAAACTGGATGACTTTAAGCATCCTATTGCATTAGTTTAATTAGTTTATTTCAGCTTTTAACAATAGTACTTTAGTGCAGTGCAGTGTAGTAAAATGGTGGTATGTTTACCTCTAATGCATTGAACCAGGAAACAGCCTCCTTCTCTCTCTCCTCTTTCTCCTCTGTGATTCGCTCCAGGTGGCGCTGCAGTTTGCTGGTGGTCAGCTCAAGCTGTTGCTCTCTGTACTGAGATTCCTGCACTGTCTGCTCCAGCTCCTCCTGGCAGATAAAAAACATTCACTTGATTTATTAATTCAACTCCACTGAGATCAGGACAAGTACTGAACAATGAAGCAGCAGCATTTACAGAAAGCTGGAGGTCACAAATTAGCATAAACATTCAACTACACAACAGTAAATGTACTAAAGAGATCTAAACAGATCAACTGGAGATATGCCTGAGTTTAGCAGTCACCTTCACTCCCTCTCACCTTAATGTTCTCCAGCTCCATGATCTTCATCTGTACCTCCATCATCTCAGATGTCATGGAACTCTGGGTGTGTTCATTTAAAGCACGCAGCTCCTCCATCTTGTTATTCAGAGTCTCAGTCTGCACCTCAAGTTTGTGTTTAAGCTGTTTCTCATTCAGCTGAGATTCCTCCAAAGCGGACTGTAACCTCAGCATCTGAGAAAAACACAAGAGGACCCATCAACCGCTACTGTGTGCAAGTAATTGCCTTGCTATGGTACTAAGAGACCATGAACACACACACACACACACACACACACACACCATTTACTAGATTCTTGAACTACATCCTCTCTTATTGTCTTAAAATCAGTGTTGTTTACCATGCACAGTAGGAAGGCAACTGTAGTTTAAACTGTGACGGTGTATCACTGAGCCAGTAACACTGGAGCTTTTCCCAAGACATGACAAAATGTCCCCTGAGAAAAGACTTCTTAAGAGCATTTGTTTTTTGACCAGAGCGAAGCAGACTACAGGTTGTTGTACCTTGTTGTTCAGCTCATTGAGCGCTGTGTTGTGACTCCTCTCCAGATGTTCTTGTTGTTCTTGAAGCTGCTGTTTCTGCAGATTTTTTACACAGTCATGGTCTGATTGCAGTGACTCGAGCATCCGAGTCTTCAACTCCACTTCCTTTTGCAAGGAGTACTTGTCTTGCTCGAGAGCCTTCAAAAAACACATCACACATACAGGTAATGACCCACAAACTTCACTGTTAACAGCTATCCAGGGCTTTAAAGTGCTGGCATTTTACTTGCGTACTTAACTAAAAATTGCAGTGCATGAGCGTGAAAAAATTATTTTGGCGCAAAGTGTAATTGACAGTAATGCCCCAAAAAATAAATGTAAACATGGAGCTCTGTTTTCATACTTTCTTACATGTGAGATGTAGAAATATGAAAAATGCTGAAAATGTTGCCTGTATTGGAACAGTCGCAGAATTTGTATACAAAATCTTGGAACATATCACTAAAAGCAATTTTTTCTCCTTACCAATTCAAATGGTATCTCCACATGCCAAGAGAAAATTTGTGATTACATTAACTGAATCTCTGGAGTGCTGTGTCATACCTCGAGGGCATTGGTCATCTCCACTCTCTGTTCTTCTAGTCTGTTCTGCAGTTCCATCTGCTGGTTGAGGAGATCCAAGCCAGCTTGAGCCGCCTGATGGACCTGCTCCTCCCGCTCCTTCAGCTGGCTCTTCAGCCGCTGAATCTCCTCTTCTGCTGCCATCTGAATAAAAGAAAAAAAAAGGATGTGCTTAAAATCTGCTTTCTGCTCCCACCACGCTCGGGAGAACCCAGCCACCCAGCACATGCCTTCCAATCAATTTTGCTATGAGGACTGACATTTGCTTCTGGAACTGTCCTCTGGAGAGACACTGCTGAACTATTCTATGGTGCTGTGTGTTTTCATTTGTCCTTAAGTCGGTCAATCTTGTAGAGAAACTTACTGTAATATTTGAATGTGTAAGTTATTTCTATTGAATTTTTGTACTTTTGAAAGTCATAGTAGAGCACTGTTGCATCACTGTTTTCCACAAGTTAAAGACTTTTAGGCGATGGTGGTGGGTTCTTGTGTGCGTAATGAGTTAACGTTATATTCCGAAATGGGAACTTATCGTTTTGGTGTTTTTTTTCTCTAAATATTTGTTATACACACATAATTCACACTTCTGCAATTTCAGTTTGGAGCAGTTCTGCACCATACAAATGCTGCCATTCCAGTAGGTTAAAAATGGGGTCTGGTGTTGGCACCGAAATTCAAACAGTTGACAACACCATAGAAATGGTCACCAAAGACAGCGTATGCGATATCGTCTAATATTACACACAAAGGCATTACATCGACAATGGATAGTATCACGTAATCTGAGTGATTAGAGTAACGTAACGTTAAGTAAAATTATTTAACACAGGTGTGGTGATACCATAACGTTAGCTGACTAACGTTAAAGCCTGTTTTCAGCTAACGTTAAGTACAGCAACAATGGTATTTGAACTAGCTAACGTTACAATGTTACTTTTCCACCCTATTTTGAATTAGACGGTACAGCGTTCAATTGATCTACTTAATTAAGTCTAGCGGCTTAGTGACTCCATAAAGTTGATACGCTTTAAATTAAAGTCAACATACCTTTTTTTACCGTTTGGGGGTCTGTCTGTCAACAGTCAAACCGCCACAGTTTGAATCCAGTTCTCATGAAATATCGCGACACGACGTTGTCTCATCTTCTTCTGATTAATTTGCGGCACACAACAAAGATGAATTGCTGCCCTCAATAGGTCACTTGTTGAACTTCATTAAAGAAGAAGAGTCCGGGGTGAAGGAGAAACATATTTCGTTTTACAATGTTCTGCGTGTTTCAATGAATGTGTGACTCATCTTTTCACAGCTCATCTTTTATAAGGCTTCTCTCAGTTTAATAACTGTTGCTCTACACTTAAGTGTTATTTACAGTCTTCACATATGCATTTTCCAATTGGGTGATAGTCCATTAGCCAGTGCAGTTATTTAGTCTCAGCTATGGAATAGCGTCAGATTTTCGTCAAACATTAATATAGTTTACATGTGTCATATCTAATTGATATCATATAAATAATAAATAAATATTCTGCATATTTAACATTTTAATACTTTTTTTTTATGTTATTCAACATGTAAGCATTGCAAACAAAGCAACATTGTAGGTTACTGTCAGCTATTTAACATGCAACATTCATACAGCAATTTCTTTAAAAAATTACATTTTCAAGTAATAAAACTGTGATACCTCTGTTCACAAGTCCTGCACTAAATGTTGAACTTATTAAGAAACATGTTATGGTTAATAAATAAAAAAATGCATTTTCAAGAAAGCCTGGATATCAAACACTTAGTTTATTTTCAGTTAAGCTTGTTCCCCGTGAGCTCATTTATTTTAATTTCACGATTCTTATTTATATTGTATTATGTCACAATGTGATGAAATAATTGTTAAATTAACCTATTACTCCTAATATGGTATTTCTTGGTATCAAGTGGGAATGTTCTCACATTTACAACAAATCTTTCTTGGCATATTTCTTCAATGGCTTTCAAGACAGTCTGATTGGATGTGTTTATTTGAAGTTTTTAACTTAGCCATCATGGTGTTTTCTTCATCTAACATAAGCTCCAACACAGTGTGGCACAGTAATTTTTCGTGGGTGAAACAAGTTGTGGACCTCTGGTATCATCCACTCACCTCTAGTTCTTCCAGCAGTAACAACAACTAGCTTACATTTCTGTGTTGCAGTGCACTGTGGGGCAAATTTTAAATTTACATGTTGTCACATGACAAATGGAAACATGCAAACCTTCTGTCACCAGTCTTTGCATAAGATGCACATGGATCACAACTAGTTTACATCATTTCAATTTAATTAAAATTCCTTTGCATTTAATTTCATGTATTACTCAAATTAATATAGTTCACATCAGAGTCATTCATGATTTTCACTGTTAAAAGAACATCAGTGGTATCAGTTCATTGAACAGCGGTCTTTAGGCTTATCATGCCATCACATTCACTCAACAAAAACACTAGAAACAAATGATTCTAAACTTGGGTAATAGAGGGTTTCCTGGTGTATTTTTACAGATTCATTTTTAACAAATAGTGTTAATATGTGAGAAATCGTACATCTAGAACAACCAACACATGTTGCTTTGTCTTCATATATACAGTAAACAGTTTGTGTGTTGTTGTCAAGCTGCTGCAATAGAGGCATCATCCAGCTGACGACCTTGAGGCTGAGGAGAGAGAGAAAAAAGATGCACTTGAACATCACATATCTCGAGGTCAAGCAATCAATGAATTCTAATACTCAGTAGCATATATGTATTTCTGTGACTGTGCTACCTTGACAAAGATGCGTTGGGGTAAGAAACGTCTCAGTGTGTGTGCGTTGGTGGTTGGGCTGCGGGGCAGGCTGATGTTGAGCTGTGGTAATGTCTGGTAACCAGCCATTAATGGATAATAGTTATACAGCATCTGCTGCTCTGATCCAGGAAGGATACGCAGACGCACCTGTGAACATTCACACACAAACATTCACATATTGGAATTCTTGACAATAAATTGATTTCTCAGGTATATGTTTTCAAATCTGACAGTAAGGGTTTGTGCACATTAAACAATAATAGAATCAAAACTGCAATAAAAAATAAAAAAACAGGGATTAATCCCTAATCTCCAATGAAGCTTGGTCTAACAAGGCCTGAGAAGTGTCAAATGATATGTCAGTGCAGTACAGTGCCAACTTCTGTTTCAGAAAGGATGTACGGTTTGCTGCAAAGATTGAAAAACGTGGTGCCTCATTGGATGACTGAATGTAACCGTCTGTATTATAATTCTACTTCTGTTTCTGCACATCCTTTCTATATAGTGTGTGTAACTATTTAAAAGATGAGAGCATATAACTGCCACCATTGGATGACAATAAAAACACAAATTTTCCCAAAGTTGGAACTGTTTTAATGTTTGCTTCCTTGTTTTGGGCTGGCCTGAAAGCTTCAGTATCTAACAGCTGATCATCAATACAATTGTCTTCTCAGAAATGCGTATTAGAAATCTCTAAAGTAATGCTACATCATTTGGTACTGATGGTTATCTATGTGAGTCAAAGTCGTAAGTGTAAGGGCTTTCCCTAAACTTTTAAGAAGTGATTAAGCAGTTAAAAATGCAGTGTGTCTCTCCTTCATGCGTATGTACATACACACGTTTTAGCAGTTCCTTATTAAACATCTATGAAGTTGTGACCCAACAGTAACCATCCCCGTGTAATATAACTGTAACTATATAACTATATAACTGTAACTGTAATTATTTCATTGTGGGTCTAGCTTGAGAGACCCCTTCATTCCATTTATTTCTTTATTAGCTGAAAGAGGCTTCTCTGTCTTCTTACAATGGTTTGTTAAAATAAACCAGAGAAAGCACAAAATTATATTTAAAGGTGTTAATGTGTCTTTTTTTTTGTCAAGTTCAGTTTACCACACGTATTCACAAAAACTAATTATTAGTTTTTATCATACTAATGGAAATACATCTACATTGCCTTTTAATTGCCAAGTCTGTGTTTAAAAGTGACTGTTATACCTGTTTGAGTCCAGAGAACATGAAGGCGTCAGAAGGTTCAACAGCCATCTCCACCTCCTGAACCAGAGCAGTTCTGTTTTCTATGTGGTAACGAACTGAAAGAGACTCCCTGACTCGTCCAAATGAGGGCAAATCTACACCCAAACAAAGACATGTAGAAATAAAATGCAGACATGCAATAGAGACTTGTATAAGAAAAAAATCATCAGATAAACTAAATGATTGCAAAGAATGAAAATCTAAAAAATATTTGCTGAGTCACAGCTGTTTGATCAGATACATTTACTCAGAGCATCATGTGCCATAATGTGTACAATGCATGTGATTTGTTTCCTTCCACTGACCGGCGTGGATGTAAAGGGGGACAGACTCCAGGATGACATGAGGTAGAGTGACTGTAGTTTGGATGAGAGGACTGTCATCGCTCGAAGAATTTCTGCACAACAGATATTAAACAAAATTAAGAGCTTTATAAGCCTGTTCAAACCTATCGATTACTGTTAAACGTTCTCCTTCAGTGTGTGCACATACCTCCTCCATGATATTAGGTACTGTCCTGAAGCTACAGTGCTATTGCTGTTGGTCAGTGGTGGACACCGGAGACAGAAGCACTCACTGGCACATTCACCTGTCTGCAGAACCACTGATCACACAAACACACGTAAATGTTACACACATGGGATTCATATTTTTTAATTACAGCCATGAATCTAATAAAGTTGCTACACAATAACCAACAGGTACCTTGCTCTATCTGTGACTGAAGCTGTGGTGTGTTGCTGGTCATCGTCAGCAGCTGCAGAGATGAGGTGGCCAGCAGAAGAGGCCAGGGAGACGAAGACAGGATATCTGTCATCAACAGGAAGGGAATGTCCACTACGACCCGATCCAAAGGCTCAAACTGTAAAAGCGCAGAGAGGCACAGTGAATAACTTGATAAAACTTACATAAAATATATAATAATAATAAGACTTAATTCTAAAGACCATTGCTGTGGAAACAGCCAGCACTATAACAGATAAATGAATAAAAATTAGGAGCTCTGTTAAAACCCTTGTAAACTATCAGCTACAAACCTTTGTTGACACAAACTTGACCGACACCTCAAACGGGACTACTGTCTCTATGGTAACTGTCTCATCCTGAAAGACAACAAAACAAGAGAGCAGTAAACCAAATGAGAAAAAAAAGAGTACTGAGCATCTATAATTTGAACATGCAGTTCACAAACAAACCTTGTGACATTTGCAGACAATCTGTCGTCCTTCCACTGTAGTATCAATGCTGTAGGCTACGTGGAACAGGAAGACCCTTGGTCCAGTCGACAGACACCTCACATATACACATTTCTCCAACTAGAGACAAACACACCAACACACACAGTTACTGGCATTACTGCTTTTTACTGTGGGGAAGCTGAAAATGTAGGTAAGTGTGTATGTAAGAAAGTAACAATGCAGAAAATGCTGAGCTAGGTGAGTTTTTTTTTTAGGAAATCTTATGACATTTCCCCCTATATTTGTGTGTACCTTTTGGCCTGGTTTCAGATCTCCTAGAGGTATGTCAGGGAGCAGGGCAGGTGCACTTTCATCACAGACCTTTGAGCCATCGAGTGTCACATGCGTTGTCTGGCCTAAATTGGCATCCTGGCCTGAAAACACCAACCATAAGAAACTCAAAACCATTCACTTCACACCGATGCATGGCCATATATTTGAAATAAAACTTGTTTTCCAATTTTTGCATTCCACATGATTAAAGTTGACACTCGTTATCTACTATACCAGACAAAGGACTCTTATAATGTGATTCATGTTGCCATGAAAAGGTTAAAGAATTGGTTCAACCATTTAAGAACTTTAATTTTCTTTCTGAAAATGTGAAGAGGAAGTTATTGTCACTCTCACATCTGAGTGTTACATAGAGAGCTGGAGTCAAGATGTTGCTAGCCTTGCTTAGCATAAAGACTGAAGGGACCTACCTACCACCTACAGCCAATCATTTAAAAATTGTGCCTCATTTGTATAATCTTTAGTCAAACAAAAAACTTCAACCATCCTCAGTGCTCATAGCAGTATTAGTGTACCTGGTTTGAGGCCAGCTGTCAGTTTGACATCTTTTGCCATGTTCTCCTCCTGTGATTGGATGGTGAGACTGATGCAGTACATTTCATTGTTGAGTGCAGGAGGCTGGTGGCTCAGCTGTACAGAGATCTTTGGGACTCTTGAGATGATCCTACACAAAAAGCAAGAACAAACAAACTAAACATGTCACATGTGTGTTGATGCAGTGTGGGTAATATCTGATAGTGTACAAACTGACAGTTTTACTGGGATTGTGTTGTGTCTGAACAAAGCCTCACATGGTGCTGTGCTGCATGCTTAGGCTGTCCCAGTCCAGCTCCTGACGTCCCTCAGCGCACCGACCCCATCGACGTGATGATCTACTAGCCTGCAAGGCTTCATGGGTGGAGGCTGCGTCTCCACCTCCGCCTCTCCAGCTCACAAACAGACAGCGGCCACCGTCGTTACCCAGCATCACCTCAACACCTGTCATCTAAATGAGCATACCCAAGAAATAAACACAGTGAGTAACAATTTCTTTCACACATACATACATAGATTACAAATATATACACACACATACACTTGTGGGACTCACCTCTATCTTCTTTCCCACGTCTTCAGTCTTGGCTACAAAGCTGAAGTTGTAGCATTTGGTCTTTCCTGGCAATAGGCTCATACTCTCCTGACCTGAGGACTCTACCACACACCACTGGTTGTACTCCTGCACACACACACACACACAGTAATATGCACAAAAAACAGTCACATTGGTCAGGTTAGAAGGAGTTCCTACTTGCAGATATCCCACAAAAGATTAGAATTTCAGGAAAGACAAAATGTTTCTGGAGTTGTTGGTTATTCCCACAGGAACCATTACTTCCATTCTTTATGAACACTGATGAAATACACTGATAGAATACAAAAGCTGGTTACATAACAAAGAAGAAACCAACTGAAAACAGAGTTGGACCTGTTTGTTTCAATCATCCTGTAACTCTGTAGAATGTACAAGGCAGGAGGCCATGTGACCACCCCTGTTAACTACTAACTTTTTTCTTTAAATTCTTTTCTTTGACACTGTGCACTGCCATAGTAGTAAAAACAGTGAAAAAAATCGCAATGCCTGATCCTTCAACACACACAGTTTTTCTGCCTTTGATCAAATCTGTGAAATTACCTGGTTACTGAGGCTGACTGCCAGCTTGTTGAAAGATACAGGATGAGGACAGTCAGCTCGAAGGAAAACCTGGAGTTGGATGGGCTGGTCTACATGGAAACTGGGTGACTGGAACTTGGCTTTACACTGGACTAGAGTCAGAAAAGCCAGAGCAGAAAGACTCTTATATAAAACAGTAATTACAATGCACATGTTGATGTATTCCACACGGAATGTTACATTTAGAGATGACTTATAAGCCTCATGCTTTCATCTCAGTTAGCCAAAAAGCAGTTCGTCAGAGAGGAATTATCCAAGGTTTACTGTAGCTTTTTATTTTCAAAATGAAAATTGAATGAAAAATCAAATCTGAACATAATAAATAAATAGTGTGAACAATTCCTTTGAGTGGATCATTTTGTTTGAGAGAGAGTGTGTGTTTACTGACTGAATGGAATGTAGTCTTGCACTTCCACAGTCAACTCATTAGACCCAGCCAAAGCCATGCGGTCGCTCCACAGCGACCTGGCTGCATTGACAGAGGATGAATCGCACTCTGGCTCAGCATCAGGGACTTCATTCTGAAGACAGAGAGACAATTACAATGTGCATGAAAGGTCAAAGTGTTAATTACATTGTACAACAAAGCTACAAGCCGCATAAGAGATAAGACATTGAGAAAGCTTCAATATTCCAGAAAGAACTTTTCTTTATTACTGTTAGTGCCATCATGTCAGACGAGTATATTTTATATATTTAATTCAAATCACTTTATTTACTGAAATCAGATTTTTATTTCACATACTTTGGTGTTAGATCCCTTGGATGGCTGTTTGATTTGGTAATATGTTGTGTTTAGTTGGGTGAAATCTAGTTGGGTGGAGTCTTCTACTTACCATCAGGACTTTGATGAAATTCTTTTCAATCCTGGATTTTTGATCCTCTTTCAAGGTTGATGCTTAAAGACAAGATGGGAGAATCATTACCTCTTCTGTTAAGTATTATAGGACCTTTGTTGGCAGATGGAAAATGGCAGATTTATCGAGAATGAGTTCTAAATCTAAAGATATTTTTACTGTGATTTTTAGACATACTACCTTACACTTATTGCTACACTTCATCACCAAAAACAAAACAAAATAGCTCAAGTTAGAAAGGATGATGTGATTCTAATGGTAGCTACTAAACTGTAGTATAAATTCATCTTCACTGATCACATACAATGTTACAGAACTCAACTGAATGCGGTCAAATTAAAAGTAGAAGGGTTTGTAAAATTAATAGAAAAAGGCATAATCCCCAGTGTAATGGCATATGGTAATACTGATTTTCTAGCAGTGGGTCAGTATAACCTTCTGGCTTACCTCGGCCCAGCAGCTCCATGCAGTATATGATGTAGTCTTTAACACTGGCCATCAGATAAGCACAGCGCAGAGCTGTAGTCAATATGGCTGTCAGGAGACCCCACCAACGCTCTGTGCGATAGTCACACATCACGTAGTCCAACAGTCTGGGAACATATTGCATGCAAAAAAATAGTCAAATAACTCATTTTTGAAAATAAACAAGACTGGTTTATTACCCAGTGCAATCCTATTTCCACACAGGGTGTAAATATTCCATCTTTAAGGTAAAGCATGGCTGTGAAAAGTTCACATTAATCTCTTTCATGCAAACTGTGGTATGTACAGCATGCATGTTTGATTTTAGGCACAGTAACAAGGTGACTCCCAAGTCTTTCTGAGCATCTACATTTAAGTCAAAATAGAGGTGCCCTTTACAAACCCAGCTTGTGTTTTGACTCACTTTAGGGCTTTGGTGTAGTCTTTTGCATGATAGTACTCCTCCCCCATCTGCACCACTACAAAGAAAACAGAGAATAAGATAAACACAAAGTGTGAAAAGCTTAAACATAAGAGGGTGTAAATAAATAAATAAATAAATCATAAACTCAACAGGAAATGGTCTCTCTGTTAAAAAAAGAACTTTTAACAAGGATGCTTTGATGAGCTCTACTCAAAATGTGATCAAAAAAAGTTATCCTACACCGTTCACCAAACATTAAAACTGTCTGTCTGATGAGTGTAGAATTAACTTCTATGTGAGAGAGAAGGAGCCAGGCACTGATAATCAAAATGACTGTAGAATGTAAACAGCCAGTACCAGCAGAATCAATGGTGTGCATTCATAGTAATAAAAGTGCTAGCTCTCATTGCACTGTTGGATGCATTGGAAACCCCTGTAAAGCCACTAGGGGTATTAAAAGGATCTGTGGAGAGAATAGAGAGCACAGTGATACTCACTGAGATGACTCTTCATTCGAGGACACTTGTACTTCTTAAACTGGGCGACAGCGTTACTGAGAAGTGCTATTATCAGCTCCTGTAGGCGCAAAGATCAAGAGAAGCATGACTTAATACAACAGTGCAATAAAAGTCTTTCTGGGGGCATTTTTGGATGTGGGGGCTGCCGCAACAAAGAATAAATACTCAAAAGCACAAGGTTTCTAAAGATTGAGATAAAGACTGCTGCTTCAAAAAACTGTGTTCTCATCTTTCTACAGAAAGAAACACAAAGCCAAAACACTGCCACAGCTGTGTGTGTCCATGTGTCTATGTGTGTCAATGTGTGTGTGTTTGTGGGTTATCTTACAGAGTGAGGTACATCTCTCTCTTTAATCTGCAGAGCCAGAATCCCTGCCTTCTCCTTCTCTGCATCTGGAGGATCAATACCTGAATAACAACAGTGCATGTTATGGTTAATTAATTCTAGTGTCACATCACAGGAGACACTTAGTTATTATCGGGCAAAAACATGCCATTGCAACACTTTTTAATTGGATACTAGACAAACTGCATATGTGAACTTACTCTGGTGTCCTTGTCTCCAGGGTCTCTGGCCATAGAAGTCCAGTCCTCCACTCTGAGTGTCCAGTGGCTCAGGAGAGGGGTAACTCGCTCCAGCCTAAGACAACCCAACTGTTAGTACATACAAGCCTCTTAAAGCTGTCATTTAGCCTGGGGAGAGGTGTGATTTGTGTTTGTTTGTTTGCAACTTAATTTATCAACATTTTATTGAGAATTAATACAAAATAAAGACTTTTCATCAACACCTGTGTTAAAAGAAAAAACTATTGTCTGGTATTAGCATTCAAGAGTCATATGGAGCAGTTACAGGAAAATAACAGCACTGTGTCCCATCCCTCAGCTGTATATGTTTTAGATATATGACCTGGTCTGACAACATGTGATACAAACAGCTTGTTTTCTTGTATAGCCGGACCCTTACAGACAAAGTAGTATATGTTACCACCTGACAAAGCTGCTGTGCCTGATGTTTCCTGTCCTGGCTGTAATATGCAGCTTGCTGGTAGTAGAAACCAGGGTTTTGGGTCTGAATGGCAGTCAGACCCAGCTTAATGGCTTCATCAAACAGTTCACCAAATGACTGGAACCTATGGGAAGCAAAGATAAACAGACAGTGGGGATTTGGGGCCATGTCATGAACACTTTACAGTAGATGTGCCAGTCTGCCTTCATCAGGGATGAAGATAAGTTCCCAGAACAAAATTACCATGATAATAAGTATCTGAACTTCTTGGTTGAAAAAATGTACTTCAGGCAAATGTGTCTTCAAATACCTTTTGATTACCCTTTTAATTTATTTTATCATCATTTTTTTTGTGACTACAGTATATTAACATGTTACACAATCAAAAATGAGGTGAATGACTGATATCTCAATTGACAAAAACAATAGCCAAATTTTGTCTTACTGTTTAGACATCCATGCAGCGTGCTCGAAGGCCAGTTCAGCACTGCCAATCTTCTTTTTACACAGGTCGATGTGTTTTCTGAATTGGGCTATGGCATCTAAAGGAGCATTGTGCTGGAAAGACAGGCGGCAGATCTAAAAAGACAACAAAAAGGAGTAAGTCAAAAAGAAAGCAGGACAGACACTACTGACAGATGGTCAATGGCCAGTAACTGCAGACATCCATCAAGTTTAGGCTGTTGAGAAGAGTGTTGGAAACGGGACAGCATAATGCAGAGCAACTCACAGCAGTGCAATTCATTTCTGCTGGCTGCTGTGAGGCGCTCAGGTCCTGTGCCAAATGCAATACATTGGCTAAAATACCATATCAAAAGTCTTGTCAAGGTTTTTTAGCTGGATCCTGAAAAGTGCGAACACCTTTTTGTTTCTAAGTGTTGAAATCTGATTTTTCACATCATAAATGTGAAACAAAGACATTTATACTCTAGTCTCTCATTGATATAAATGCTTTGAAAGTCAAACATTAATTGCTGACCTATAGTAAACTAGTAAAAAAACTGATTCAGGTACAGTCTTACTTTCTTCTACTGCTGTTAAGAGCTGAAAATGGTTACCTAAAATCCTTTTACTCTTGTAAGCGAAGAGTGCACTTCCACTTTTTCTCCTCTCAGTTGGTCATTATGTCCATTAGTGTTTCCATTATTTTACCTTGACAAATATAGAAAGTCAGAATTGTACCTTATAGTTGATAAATCCAGCCATGGTTTTGATCTCCAACATGTTGGTCTCGTGGGCTCTGAGCTCATGAACAAGACTGTATGCAGTTCTGTAGTACCTACAGACACAAACAAAATTAGTAAATAAGGATAAGAGCACAACATAAAGGTCAACATATCTTTATACTAAGAGTACCTTTCAAAACTGTACACTTAGGTAAAAAGCTACAAATTCATTTGTCTGTTTATATTAGAAAAAAAAACATGAGAAAAAATCATTTGCAATGCCAAAAAAACATGACTCTGATTAATTACATGGCTCAGCAGTACTGATCTGATGGTTAAATACTAAACAGTCTGTTTCCTTTAAAAATAACAGTATTTATGAGCAACAACAAAACACATATTTCGAGATATTTTAAGATATTTCGACCCAATTAATAAGACTTTCAATTTTTTTTTTATACTTTTTTCTTGAGGTCTCACAGCATTTGAATACTTAGATCTACTGATAGAAAAATACTGAAAATACTCTCAGAAAGTCCTGACAGGTGCTGATCATGATGATTTTATCCTTTATGAATGTATATTGGCGGACTTACTTGAGAGCATTCTGTGTGTCCTGTTTCAGCTCACTGAAGAAAGCAATTTTAAACTGGTGTCTGACAAACAGCAGCTGGGAACAGAATCAGAGTGTAGAGAAGATGATAATGAGGAAGAGGAGGGCTTGGTGAGGAGGGAGAACTTTAAAGTATGTTAGGATGACAGTTTACATCAGGCTTGCATTTCCTCCAAAGCAGCTTACTTGTACACATATAGAAACCATGGTTGTTCTCTGTTCTGTAATATAGATTTCCCTGGTGAGGGTGTTGTGTGTGTGGGTGTATGTGTGTGTGTTTGTGCCTTTCTACCTGATGTGTTGTCTTGTTGAGGAACTCTTTATGTGATTTGACTCGACGAATCTCAGTATAGTAATATGTCTGAGCGTGTTCATAGAAAGCATTCTCCAACCTACAGAATCACAACAAAGAACACAGTTTAATAAACATTCAATATCTGGAAGAAAATTAAGGATATTTAACTACTGCAACTGTTAGACATTTGATTAAGTTTAAAGTGTGAGGACATCACATCAAAACAACATTTAATAAGGGCAGTCAATATTACAACTTAAGAATAATTACATTTCCATTAGTTCATAAATTGCAATATGTAAAAAAAAATTAAAAATACAAACATTCATCTTTATAGCACTAGTAAACTAGATATTACCGTATGATGTAGCCCACTAAGTGATCAGTGTGTGGCAGTACAAAGAGACTCTTGCCAGACAGATCACAGGCGTTACAGAGAGCTGCTGCTCTTTCTGATGCTACCAGGTCCTCTCCTGTACAAATAAGAAGATAAGTGATGCTTTGGTTGGAAAAGGAAACTGGAAACAGACAGAGTAATTTGCTGGGGTTGTGTTAAACAGAAGATGTAAAGTTTCTGCTTAATGTCTAAAACAATTTTCTCTTAAGACCACCGATAGACACTTTTCCCCCTGAAGTCTTAGATAATTAGAGAACAGCTCCAATATATATATATTTTTTATTTTGGTTGTTAAACTCTGGTTTATAAAATAAACACTACAATGTTGTACCTCTGCCAGTCATGAAGAAAGACTGGAATAAAAATGGTAGACAGACAGTGAATCTTACATGGATGAGAAAGGATGAGTAGAACCTAATGATGATTCAGTCAAAATCTTTACCTGGAGGTAGAGGAGTTTTCTTCTGGATTAGAACCACGGCCACCTTGGTGTTCCTGCCCTGAAGACTAGTCCTAACAGCAAACAAACAAAACACAGAGCTGATCTGCAGGATACTATCAGCTATATATAACCATATCCATTCTCCAATTCTTTTCTTGTTTATTTCAAGAACGACAGCTGTCAAAAATGCCTTAAGACACTAAATGACCAAACAAAGTTATGAAAAAGGGAATAAGAAACCCTATTTACTATAAAACAATGACAGTCTTTGTGCAGAGTAGCATGAGAAGGCATCAATAAAATCTACTAAATGTATTGAGTGGAATGCTGACAATTCATGTGATCATGTTGATACTGATGACAAAAACTAACCAGCTCAAAGAAAACGGTAGAACAGACCCACAGATATAAATCAACTAGAAGAGTGGCAGTCTCACCAGGTTTGTCACCTGTGGTGTAAAAGTGCACAAAAATATAAGACAAATGGTGCCAGGTGAACCAATTTAGCTGTGTAGATAGATTCACATGACTAAATGCCTGATCCCCTCAAGAGGAGGCTTTCTTTGGGTGACCTGGCCCACCAAAACTGAAAATCCCATTCAGAGATGACAGATACAACAAGAGAGGTTATCAGCTTGCTTTGTAAATTTAGGCTCACTTCCTCAGTGTGAGGCGCTGCTATTAACTACTGGTATACTACAGCTTTTCCATCAACTGTAATATACCAGGAGTTTAAACAAGACTTATGCAAATAAGGACCAAGCATAACACAATCCAAAGTGGTAACGTTAAAGAGTGGTTTTAAGGGATTACACCAAAAGTCATAAGTATTCATCAATAATATGAATACTGTATTAAACCTTAAAGTGCATCCTGTGATTTTACTAAAGGCTTCCTTTTTTAGTCAATGTGGGTAAATGGCCAGGAGACCCTATAAAAACATTTAGTAGTTCAGCAAAAGTAAGAACAACCTTGAAAAAAAAAGAAATGTTCTTGCTCAGATTTTGTTCATTACTAATATAGAAAAAAGCAACACAAAACATTATGAACTATTGTGCACCTTTGTTCAGTGGGATTATTAATATAATCTTACAAGTTAACTTTATTTCCAACCGAGATGATATATGAGGGGATCTTTTGAGCAGATTTTAAGAAGAAACTGAACGCAACCTCATCTGGAGAAGGTTAGGTCTAGATCTAGCCAGACTAAAGGAGAGCAACCATCGTTAAATGAAAACTCTGGCTTTAGATTTATTGACATACCTTGCTGAGATTGTTGGCAGTATTAAAAACAGTTAAATGAAACGTACCAATCAAGCCCGATAAAACAAAATCCTATCCATGCAGTCCCTCTTTGAAACTATTTCTAAAGGCAAATTACAAGTACACCTACCTGACTATCTCCACTTTAGTTGCACATTCAGACTGTTTCTCTTTCCACTGGGGATCGTCCCAGTCCAGTTCATAAAAGAGAACAACTAGAGCAGGTACCAGATTTAGATGTTTATTCATCCAACCTGTTTTCAGAATGCCTTTGGGGATGTACCACTCATAGGATGTTCGCTAGATAGGCAGACAGAGAAGAAAAAGAAAAAAGAAAAAAGTTTAGAGACTGACTTCTTATATCATTTCTTACACTGATGTAGTAATCTGTAAGTGAGGAAGTGCAAAATGAAACTTTGTTCTTTTTTAATGCCAGTGGTTGGGTTTGTACATTGTTGGTACAATGTCTTTGTTTGTTGAGCCTCTAGAACTTTGCTTTCACTGCTCACCTTAGTGCGGCATTTGGGGTACTCATGGTCTCCTGGGAGGACTTTAAAAGATATTGGAACTCTGTCAGCTCGTCGGTTGGCACAGAAGGCATCCCAAATAGCCCGGTGCACGGCATTATACACCACATCCAAACCAGTCAATGCCACAAAGGCCATGGGCCGACAACAGAGCTCTGGAGGAAGCTCCCATTGGGAACCTGCCATTATGATGGTTCAAAAATGGATATACCTACACAAGAGAGAGCAACATAAGTGCAACAGAAAAGCATCTTCCAAAACATGGTCTTAGATTCTCATTTTAAATAAAATACCTTGTACAGCCGTGCTTTAATGACTTTTTAAATGAGAAATAATGTTTTGATATCTTCTTTCAAAATTTCAATGAAGAAAAAGCAATTTTCTGACATATTACTGTTTATGTGCAGGAAAACGGTGTAGTTTCATTTGGAAATTACACACAAAATCCTAAGAGAATCATCAAGCATGAACAGAGCTTTTGTGGCTACCAACTTGCATGTCACAAGACCTGCAGTTTAGCACTGGCTAAGCAGAGTTAAGCTAAGTAGCCGCTAACAGTGACAGATCAGTTGTTTACATCACATAGACTGAAGCTCGACTATTACCTACCACCGGAAATCTGAAATGTTCCTGATTTAGAGACTCATCTTAATCATACAGAAATCTTCTGTACATCCAAAAAGCTGTCTACACATGTTGTTTGTTTCCCATTTTTCGTTAGCCAAGTTAATACTCTGATACTGTCAAACACCGATAATACGAAAGCGGAAGTGGGCTAACTTGATTCAGTTAACGCTACTGGCATTGTCGTGTCCTTTCAGCATCCTTAATAAAACGCAGTAAAATACGATTAGGCATTTCAGGTCACGAATACAATAAACAACATCATACCTTGGTTGCATAACTTCAGCTGAACTGGTCAAGGTACTAGGTGTAGCTAACTTGATTGAGAAAGCTAGCTGCACTGCATAGGCTGCTGGGCTGTCAAGGTTTACAGTTGGCTATGCTAGTGGGCGAGGTTGCAATTTTAACTAGCAAAGAAACGTTACAGCACTTTTAATTTTAAGCTGCTTAACTTCCTTTCAGCCAAGTCCAAGTGTCGGTCACCAACCCACAGCTAGTCGCCAATGAGTCAAAACAAACAGAAGCATGAAATAATAACTAATTTTGCAGCTGTTGCTGAAGCAACACCTAACTAGCTAGTTAGCTACAGAGGCAGAACTTGAGAAACACTACCGGTTCGGCTTTTCAAAATAAAAGTCCCACTTCATGAACTAATTTCCAAATAGCTGCAAAACTCACGACATAATGATGATTAGATTACTGATCATTATAATAATCTCTTTCACATGGAATCCTTAAAGTACACAAAGCAAAGATTACATGTACAACAATCATTTATTGTCCCAATAGGGCAAATTTGATTGCAGCCATGTGTTAACATTCAAATCAACATGGAGTACAACATAAAACACAACATGCTACACAGAACACAAGGATCGCATTAAAACACAATAAAACAAATATACACACCAAAGTACAAGATACAAAAAACAGGACAAGAACTCTTCATAAGAAAAACCAAAGGATTGGCAAGTATGTTGTGCATGAAATGACCAATGTGCAAATTACAACCTTATTTGTGCAACTTCCAATTGCAGTATAGACAAAGGAATCTCTAAATCTTTTAGTCCTTTGAGGTGGAAGTCTGTGTGTACTCCCTGAAGGTAAAAGCTCAAACTACCTCTGCAGGGGTGGTTAGAACAGTTTTTCTATCACCTCAGTTTTACTGGCTGCTCAAACAAGACGACCAAGTCCATTTATTAAATTGCCAGACGCAGGTTCCCAAACCATGCCACAATACAAAAGGACAACACAGACTCAATGAAACATTGCTATAACTAGTCAACATTTTAGTGCACACATGAAAGGAATTCAATTTTCTAAGGAAATAAAAGTGTTTTTGTACCTTCTTGGAGAAAGCATCTGCATTAGCCTGAAAGCACAACTTGTTATCAAACACAGTGCCTGAGGTATTTATAGTTCTCCATCAATTCAACCTCCCTTTCCTGCATCACAGTGGGTTTGGGACTGAGTGTTGACTTCTTGTAGTCAATAATCATGTCATTTGTTTTGACCACATTAAATTCAAGAAAATATTCTTTGCACCATGTCACAAAGTTGTTTATAACTGGCCCATGATCCAGTTCACCTTCACTCAGCAAGCTGACTATGGCTGTGTCATCTGCAAACTTAATTATTTGTCTATTCTCAGCTTTGCTATGGCGGCTGTTTGTGTAGAGAATATTAAGAGGGGGAGAAAGTCCATATCCCTAAGGTGAACCGGTTGAGGTAAATTGCTTATTTGAGAAACACAGTGGAATTTGACCCCTTCTGATCTGTTAGTTAAAAAGTCTAATATTCATCCAATAATATTCATATCATGATTAAAATCTCATTAAAAACTTATTCAAGCAAGTGTGGCTTCATAGTGTTGAATACAGAAGAGAAAACTATGAACAGAAGTCCGACATGAGTCAGGGGGCACTCAAGGTGGCAACAGAGAAAGCTCAGCAGTGTCAGGGTTGCATCTGCCACAAGTCTTCCAGCTTTATAAGCAAACTGCAGAGGATCTTAAGGACCTTGCACAACTGCCTGCTTTATCACCTTTTTCAAAAGACTTCTTGACCAAAGATGTAATCACCACAGTTCTAAAATGATTTAAAGACTTTGGGTTGGTACACTTCATGATAGGAACAATAGTTGAGTGCTTACAGATTTTTTGTATCTTTTGTAACTCAGGTGATGTCATGAAAACACTGTAAAATAAAGCATAGCTGCTCCGCACAGGTCTTAAGCACCGGATCACAGATCCCATCAGGGCCTGGGCTCTCTCTGCTGTTGGTGAGCCTAAAGAACTTGGCTCAGACCCAAAACACTGAATGACCTCAGGTTACATCACTGATGATGTGTTCAAGAGCAAAAAGAGATGTATTTCAAGAAAAACTTATGTGAGTCATTATTGCATTCACCCAAAAAAGCTGGTAAGTACCTTTAGCTGACATGAGTGTTACACTGCATTGGCTGGTGACATTCTTGCTAATGCATGAGCTTGTTATTAATTATTAACAACACAGGATTTTTGCCAAGCAGGAGCCAATGAACAGTGATTATAGATAGTGTCTTAACAGAAAATAATGAGATGAGCTTTAAAGGATTGAAATCTGGAGCATAAGACGTAGTTTTAAACAAAGCTTTCATTTAGATGCAGCAAAATCTCAGAGTCATTAGGTATTACAACTAATGTGCCACAGGTTTCTCTTATTTTCTGTGCAGGACAGAATGGCAGGGGCACATTGTCCTGCAAGCTCAAATATGTGGGAAATGGGAGAATTAAGCAGCATGAGCAACAAAGGATCAAGACTGGTCAAATAAATTAAAGGTGAGAAAGTGTCCTGTAATTTTCTTTAGGGTTTAAGGACTCAGACACACATGAAAACATGAATCATATGAAAAAAAAAGTCAGAATGAGAATTTAAATATTTACTTTAATAAAAGCACAGTTGTAGACATTAGTGTTTGGCAGAGGGCCAATTTCAAAAGGAAATGCATATTATGCATATTGAATAGACAGAGTCAATGTAATCCTGCATGCATTGCATCCTCCTATAAAAGGATGCAGTTCGCGGGCATTGCCACACAGTGGCGACAGATTCAAGCTACAGCTTTTCAACAGCTCCTGATTGTGCTGTTATCTGAAGTGATGATCTATTGGCTCAAACGGCTGAAGGGCTTTAAGTGTATTCTCAAGCACTGACTGCATTGTTAAAATAGCATACTTATCACTATTAATATCCCCATACAAACTTACTGTGATAGTTTCTTGCTCCTAAATTGTTTAGTTTTTTTTAAAACAGGATTAAACTCCGATTTTACATTTTTCTTGAGCAATTTGTCGTTTTTCAAAGGAAACTGATCAACAGAAAATGTTATTAGTAACCTACCACATGATAAACCATTTATTTTAATAATACATTTTCAGGTAGTGTGCGTGTTGGATACATGATGGAGGTTGAAACCTATAAATAAAACAGACTGGCACAGCATATTTAATCAGTGTGATGCTGCGTGGAGCTCAGTTGACTCTCTCACCCTCTTCGGATAAACAAAGGTTAAATTCAAACTCGCAGCTTGAGTAGCCTATGGCGCAGACAGACAGATACCTCCCAGCTTCCTGTCATTCTGCCCTCCTCAGCAGACAGTCGCACCCTCCTGCTCCGGCCAGAGGACACGGAGGAGGCTGCAGCCATGGGACAGCATCCCAGCAGCAGGAGACATACCGGAGAAGACAGGGCCGTGTCCCAACCTGACTGAAGGTGAATATTCCGGCTGGGTGTCTTTGTGTTTTTGTATCTGAGGATCACTGTTCCCAGTGTACTGGCCCAATAAATATTTAACCTTCAGGATCCGGATAAGGTCTCACACTGTTGGCTCAACGTAAGGATCGCTTTCTTGCAGATTGTGGCAACATGCCTGCAGAGATGAAGGTAGCGATGTGGTTCGTGGTATGAACTGGGTGGGGAGGATGATAAATGAATCTGTGAATCAGCCTTACTGTCGGTGATGGTCCTATGCCCTGCATGATAAATATTACACCGATCTCAATGAAAACTATCGCATTTGTATGTTTTTCTGAGAAACGGGAAGCCGCATCACTCAGTGAAACAAAACAAGGGATAATAAGGAAAAGTATGGAGTCGGCTGCAAAATTCGGCGTCATTTAATCCCCCAGTAGTTTGCACACTAATGCCAATGTCCTAAACTTAAGAAATGTTCTTTTGTGTTTCGTGTCGGGCTTGCATAGTTGCAAACAGCGTGATCGCAGTAAGATGAATTAAAGAAGGAAGTGGTGATTTTTTCTGTGATTTGTTCGAGTCTGATTTAAAGAGCAGCGCCTTGTGATTAAATGGAGGTATTCGGATGTTTTGTCTTTCAAATCTTTAAACTGCTGACAAGTACAGCTTCGGCAGGTTGAGCTATTTTCGGGTGACGTCCGAGTGATGCTTTTCGGATGACGATAGCAGTACGCAGCGTTTATCTTTCTAAAACCCATAAAGCGGCTGGTACTCAGGGGTGACCGAGAGCATCCCAGCCGGTCATTTTAATTATGGATAAAACTGTGGCTTTTCAATTGGATTGGGTTCTCTAGTGACTAAACCATGGACAGTTGAGGTTAGTTGGCTCTTTTGAACGACTTTTGCCTCTTCTGGAATGTAGATTTGAGTCGGCTGTGGTCGAGCAAGAAACTGTACATCCACAAGAAGTTATTCAAATATTTATCAGGTAGCACTAGTGCTATTGCTGATGCATGCTGTAAAGCAGAATGCACGAGTAGAAATTTGTTATTTTCCAATTTCTGTCGACATTTGTTTAACTAACGTGGGATTTGAATGTGTGTGCACCTTAAAATGGATCAACTGAATGTATGATGTAGATTTAGATAGAAAAAAAGAAAAAACAAAACATGTATACAACACATACACAGCTGACGTGTCATTCATGACTGGAGCTTAAGATCCATTTGCACATATCATATTTAAAAATCTTTCCATTTGCATTGCATGTGCATTTTGCATATGTTGCAAGTTCTTTACAGAGAAGGATTGTGTAGGCCTACATCTTCACTGTTTGTTTGAGCGGAGTTTGTTTGACTTGCAAAACAGGAAATCTGTTAAAATTACAATGTATTTCTTTTTGCAGTATTACTTTATCCATTATATCAACCCTGTTAATTGCTGTTTGATTAAGAGTGCTCTGGAGGCTAGTCTGTGTCATATGTGAAGGATTTCACATCCTATGTTGTATACATTAAGTAAAAGGCAAGTAAAAACCCAAACAGAAAACCAGAAGGAAACACATTTCTGAAATTATATTGTGTTTATCAGTTCACCCAAGATGTATGAATTTTGGACTGTTGAACTGTGCTTGTGTGTGGAACTTTAGAAACCACAAACTTAGAGGAAAGGACACAAAATATTCAATGTCCTTCATGCAGGTTTGGGTTTTGTAAATTCCAAGGAGAACTTTACCAAAATTGTATGTCAAAGCATGGCGTTATAAAACTGCGTTAACCTTGTTTAACTGTGAATGATCTCGTTCACATTGGTTCAAAGACTTGTAGTCACTGACCGTGTGTTGACACTTCTTTTAAAACTATTAACTATTTGAAAACTTATTGATATCTACATCATGAGTGAATGCATCGTGCATTCATACCACTGCAACATTCAGAGCTGATTGACTGTCATCAGTGTAATAGTAGCCTATGTTCAATCTGTTTTTGATCCAAGCTGTCACATTCAGTTCTGTGCAAAACTTACCTTTATGTTGCAGGACATTGCACATAGCTAAACCTTCTATTGTTCATGACTGAGTTATCAGAATAGGAAAGTTTCTGTGGGCTTAATGGCCTTTAAACAAACCTTACAGAAAGTAAGAAAAACTGTGAGTCAAAGCTAAGTTGTCAACAGCACTTTCAGTCCCTAGTGAGAAGCTCCACAGCTCCTGATTCAGTCTGTAACAATGATGATCAAGTGCAGTGAGTTGACTTTGTAAATCTGATGTAAAAGATTCATTCCCCACATGAGGCTACTGAACACTGTGTCCTTTAAATCAGGCAAGGCAAAGTCAAAGATTTCTATCACGCAAAAGGAATCTAGTGTTAACACAGTGAAGACATGAAAGCCTAGTTAATTGTTTTCCAATATCAGCACCTTTAAGAGCTGACTTTTTATAAGACATTGCTCACAGAGGCCTTTAACACTGTCTTTAAAATGGACTCTTACTAAAGACATAAAAGATAGGCTGTGCACATTGAACACATTCAAGACGATTGAATACTGCTCTTCTTGACACAGCTACGTAGCTGGTTTGTCCTTGTAAATGAGTGTAACAAGTCAGCTGATTGCAGCAAAGTGTGCTAAGTAAGCCGCCCTCGCTCTGAGTCAGCTATTCGAATTGTTCTTGGTAACTTAGTGTTAATTAATGTTAATTAGTGTTCTTGGTGTTGTAGAATGAGCATGTAGTGAACTGCAAGGTGGAAAAAACAACACCAAACAAAATTAGCTCTCTCATGTTCACTTGCTGCATGCTGAACTTTCAGTAAGTCTTGTTCTTTAATTCCCTTTACCTGTCTGGGTACAGTGGGGGTAAGGGGGTGGGGATGGAGTTGAGCATCTGGGACAAGAGACATGTAATTTTTATTTATTTATGTTATTTGAAACTGCCTCAGTTTGTTATGCTGCCCAAAAACAAAGACAATAAAGGAACTGACACTGACAAGTTAGAGTCTGAATTTACATTCATTTTTTCATTCATCCCTCATTTAATTGCATTTTATTCATAAATGAGTTACTAGATTTTTTGAGGTACATTTATTATTTATTCTTTTTTTAAATAATTTACTATAGTTAAATTAAAAAAAGAAAGTTTTTTTTCTTTTTGTACAGGGCAGAGAAAGAACTTCTTGCTTAAATGTGTTTCAGCTGACTCACAATTTACCTGTGCAAAGCAATCAATCCTACTGCTGAATTCATGAGCATTCTATTAATAGCCACATACTTTTCATTCTTTGTAAGACCTTTTTCTAACACACAAAGATAATAGACAATTTCAAGGGATGAAAAAATATTAATAAAGCTTGAAAAGCTGCAGTTTGAACTTAATGCATAATAGAAGGAATGGAGATGGTGTAATGGAACATTTTTACATTTTAATGTTCTTGTTAGTTTTACAATTCACATTTGACATGGGGCTTTACTGCATCACTACTGTCAGTGGTGTTCATACAAAAAGCCACCTCACTCTCCCTTCTCTCTGCCATGACGCATGCAAAGTATTCTGGATTTCTGTGATGTCAGAGTTCTCCACGCAATGACTCCCACGCCTTCACACACACCCTGCACCTCCCATCCTTTCTTCGCTTCACTTTGATGAGACTATATGTTTGAGCAACACAATGCAGTCATAGTCCACCGAACAGGCGCGTCACCAGGAGACAGGTTTGTCGAGGTCATTTTGATGCTGAGTCATCTCTCTGCTTTTTTTCCAGCTCTTTGCCTCTTTAAACTGTTGTTGTTTGAAAGTGGAGGGGAGACTCTGTGACTGGACATGAATTAACTATCTTCCTCTCAGCACCAGATCTATTTTATTTTTTTGTAGTGCTTTTCCCACATGTTGTAGCTGATTGTTGATTGTCACGCAGACTAAAACCTGCACATAAAACACTGGAAAGATGAAGTTCAAGCAGCTGTCATCATAATGATGAATTAATTAATTGAAACAGGACACTTATAAGAAAATTGCCCTATCCCGTTACAGTATTTACAAAAGATAATTAGCTATAGAGACCAAAACCAATTTAACTGTTAAAATGTTTATACCTGTTGTTAAGTTCAACATTTTGATATGGGGTGATGTTTGACTTGCTTTTAGAGCAGGCTTCAAGTAGCCCATGGAGGAACTGCAAGGTGGTAGTGTGATTCTTTCTGCATCTACAGATCAAATAAAAGCATCATTTGCACTTGGCTGTTGGAAATACCACTGACTAATGTACATTTACATTGCCGATTAATAATGGAGTTTATAGTCAAAAGTAACTTTAGTAATGTATAAAATTAAACTGAATAAATAAATACCAAGAGTCTAAAATCTTAGTTTTTTTCTTTACTCCTTGTGCAAGAAGGAATTAGAAAAAGGGAAGGAACTAAGCTGCACATTCTCAAGGTTAAGGCTCTATATTTGTGTTCTGTTTTTGAGCTGGGAGCAGCTCAGTCATGGCTGCGTGTCTGTGTGTGTGACCCCCTACTCTTTTAAGCAAAACAGGAAATGGTTCCAGTGTGGTTAACAGTGACAGCAGGGTTAAATAAATACATACTGTATCACTACCTAATAATAAACACACACACACACAAATCAAGAGCTATAATATAATGTGTCTTAAACCATGTGTATATAAGATTCATTTGAGATAAAAATCATGTGACAAAAGCTGGCCAACATGTCTACGTTAAAAAAATAAAGTGAGAGTTATGTGAACAAGGTTAAAACATTACAGTTAGGAACAGGCGAAGGATCCGGTCATGGTTAAACAAGTGGAGGCAAACTGTAGAAAAACTTGTTGTCATGAGATGAGTCTTGCATTCAACTTAGGGGTAAATATTTCTCTAAACTTGGGAACTATCCACTCTACAAGTTAATGTCTAACTACCACTCTTCATCTTACATTTATAGTATTTTCTTATAAGCATTGCATTTTAAACATGCGTTTTTTACACATTTTTGAGACACTGAGAAACACTTTTTTTCCATATTCTAAAGATATCTAAAAATTCAACTTAGTGCTTTAATAAATTAAATAAACATAACAGATAAGCTGTGCTCTTCCTCTCATATATCCTTTTGCTCCCTTGGGTAAACAGTCTTAAAAACAGACATTAAATAAACTTACATAAGGGGAGTGAGAGGGGTGGGACAGAGATAAATATGGTGCCAAAAACAGGAAGTATTTGCAAAAATCTGAAATGCTGCCTAAATCAATCCCTGCTGTGAATCTCCCAACTCACATCATTAGTCAAGTCAATAAGCAAGTCATCTTTATTTACGTAGTGCAAAATCACAACATCAGTCAGCTCAAGACACTTTTCATGTGGAACTGGTCTAGATCAAAAAATTTACAAAGAACAAGCAAATGTAAACAATTCCCACATGAGCCAGAGCCTGGCAACGGTGGTGACCAAAAACTTTCTTTTAATAGACAGAAACTGGGAAAGAGAGCTTAGTTCAGATGTAGGCCATCTATCACAACCAGTCATGCTGAGGAGGAGCAGAGTGTAGTAGAGATAATAAAAACATGTTGTTACGATTATAATGATAGAACCTAATAATGTGCGTAATACATGGAAGTATAGTCACATAACAACAACAACAACAACAACAACAATAATAATAATAATAATAATAATAACGCTGATTTATAATGATATCATTCATTATATCATTTGGGAGCTTAAGTGAAGACAAATCATATTTTTAATCCCAAAAATTAAAGGAACAAATTCTGAGCTGTCCCATGCCTTTTTAGTGAGCTCCAGATGTTTATTCCTCCAGAAGCTCTGGTCAATCCCCAACTCTCTCTTAGTTGCAATCATCATCAGCAGCTGTCTGCTGGTATCTGTCCCTTCACTCTGCCAATCGAACTCACACAACACTTACAGTCCTGCGATAGTCTAAGCGGTCAAATATTGATTTAAAATTCAAATGTAATATCATAAAGCTGTGAATTTGAACTGTTTAGTATGGCCCTAGTTACTGTTCTCAAACTAATTCAGTCACACATCTTTGTTGTCTTAGTACAGTGCACTTAGAGTAATAGTCAAGTGCCCTTTAGCCTATTTTTTTATTTGAGCTGTGGCTCTCAGGATTGCGGTTCAGTAAGGCACAGTTTTCTCTTTAGGATGGATTTCAATACAGAAGTGACTTTTATGTAGTTGAGTTCTAACCAAATCTGCACCCTTAATATTTCAAGTCCTTGTAGAGAAAAGCTCTTCTATTGCGTGTCACCTACTTCAAAGCTCAAGCCTGCAGACAGCTTCACCTCAAGGTCGCCATATTTTTTTCTAACCCCTTTTTTGCTATGAAATGGTTTCAAAGTGTATAACAAAGCTGTCTGCATTTGTAACAAGTCTGAAATAAATAGGCGGAATACTGTAAAAGCTCTAGTTTGTTTTTTTAATAAGCAAATTCCTTTATACAGTTTCCATTGGACAGTTGTATTGAAAAAAGCTGCAAGTGTGTCATTTTAAGTTTTGTTCCATATGACACAAGGAACATGTACATTCATAGCAAAAAATGGAGCTAATCATTTCATGTTCTTCATATAGCATTAATATACCACTGGCTATAATGCTGATTTACACTGTAGATCATCACCAAGCCTAATTTCAACATAAAAGGATGACAATGTGAAAATAAGATGTTTTGAAGGTGTTAAGTGGTGAGTGTTAATGATATGTACTATCAATGCTTATCCACCCAAAAAACGGGCACAAGAAGCTCTGATAAGTGAGCATGTGTGTGTGTGTGTGTGTGTGTGTGTGTGTGTGTGCAGCGTTTAAAGTTGCTGATAAGCCAGCCAGAGGGCAATACTGATAAATGGTAAATGTCAACTCTCTGGCTTTTGCACATACATATACTGTTTATACTTAATATTGGTACATTTACAGCTCCTGTTTCATGAATTCTTGATGTTTTGTTACATATGAACATAACTGCATGAGTGTATATATTTGTTTTATTATTTACAGTAACTATGAATTAAGCAAAGAATGTATTACAGTTGGATAATAGTGTCATGTTCATAGATTCTTCATGTTTTAATTCTTAGTGTTGTTTTTTTTTTTGCATTTTGAAACCAGTGATGATGGTGTTCCCTCAATTTATTTTTTTTTCTCTTTTTCCTCTTTTCCCACTGTCTCTGAGCCCCCCCTCTTTCTCTGTAGATAGACAAACAGAAGAGGTGGGGCTGAGGGGAACCCATACAGCATGGGAGGGGCACATGTTGACCTGTTTTTAGCTTCTTATCCAACAAACACACTCTTACAGTTAATTAACCAAATGTCAGCTGTTTTCTGTGTTCTTTGTGGCACATTTTCAATGAACCATGCTGATTCTAACATGTTTGGATGTTTTCACTGTTGACAGGCAGGAGAATGGTAAGAACAATTAATTTGTCAGTGACAGGGCAAAGAGATGTTAAAATAGTGTTTGTTATGGTATTTGTAAGAATGAACACTCTTAAAAAAATGTTATTAGTAAAAAAGACTTTCTAAAGAACATTATACCAAGATGAGCAATAAGGGTAAACATCTATATTTAATGACAATGAATTAAAAAAAAATCTAAATATTTTGTTTTAGGAATGCCTGTCTCTTAGCATGGTATCAGAAGGTGCTGGAAACAAAGTTTAATCCATTTTTCTGTTGTCCTTTGTTAAGTAGACAAGTGGTTTTCTATTTTTGTTGTTTCATGGGAACTCTTTATGCAGTTTGGCATGAGTATACTTTGTCAACACAAAAATCTAAAATTGAACTTTAATGTAAACTGTCTTTTGCAAGGCATGCACTGCATGCCACATTTCTGACACCATACTACCTATCTTATACAAAAGGGTCAAATTTAAAGTGAACTTAACTATGAACACAAATCTATTGTAAAGTTCTAACAGTAATGTAAAGTATCAAAATTTAACTCATTAGCATGGTTAGCTACATGGTTCACTGTAAATATGTGAATTGAAAAAATGTGAACATTTTCAATTTGTTGAACTTGATACACAAACCAAGCTGATTTCTCAACAACAGAAAAAATCAGATCCTTAATGAGAAGGACCACTGTTCTGCGTTAAAAGGAGAGAATAATCTTTAATTGCTGTTTTTTTCACTTTAATTAGTGAATCATGGCTTGCCTAGCTTGTCCTGATGGCACACCACTGGTGTGACACTCTTCTCATGGATAGTCATGTGTTGTGTCAACCTCAATGATTTCAAGATATACATTACAAGACAAAAATTGCATACCGTTAACAGTTCAGGGGTGGGTTTTAAGAATCGTTTACAGGTGGCTTATCAGCCACAACACTACACTAAATATGGAGACAGATGAAACTTGCTAATGAGCTGCTAACCAAATGTTGGTTAGCAGAAGTTTTTTATTTTATTCACAGAGTTAGCAAACCTTTTAACTTATAAGCAAACTCATTAACATATCAGCTATACTCAGTTGCTGACAATACAATTCAAAACAATTTATTTAAATGATATTTTCTCACTATTGTGACTCATAACTATCTGTTAACCATAGCTCTTTTGTGCTATTACTTTATTAGAGGAGGTAATTAAAGTAAAGGGTACAATACATTTTCTAAGTAGTTCTCTCCATTTTAGATTCTTCAGCTTGATGGTTTACTTGCATGGCTTACTGGGGCGCTTAAATGGCCACCAGTAATGGTATTTGCCATCTCTGTGCTTTCCAACGATGACAACTTCAAGTGCATGCTTTGTAAAAATGAAAAAAAGGTATATTTAGCGTACATATTACATCTTTTACATAAGACTAAGAAGTGACAGGTAAATTTTGAGTCATAGCCATTTAGAAAGAATTTCTGATCATTTGAATTGAAATGTCTTTATTGCCTCTCTCTGTTCTCCGCAGACTGATTTTTGATGCTGACCAGTCTGCAACACAGGACTCGAAGATGATTTCAACCAATCAGAAAGCTTGTATGTTTTTTGACTTTCTTTCTCTCTTGATCCTGCCAGGTTAAGTTGCTGGTCAGTCCTGTAAAACTACATCTTTTGTCCTCACACCTCCTGAAATTCTCATAGCATGGCTGTCCATACTCGGATCATTTCAATTACAATATCCAACAATATAGTTAATTATAGTTAATATTTGACCTGTTTTTTTCTTTTTAGATTTATTTCCCATTTCATAATTTTCAGAATTGATAATAAAATGATTCTGTAATATGTGATGCAGTATGAGCAGCTGTCATTCTCACCTTCTTAAATCAGAGCCTTACTAGCATTATATTATGGGTAATTTAACAGAAATGGAGAAAACAGTTGTAAAACAGTTTCACAAATTCCTCATCTCACTCTAATGTCCCACTTTATAGAACCAGTATTTATTTACCTTAACCCCATCCTAAACTTTAATGCTAAATACAAGTTTTAACTCTTATCATGCCCCTTAAAGGAGTGAGGACTAGTTAAATCACTTCATATATATTTTTAAATGAAATACTTTAAAATGCTGAAGGTACCCAATATTATTTAAGCTTCTCTTTGATTCTCTCTCTCTCTCTCTGTCTTTCTGTCTCTCTCTATCCATGATTCAGACTGAATCTAAATTATGACTGAATTGGAAGCTTCAGGGGTGGGGGAACATCCCCCACCCTATATGATATTTGTAGTGGTCTTCCTCTTCTTCCTCACCGGTCTGCTTGGCTTCCTCATATGCCACTTACTAAAGAAGAAGGGCTACCGATGCCGCACCGGAGACATGGAAGATGAGGAGGAGGAAGAGAAGCTCGAAGGAAATGCAGAAGGTGGGTTGACAAATGAAGTAAAATAGTCAAGAAGTTCACAAGTATTTGAGAGGATTAGCTTACATTTCCTGTGTATACTGTTCAACCAAAGTGTATAGTGTTTTCTAATAACCATGATAATATCATCTGACTACAAATTCAAAGCAGGAAGTCTACCAGTCAAAATAGAGGTTTGGATTTTGAAAGGCATGCACAATTACCAGGGAGGAAGGGAGGAAAAAAAGCATTTTTTGCTATATGGGTATGATACTGGTAATGACAAGCAGAAAGGGAAAGTGGTTTGGATGGAATACCTAATGAACAAATAAAAGAAAAAAACATATTTTGTTTCATCCCTTTCCCTTGTCCTCTTCCCTCCCCCTTTTCACCCACAACACTCTTTTAGAAATACACAAACACTCACAAACCTATGTGGTCTTCTTTGAAGTGTGTGTCACAAGTACTCTTACTCACAAAGTAATTTAAACATACACTCACTTTGATATAAAAAGTGTCTACGCACAACTATGAGCAGTCACACAATTGTAAACACCCCGATTCACACATAGACAACTGAAGATAGTTAAATATGAACTTTCCCAACATACATAATAACAAAAAAAAAAATTTGCCTTAGCCATGTTATCCAAAAATCCATCATTATATACTCATACCCAGTGTTGGGCAAGTTACTTTAAATTAGTAACTTAGTTACATTACTAGTTACTTCTTTCAAAAGTAACTCAGTTAC